>JAUMHE010000084.1:4332707-4371158 GCA_032359235.1 Enteromius mattozi | reverse complement strand
TTACTGGAGTCAGAATCACTGCACTGTCTCATTTTCTAGTATAAATGTCTACAAATTCTGGAATTAAGATGCATTTATAGAATAGAATAGACTGTGACTGGAGGTTAGTTCTGGAGATGATAAAGATGATTCAGCACACCTGTCTATGATTCTCCTGCAGACCTTCATCACTCTGCTCAGGTGTGTTTGACGAGGGTCCGAGCGGATCTCCTGTCCAAACCCTGACTGTCTTACACACTTCCCTGCTGAAAAACCAACAGTGCTTTCTGGGAGCAGATACCAGTAGAAACCAATCCAAACTATGAGCACGAGGTTATAGAATGAGTTAGTTATTCTTCTACTTTATTATTATTCTGTAAAACTGCAGTTTAGAGTAATTATGGCAGAAATACTTATTTTATAGTTATTAAATCATAAGGTTCATAATGTTCTTTGCGGTGAAAGAAGGTCTTCAGATTATAAAAAGGTAAGAAAGAGATGGTTCTTCTGTGGCACTGCTGTGAAGAACCTTTAAAGCACTTTTATTTTAAAAGTGTATGTTGTTTTGTGTGGATTTATTGATACATTCATTATATTGATTAAGATTATTGTCAGATAAGCAGAGGGAGCAGCTGCTTCAGTTCCTGTGACCGCCGCTAGAGGGAGAACTATAGAGAAAGTGTGATACTCCGCCACTCCACCAGATGGAGACATGTACCTGCTTTTAGAGTTCAGGACACAGTTTTCATTGTTTATTCAGTACAGTTTTATCTAAATCAGTTCCTAATTTCGTGATAATAATTTATGAACATGGCAGTTACCCATGATTATAAAGTTGAGTTTTGTCATAGTCTGTGTTTAGTATATTTAGAGGAAATAATATGAGATTTCATCACTGAGATCCTTCCACTCTTAACCAGCTGAAATACTTTAGTTTTAACAGTCTGAAGAGCCGGAGACTGTTTTTGAAGAGATGAGCACTGATTTTGTGAGATTATTATTACAGATAACTGAGCTCTACTGCAAACATAAAAAACCACAGGTGTTATGAAATAAGGCCACTAAATGATATTATTATACAAACATAGATAAAACAAACAGATTGCTGGGGTTTGATGGATCCATGCAAATACAATGGTGCAGTAAAAATCATTGCATTGCAAAACTTAATATGATTGTACTGTGTTTTAGTCCCATAATAACTGCATCCTTAAAAATATATCAGAGAAATACAGACTCCTGTATGCAAACTTCAGGTCATAAAAAGAAACCAGTGAAGTGTGTTTGCTCTTCAGAAGAGGATCACTTCATCAGAGCTCCGAAACAAAAGACTAGTAAGGTCTCTGGTATTAATACATAAATTTACAATTATTGAGTTTTGTTGATTGTGGTCATAGAATGAGTAAGCATGCTGATGGTCAGAACAGTGACCGCTGGGATAACAGCTTTATATATAAATCAATGGCAGATGTGTAAAAATTACACTTAAATGTTGCAATGACAAAATATCAAATGTTCAAATGTTACAACCAAGTTACAATATTGATGTAATACTGAAAGCAATAATATAATTTAAAATGTTAGAAAGTAACAATTGTGAAATATGTCAGTGGATGATTGTTTTATTTGTGTTATATTCTCAGTAGACCTCTCAGTGTTGTACAATCAGAGGTTAAAGTAGCTGGTCTGAGATATATAATCATTTTTATGACAATACAACTAAGGTATATGATGAATCAGTCCACACAAGTCACAGTGTAACAAACCATAAAACATTATTTTTAACACACTTTTCAAAAAAAGAAATAAATAATCTTTTATAATAAAATAAATATTATTGATTATATCAAAGGGCTACAAATGACACATCATCTGGATATAGACATGTCTGAAAACATTCCTAACTATGGTTTCCCATACAAATTCCTAGTATAAGAAACCATACCTGGCCACGTGTCACGTGCTTTCCTTTCCTTTTCCTTAATTAGCCTATCACGTGACACTCACATGCCGTTCGTTTAAACACAAGATCAGTGTCTATAAAGAGTCAGATACACAGTTATTTGATGTCATTGCTGTTGTACACTGTACTATTAATGAAACCGGTTTGTGAATCTGGAGCGAGCCTCCGCCGACAGAGGGCAGCACTTGACCTCGAGAGAATACATCAACACAAATAACTGAGACTTAAAGTATTTCTGATCACACATTAAACATGAAAAAATTATTAATGATTTTAAATGCTTCTCCAGGTGGCTTTTCTTTAATATAGTAATAGCAAACAAATAACTGATCAAATACACTCTTAAAAATAAAAGTCCTTTGTGATTTCACAGAAGAACATTTCTCTCTAAATGGTTCCATACAGAACCTTTAAGATCTGAAGAACCTCTCTGTTTCACAAAAGCTTCTTTGTGGTGAAGATTATAAAAGTAAGAAAGAGCTGGTTCTTGGACTGGATGGCGTCATTTCAAGCACCTTTATTTTTAAGCTTTCTAAAAACCCTCATCAGAGAACCTCCTCTCTTTGTTCAGCTGATATAAGAACAGAGCTCTGTACGTTTCTAGAAGATTATAATAGCAAACATCTCGAACTGTTTTAATGACTCTGACCTCTCGGCGGTGGGCTCGGACCCGTTGCTCGGAGGCTCTTGTGGAAGTGAATGGAAAAAAAAAGCCAAGGGGACCAGGAAGGCGGAATGTGGGTCCGGTGTGTGATGTGATTGTTAGCAGAAATGTGTCAGCTCCAGCCCGGCGAGGGCCCCAGCAGAGCGAGGTGAGAGCTGTATCTTATCGCCTGAAGAGAGAGCAGCGTCCAGCCTCGGGAGCTGCAGATCTGACCATCACATGTGTGTCCGTGAGTGACTCTGGACCCTGGACACGCAGGCTCTGGGGCCACGCGATAGAAGAACAGGCCATCAATACATTATAGATTTAGTCATTTAGCAGACGCTTTTATCGAAATGAGTAAAAAAAATACTTTAAAAGTGGACTACAGTAATCCATTCATTCACTGCCTGTGAACGACACAGAAATACTCTGAACCTGTGCAAACACAACAATCTGTTATTGATCGGAATTGAGAGACAACTCTATGCGTTCATTTCATTTCCGTAAATGTGAAGATATGCTTGAGGACCATGCATTATGTTATTAAATAATATGATATTAGGTTATTTAAAAAAAAAAAGTTTTGTTACGTGTCCTACAACTTTCAACTGCCTGGATAGTGAACGAAAGTCAGGAAATAATATATTATAAAGCACCTGTGTCTCACACACTCTCTCTCACACACACACACACACACACACAGAAACAGACACACACACGCGCGCGCGCGTTCATCCAGTCCATGCAGACACGATTCAAAACATTAACAATTACACTAAAAACTAAAAATAATAAATGGTTTGAAAAAAGGTGTTATGTTGTTGTTGTTATTCTTATTATTATTGTTATATGTTGTTGTTCTATTGTAGTAGCCCGTCTATTTATGTGTAAATAATATAAGGATGTAATAATGATATGAAATAAAGATGCCGTTGTTTTCCCATGTTTCCAGGTTTTGTGATATGAAACGAAAAGCACACAAGTGCCCGGGCACACACTCACTCACACACACACACACACACACACACGCATACGCACACACACACACACACACACACACACACACACACACACACATACGCACACACGCACACACACACACACACACACACACACACACGCACACGCGCACACAAACACACACACAGGCACACAGACACACACACACACACACACACGCACACACACACTCTGCATCAGCCGTTCTGACTCCACAGCACTACAGGAACACTCAGGTTTGGATTTATATCAGGTCTGCATTCAGGACTGTAGTGTTTGTCTCCTGTAATATTTACTGATCTTCTAGTGTTTAGTGAGTCATCGCGAGGCTTTATTAAAGTCATGCAGATTGAATAAAAGTAAAACACTAACGTTTTGGTAACACGAGAAACTTTAGGCTATCTTGGGGAAGATAAATAGTGCTAAACCAAACTTTAAACTAAATGAATGAACTAATAAAGTAAAGTAAAATAAAATAAAATATCGAGCTTCATTTGTTCCTTTTTAATTATTATTGTTAAATGTATGAATGTATGAAAATACAGACTTCATGATGTATCAGTGAGGCAAATATGGGTTATTTAAATACCCCTCATTAATATATTATCTTATTAATATGGGCAGGAAATGTATGTAAAATGCACTGATTTTTCTGAATTTAAGGAGAGTGTATCTTAAAGGATGAGATTGGGCAAAGCGACAGTTTCTTCATTTAACCTGGACAACCAAAATAAAGTTTCGTAAGTCGTAAGTTTATTGCTCACATATTTGTATATTTTTCATTAGAAGCAGAATGTTGATAGCGATCTGATCAGATAGAAATCACACAAGCACAAGAACTTATAAAGAAATAAAGTGGCCGTGCACTTTTAATTGTATAATTTATATGACATAATGTGTGGGCCTCAGCATTAATAATAATAATAGTACTAATAGCTTATAATAATAACATTAATATAGTATTTTGATATATTCAATTATATCTTTAAGAGACGTTTTCCGAAATTTTAAGCTACAAGTACACTGCTGTCTACAAAACACAGAGGCTCACAATAAGCATTACTCGAGCTAGAATTAGAAAATAACAGTAAAACCTTTCAGCAAATAACCCGAACCCTAAAGTTTAAAAACAAAACAAAAAAAACTTTCGAAGTTTAAAAAAATTTAACTTTTTTTAAAAGTTATGCCTCAGGTAGAAAGTGGTCAGGTCTATATTTACATTCTCACACTGACAAATTATTTTTGTTCTTGCCAAAAAAAAATAATTCAAATCTTAAAAACAACTTGAAAACTTCCGAAGCACTAAATTATTACTTTGTAAAAGAGAAATAGAATTTTCTTGTATTTCAAGAATTAAGTGTAAAAGCGGGCGGAAAAAAATATTTCGATCTGATTATAAGACACTACATTTACACACATTTTAGCTACATTTAAAAATCGCATTTTCTTACTTAAAAATACAATTTTCTAATCGGTTCCTACTTCCTACTTATGACGTTTCATAATAATTACTTCAATTTCTTGCTGACACAAATATCCACATAAGACTTCAGATTTAAATGAACTCGAGCTTGATGCCTGGCTCATCTGTGTATATTACACATTAATGTCTTCTGCACTGAAACGCTTGAACGAGCGAGATGTTTTCTAGAGCATTCTAGAGATTTTGGACAGTAATCTCCATTATTCCAGTACGTAATATGACTGCACGAATGGTGTATATACCAAGACCTTTTGGTAAAGTATTACAGAACAATAACCCTGAGAGCGAGTTAGGATCAATATAGTTCAGTTACATAGGCTTTTATCATACTACGTTTACCTAACATTACTGCAAAAGTTAAGAACATACGTTTCTTTAAAATAATAATAATAAAAAAATATATATATATATATACACACATATACATACATATATATATATATATATAATCATCCATTTTTATTTCAATTTTTGTGGAATAAAGAACAGTGCCACTAATTACACTCATACTTAAGCTTATAGCATCAGAGAGCTGTTTCTGTCCCGTTATTACTCAATAGATCATGAATCAAATATCTTCATTGAAATTATCTGCTGGATTTGGTGACGGATCTTGAATCTCTGCTGAGCCCGAGGCAGTAGAACTTTGGTCTTATAACCTGATCTCATGAATGTGCATTTCAATGCCACGATTTGGCGTGCTTTTGATAAGCGGAAATGTGCTTTAAATGTACTTTAGGGTGCATATGATGCGCACTGCTTAGGTTCAGGGTGTGTGATAGATGTGTATTATATGTATGTTAAAATGAGTGCCATATACACGCTAACAAAGTGAGTATCATATGCACGCAAAAACTCCGTATTATATGTTAAACGCGTTCCTACAGGCACATAGAACTCTATTTCTGCGAATAAGAGCAGGTAAAATAGAAAGTAAACTCCTGCTATTGATACTCTTTTACTGAGGCCATCCTCTGGCGGGACTGTGATCGAACACACCGGTTCACACGCTGCTGTGTGTGGTGTCCAGTAGGTTATCAGGTGCTATATTTAGTTCCTTGACTAGATTTGGCGCTTTATATTCTGTGTCGTAAGAAGTGACTCAAGGAGCCTTGGTCTAGTGGACTGCGGGGTATAGTTCTGTTTGATTAGGAGATCTATAACCTTTGAAACTGAAATGGCTAGTATCATTTCAGTTATATCCTTTTCTCTTGTGGACAAACATTTGATGTCCTTGTTACACGTTACATGTACTTAGCTACTATTAGCCTA
The DNA here is from genome assembly GCA_032359235.1 of Enteromius mattozi. Taxonomy (NCBI): domain Eukaryota; kingdom Metazoa; phylum Chordata; class Actinopteri; order Cypriniformes; family Cyprinidae; genus Enteromius; species Enteromius mattozi. Next base: position 4,364,816 of record JAUMHE010000084.1, on the reverse strand, counting down.
TAATAACAATACATGTTGCATAATTAGCCAAACCCTAATCCTGGCATAGTAAGTACACGTAGTTAATCAATATTACTCAGCACTGAAACGTATAACTACACTTTAGCATCGTAAAATAAAGTGTAATTAAACTTTGTCCCTGAAGACAATAATACAGTCTTCTTCAGGTGCAGTGGCGGACGCATGTTTGCCTTCAGCAACATATTTAGCAGAAACAGCTTAATTCAACACCAACCCAGCAAAACAGAAGCATGACAAAGAAACCTGCATGTTGTAATGTCAGTGTCCTTCATTATTTTACACATGTTTACAATATTTAACGAGCTCGGTGACTTTGTTTGGAGCAGCTGGCAGCTAGTTTCTGAATCTATGCTCAGGCCTCTGCAGTTAAACCATGATGTGACTCAAACTTTTCATTTCTAGCGTCCTATCAAATTAAATCCACGTGTCTGATTTAAATTTCAGCTCCTTCGTTAACTAATGGAGATCAAATCTTTCATATACATAGGCAATATCGCAATTTAAATTTTTTTAATTTAAAGACATTTTATTTCACATTTTATTTTATAATGCACACTTAAACCTGATTCGACAGAACTAGATGCAGACTTACAATCAAAAGCAAGGAGCGCATCAGTAGTGCAGACTACAAGGAGACGAGATGCGCACGTGTTGTAGCTATATGTGCGTTTAAAATGTCTCCTCATTCAAGAATACAGAGCTTTCGAAGGGTGGGGTGATGTGGGGGGCAGTTATACTGTGGGTGGACCGATATCGTGTCCACATAGCAGCCGACCCATAGACTACCGACGTGGTTCGTCCCAGCGCTTCCGTTTCCAGCGTAACGCTCAGGGCTTGACCATTAGAGAAGCAGACAGAGAGAGGGACGGATAGAGAAAGAGCGAGGGAGGAGGTGACCGTGCTTCTTTTCTCGAGGAATACTAGACAGAACCTACTAGTAAAGAGAAGAATCAGGGCTGGCGTGCTCTGAACTGAAATTAGTGCACATCCAACACCACCGCACGAAGACAGAGTCGCGCTTTTATCGATATACTCGCATGGACGCCTGCTGGAGGAAGATTGCTGCCTCAGAGAGGACATCCATGGGTTCACGGAGCACAATCTCCTGAGCTGCACGCTTGGAATATATTTGACAGTCAAAGGGAAGTTCGCTATCGAAGCGACAGTGTTTGGAAGTGATACGAGCGCTTTGTACTGTTTCAGGGATTTCTCCAACTCTCTCTTGCATCAGAATTTAAGGTAAGTCTGATTCATTTCGAGTTGTTGCACTATAGGCCATCGCACTATAGGCTTCTCTACAGGATGAACAGATGTGTAAACTATAACTGTGTATCTATGAGACATTATATTATAGCTGCAATTGTTGTAATATTTTTATCAAACATTTGAGCTCGGATTATGTGTCTGAGTTCTTCTGAGATCATCCATAGAAAGTTCTGAGAGGCCCGTGCCATGATTTTATCCCAGACTTGGAATACAAGTCTTTAAAGGACATGAATTCATAGAAGAACGAGCATTTGAATAGCATCATGCATTATTAATGTATACATGAAATGCGTGTGTTTGTGTCCAAAGAAAGTTTGCCTTGACCTGGATAATTTATGTGAGCAGACATTTTCAAAATTCTACATTGATTTTGCGGGACCATATCCAAGCGTTTTAATAAAGAATGTTTTAAAAATCAGCAGATATTTTGTAGAGATACCGATTAATATTGTGCATGTTTTGACGTTTGTTTCGGTTGTTGTTTAAAGTTATCATAAAAGTGTTAGAGTTAGGATACTAATTTGTCATAGTAATCAATGGCATGAGCTTATTAAAGTGGTGCAAGATAGTATGAACGGAACTGAACAACAGAGATGCTTGTTTAAAGGAAAAAGCTTTCTCTTCTTCTGTGATCTAGGCCTCGCGGTCTCAGGAGCTCAGAGATGGCGGACAGCGAAGACACCTTTCGGCTCCAGAACTCTCCCAGTGACACCGAATCAAAAGATTTACCAAACGATGGCAAATCAGACAAACTGAACGGAGCTGTTAGTAAATCCCCATCATCACAGACAACCTACATTCAACAGGTAACAACATTCTGCTGTGTGTGTGTGTGTGTGTGTGTGTGTGTGCAACTTCCAAAAATGTTACTTACATTTTGCCCTTAAAAATCACCTACTAAGCGCTACTGGGGATGCACTTATTTGTAAAACTTTTAGAAATGTAGTTATCTTGTTTTAAACGGTTTAAATGCAGAAGGGTTTCAGTGTCGGGTGTATTCTAGTATTTATACTGTATTTAAAAACAATAGAAGTCTATAGAATGTCCTCATTTAGACAGCTGAGGAAAGATATGAGATGTTCATCAACCCCCGAAATAAGAAAATGAATAAAGTTGTGTAGAACTTTCATCCCTTACTTTGTTCAGAGACTCGCAAAAGCTAAACTTACACAAACTTACACGAGTGCTCTCGAAGAGGAGTGAGATGTAGAAACTACTTTTGTACTGTACCTAATTATAACGACTTTTTGCAACAAGTAATGCAGGAAATGAACTTAAAATAATGGGAATATTTCACAGCAACTATTTATGAAAAATTGCTCTCTCTCTCTCTCGCTCTCTCACTACGTCATTCCGTGGTAATTCGATAAATATTCATTCTAACTGAACTTCATGCACTTCAGTTGTGTTGTGAGTTAGTTTATTTTTGTGAGTTTTAGTTTAAATGCAATTAATGTGTGTGTATCTAGCATAGTTACTAACTTAATCTTCCAGTTAAAAAAAACAATTAAGCATGTACAGTGAATTACTCGAGGCCAGAATGGTTTATATAACCTGTTCTTAAAGCTGAACAGATAGTTTTTCTGATGTGATCTTGAGTATCCACGGCGCTGTGTTCGGAGTTCGTTGTTCACTCTTCTGCTTCTGTGTGTTTTTAAGGGAATGGAAGGGATAAAGGTTTACTTGCACGAGCGAGAGTTGTGGACAAAGTTTCATGAAGTGGGAACCGAAATGATCATCACCAAAGCCGGGAGGTAAGACACAAATGTTTTGAAACGCAATGCATCTGTATGTTTTCGCGTAACCGATATGAAAATAGAATGCTAAATTACGAATTTGTAACATTGCAAATCAATGTAGTACTAATTAGCCTGTTATTATAAATATATAGGCCTAATACTAACTGTACACTATTCATGATATATGAGTCTATTAATTGATATATTCTCCACTGCATTGTACATAAAAAGTTGGATTATATTATATTTTTTCCATTTTGATCTTTAACGGCACCTTATGGTTAGCTCGGGGCTGTAAATTGACAACATTTAATTTTCCTACAAAACTGTATTAGAGATTTCTTAGTAATTAATTCATGCATTTTAACTTTTCACCTTTGCATTATTTATTATATACGTAGGCCGTTATTTATACTTTATATTATTTATTTGATTAAGAATGTGTTTTTGAAGGATCGAGTTTGAGTTGATTTTGCAGTGTTGGCAGCAGGATAATTCCAGTACATCAGTAAGCATTGCTTTGGCTGCATGATCTAGCTTTTATGCGAATTGTAACAGGGCTGAAAATATTCATCATTTGGATTCTTGATGCTGATTTTTTCCAAAATTGTTTCGGATATACACCGAGCGTTGATCTCACTTTAAAACTTTAAGAGCAATTGTTTAAAATACTACCATCGCATAATAATATCAGTGACTATGTGGAATGAGCGGGGTTTGATCATCTGTTTTAAGATTATTAATTGTTTATAAGCTACTGGTTAAAACAATACTATGTAAGTGTTTCAAAATACATGTTGAACATTAAAGTTAGTATTTCAGCATTTTCTGCTTCTTTGAAAACAGCAGAGGGTCTCTCAGAAATCAGATGCAGGGTAAAAGAGAAATCAGTGTGTGATGCGAACATTATGATCAGTGTGAGAGAATGAAAAAAACGACGAATTAAGTTCAAATTCATGTTTAACGTTATAAATGTCTCAGTGATTCTGTATGCATTTAACAAAATCACCACAACCCTAAACAAGCACTGCTCTGGTTTATTTGTGTATTTAAATGCGTGCGTTTCTTAAGGTGAACACATTCAAATATAAAACACTTCTCAGCTGACCAAGTCCATGCAAAATCACTTTTATGGTCTACTCACAATAATGCACACTTTCATAGCTTTATTCACTCAATATACAACCTAATCTAATATTTGAAGCATTCATAGAAGGCGCTAGTCACCGAAAGCGGATAACAGAAAAAAATGACTTCATGAGCACGTCAAAATACATATTAAATGCCGTTTAAAATAATATCGATTTAGTTTAGAAATGAATATAAGGTTTTCTACACATTAGTTAAAAAAAGAAATTGTTATTGTTATTATGCCATCACAACTTTATTAAAAGCTTCAACACATTTTGTACGCAATCCATGCTGTAATATTTTCCCATTTTCGTCCACAGGCGGATGTTCCCAAGCTTCAAAGTGAAGGTCACTGGGTTGAACCCAAAAACTAAATACATTCTTCTGATGGATGTCGTGCCAGCAGACGACCACCGATATAAATTCGCCGATAACAAATGGTCCGTGAGTCATCAGTTGTTTTATTAAGAGTTAAACTTCCCGATGAAGGTTATTATTTAATTGCTTAATTATATTTCTGACATTCATTTTTGTTCTTAGTGAAGTTCATGGCTTCTGGAAAACTTTCAAAGTCGTTTTAAGTTAGCAGTATTGCTGTGTTTTCTTTCACTGTCCATTTTCTCAGCCACCTTCTAAAATATAACTTTCTCAAATATTCCTCCCCAGACCTATAGCATATATGCGTGCCATACATAGACTCATTGAGATGATTTCGTTTCAGTGATGAGGAACACAATTTTAAAAAGGCAGTGGGATCATTAAATGTTCCTTAGCATCACACAAATTAGTTTTTACATTTTAGTTTAAACCATTTTAACTTCAAAATGTATACATTAAAGGAAGATAAAATGCAGCCTTCACATTGCTTTACACACAGTTCCCTCTGCTGCACAGAAAACACTGTGAAATGGTTTCATCCTACTTTTTCAGGGTCAGTGATTTTAAATTGTTGAGGTTATTGAGGGAGGATGTCCACAAGCCAATATCCCTGATAATTACCCGTTCAGTGCAAGCTCTGGAACTAATGACCCTCTTGATCAACCATCATCTTAGCCATTAACCAAATAAACCGGTCTTTCAAAGACATTATGTACAATGCACAAGGCACTGATGCATGATAAATGGGAGGTAGCAGGCTGGATCACATTTCAATTGCAATAAAAGAAACATGTTGAGGGAACAAAATATTATCTTTGAGTTTTAATGAAATTATCTTTATAATAATTCATGCATGGAAAAAGAATCAGAATCTTTAACCTGGTAGAGTGACTTTTCTAGTCAATACAACAATATGAGTGATCACCGGAAAGAAAACTAGTAATTCTATATAAGTATATATGACTACAGTGTTGAGGGAAATCAATGTACATTTAAAATGAAGCAAATGCATGTTAAATAACGACTGAGATGTCTTTAAAATGCTGTATTTTGCAGGTCTGTGACAGGGAAAGCAGAACCTGCGATGCCAGGAAGACTGTACGTTCATCCAGATTCTCCAGCCACCGGCGCACACTGGATGCGGCAACTGGTGTCTTTCCAGAAGCTGAAATTAACCAACAACCACCTCGATCCCTTCGGACATGTGAGTGAATAACTCATCTGTGCATTTGCTTTGAAACTTTTCGACTGAATAAATGAAGATATTCCTGAGATAATCATCATATGTAGGACTGTAGCTGTTAGAAACAAGCACAGTGTTTGGGTTTTTTAAGGGTCGCACATGCAGATGTGATCAGGTTAGTGTTGTATCGAGGCTCTAGATCAGGAAATCCTCCGCTGAAGAGGTGCTGCTGACAAACGCCAGAAGACTGTAATAACCAAAACACATCTTAAATCCGGTAATGATAATTGTGACAACAGAAGCACCAGCAGACAGCCTCAGATGTGGAAACACTAAATCCAGATTATAAATGTACTCCCTGTAAACTGATGTGGGTTTAAAGAAATTTCATTTTTGTATGATTTTAATATGCAGAGCATCAACTACTAACGCACAGTCAACTCATGAGGCTTTTGCTATTAAGAAAAACAGCCCGAGCCTCGAATCAAAGCCAGATCAGCTCGGGTGTGATATTGGAAAATGAGCTTCGAGTCTGATTCTGAACAAATGGTGCTTAGACGTCTCATCTGCATATCTGTGACTGCAAGCAGTTTGCTCTTTAGTTCTGATCACAAGGGTGAAGTCGATCAGGCTTGTTTTCTTGCCAAACCTCAGCTGGTAGAATGAAATCAGAGCCCGGCTGGAATGTGAGCCGAGTTGTAAATTTCTGGCCAGAATGCATTTTTGATTGGTTGCAGTGGTTCTTGGCGTGCCCCCTTTTGTGCTGAGAGAGTGCCCTGGGATTTATAAATGAAGTACGGCTTCTCGACCAAAATAACAATCTATCGGTTTGTTGTTCCAGGTGGTTGAAATAATTTCAGACCTATTTATAATTACTAGTCTCAGAAACAGGGCTGAACATGCAATAAGCTGGAACCTGTTAGGAAATACATAAAACCAGCCAATAGCTCCGAACTCTGTCTTAATTAGACTCTGTGATGAGATAAAGATGTCTGAGAGAAACTCACAGTAATTCCCAAGTGAATCACTTACTGAGCACGCACACAGTAAAGCAATAGTTAACTTGTGAGCAGAAGAACATGGTTTGCGTATTCCAAACTAAAGCTTGTGCTTTGATCATTATAGTAGCATTCAATAGGCATGCGCATTCTTCACCTCTCGCAGAAATATCCGAGTCAAGATGGTGGAGTTTGGATAACTGTGCTTCGAACTGTTTATATTTAATGACGGAGTGTGATGAGTGATGGACAGAGGTATACAAAGGCTGTTAATCTGCAGGGTTTCGGAGTCCCTGTGATGTCGGCAACATGAAAGAGTGGGCCAACATTCATGGCCCTCAGTGATCGCTCACTATCATTAAAAACTATCATACAGCGTGGGGGCAAATGGAGAAATGGGGCAACAGGGCACCCAGAACAGAGAAACGCTGCACTCCCAGTGGGTGGTCCCATGAAAAAACTCTTCTCATGTCCATGCACTTCTCCAAATATTCTTATATGTCACACTCTGCTTTTCGCCAAAGCTGTGCGGTTGCAATTCTTGTTTAATCCAGGCAGGCCTGCAGTGATGCCAGATGCTTCAGAAAACTGTGAATTATTATTTTATTTCGACATCACAGATATTAAAGCAGTGCGTTTTGCTTTTTACCTTTAACAGTAAATCATCTTGTCCATCCCGAGCAAAAGCAATATTCTCCGCCGAGAGCGATATGTTTAAAGTTTACAGCAAGCCCTGCTTTCCAAGACTTGGTGTGGTGTTGAGCCAAGAGCCGCTCGGAGGGAGTGGACCGATGTCACTGATCAAAGCAGAAACGCTGCAGTTGTTTGGAAAATGCATGTGAGGGAAAAACACATGAAAATGGAAAATAGGAATGCATGTATATGTGTGTGTGTGTGTGTGTGTCTACACTTGGCATGCTCATCCAGAATGCAAAGTTTAGACAAAATCCACTTAGAGAAGTCTCCATTATACACACGCACACACAGGACAGGAACAACCCACAGGGCCGACTTGAACAAAAGTCTTTTAGGTATATTCTCCAAATACATACTAAGACAAGTGCATACTGCAAAACAGCTACTAAGTAGGGACATTTTTCATCACTCTAGATCTTGTGTTTGAGACAGATGCAGGGCTGTTATAAGATCTCGTTTAGAGCTGGGCTTTAGAGGTGGACAAAACAGTTTTTCGTGCATTGAAACATGCAAAACGGAAAAACGGGACATTTCTAGGTACAGTGTGTAGAAGTCCGAGACTAGGCTCAGAGTTTGAGTGTGAACAGAAGGACAGAAACAGCGAAACGGCACAGAGGACTGATTATTGCAGAAAAAAAGCAAGAAGAAAATACAGTTTCTGAGTTATTAGCGATGTTATTTGCAGTCACATTAATAATGCACGTTAGCATCATTTTATGTCAAATGTGTTTCCGTATATTATTATACATATTGAAAAAGGTGATTTATTTAATAATATGCACGTGAACATGAGGTGTTTTCTTTACATGGTCGGTCATGTTTTCGCTCTATTTTCTCTCCAGATCATCCTGAATTCCATGCATAAATATCAGCCCCGGATTCACATCGTAAAAGCAGACGAAAATAACGGGTTCGGATCCAAAAACACCGCGTTCTGCACTCACGTGTTCCCGGAAACCGCCTTCATCGCAGTCACGTCTTACCAAAACCATAAGGTAAGCAGCTGGACGAGGATGTTAGCTTATCATGTAATCATTTCTAACATTATAAATATGGCGTAAAAACAGATTCGATTTTGTGAATCTAGAAATGACAGAATTAGCATAGAATTGTCTGCTTCAGAAAAGTGACTTAAATTCGTCTTAACTTGATATAAAGATTCCAATGCAATTACTCGTAAAGCCCACGACAACAGCTGGATTTGACCGAAAAAAGAGATTTGTTGGTAATTGTTTTTATACGAATTTATAATATTAATTTATGTAACAGGTAATTATATATAATTATTACTTTACTTGTCCTGAATTCACGAAATAAGATCAAATCATAATTGAGCTTGTCTTGCGTGTATAGAGTCAGTGAATACTGTAGCTCGCATCCAGCGGCAAATATTACAGTACATATTTTACTAAGGAAATAAATAAATAAATAAAAGGCGTCAGAAATGCTTATTTGGTGAAAGAGAAATGTAGCACTAGTCGTGGTTTATTTGGTCAGTTGTTGCGTTTCTAAAAATATTTCCATTCATGCATTCAGAATTCGATTATTGGTTAATAGTCCCGTGATATATTCTCGACGTTATTAGGTCGCTGAGTACAGCTGAATATGATATGGCAGTGAAAAAAGGTCGTTTGTTAAAAATAACTACATACAGAGATAAATGACTGTACACCTAAACAATATGCACATTGTGTCCTTAAATAAATAATTAGACCTACTTTTTTTTTTTTTTAATGAAAGACTGTCAAGTCTGTTTTTGTCACACTAGTTGCTCTTTTGTATAGGCATGTTCATTTAACATTTATAAAGTTAAAAACTCGTTTTGCACAGTAGTCAAATAACCGAGAGCAGCCGACATTCGTTTTTATGTTAATAAAAAGTAAGATTATATTTACAAATAACATAATGGACATTACTCTTCTGGATAACAGATTTTGGTAAGAAATGATTTCACTGATGTGATTAAAAACACATTTAAATGCACACATTTAGCAGGCTTTAATTCAAACTGCAGTTTTCTAGCTGTATTTATTCATTGATAGCAGTTCTAATAAACACCGAGACGGTCAAAGATCTGTTTATTTGAAGCTCTTATAAAACTATCCATGCTTTTTAAAGAGATCGCCGAGCTTATAGCCTACATACTACATACTTTATTGTTTTCTTCACCCTTTAACCACAAAAACAAAAATTATAGTTTTATTTAACGAACATGACGATATCTATATTAATATTTAAACATACATTTTTACCACTTATGACTTTTAATTAGCCTATAACTAGCAATTATTTTACCTACTAGCCTACAGACAACATACAATTAAGTCAACGTCTTTACAAAAAATTCAAGAAAGCAATTTACGCACCTAAAAATGGTAAAAGCATGAGAACACCTGTAAGTCATTAAAAATAATTGATTTTGAATAACCTTTCGGACCAGCACACGGGAATAATCCTTTATCCCTCCACGAGCAACATTTTGGGCTACTAGTTAAAACAGTTACTACACAGTCTATGAGAGCACATATATGATCTCGTAAATATAGTGTGTGTATTTTATATATGTATTTATGTGTTTATATATATATATATATATATATATATATATGTATATATGCGCATGCTATAACGCATATATTTTCCAAAATGCAGTAAACCTGCACAATCAAATTAATAAGTGAAAATCATAAAAATAAAAATACGAAAGTAAGAGATATAAAATGAATAAATTTAAATCCGAAAAGGAATCTGCAGTGAGATAAACAGCTTTAAATCTAATTTAATAAAGCGCAGTTCTCAGCTCGACCTTCGAAAATACGAAGCTGACATATTTTGAAAAATTTCCGTTTGCAGTTTCACGGTATAAAAGGTAAATATTAAAGACATCAAATTGTCACATACAGAACTACTCTGTTTGGTGAAGTGTGCCAAGCGCTCAGTGCGTTTATGAGCTCAAAGGTGCGTCCCAACATGTCCATTTTTTACAAGGTCTCATCTCAAGTGAGAGCCAAAGTAGTGTCAAAGATCAGGTCCTGTTAGAAAACACACCACAACAGCCAAAAATACCCCCCTCTCAGAGACAGCGAGGCTCATTAAAGGTCTATCCCTAAACTCTCCTCAAACTCATTAGTGTCTATCAGAGACTCCAGCATCTGCCCAAGCGAGGAACATTACCCTCAGATATACAACACACACATTTCACATTTGTTTTCTACGCTTCTTGTGAGATCTATTAGAAACTTTGTTCAGGCTTATGTAAAGACAAAAATCGACACCAGTCTTTATTCAAACTGACAGATGTTTCTCTACATTAGCGCAGCATCAAACAAACCACAGCTTGGGTACATGGAGATTCATCTTTTCATCATCTGCTGACCGAGCACAGAAAACCACGAGGATAATTTGTCAATTTACACACAGGGCAGCTCATTATGCTCCTTTATAGACATTGAGCAATAAACCATTCTATTAGATATGGTTTCAAAGAGTAGACTGATTGTTACAGCGGGTTCCCTCATTAACAGAAACATCCAGGACTGTCAGTCGGTCAATGCAGCGGTCGGTGCAAATTCATGAATGCATTACTACAAACAATAAAAGGAGGCAAAAGCCGATCATCTATAAATCACCTTTTGAATTTTCTTGTACTCTGCCAAGATGCATCGCTTAGGAGTAGAAGTTAAACAATGTCTTGTGGGCTCTGAGATGCTCTCATGCCATTAATAACAAGATGTCTGGAGTTCAGATCAGGTTGAGAATCACATAGTTTGTTTCAAATGAAAAGAGACTATTTAAAGAGAGTATACAAGCAAGGTAATGCTGTTGTGTTTTACAGATCACCCAACTGAAGATCGAGAACAATCCCTTCGCAAAGGGATTTCGTGGAAGTGACGATATGGAGCTTCATCGCATGTCACGAATGCAGAGGTGAGTCTAAATCTGCCAAGACTGGCGTTTACATGAGTAGAGTTTGCGTGGAGTTAATTATAGCAGACATCTGCTCAGGTTATATAGGTGTCTTACAGATAGCACCTCTAAATGTGCTCACATTGACTGGAGACTTTATTGATCCATGCACAGCACAGATAGAAGCCAGTGACGCTCTTGACTGAAGGGACACTTGTGTTCCTCTTGAAAACCTTCAACCATGGCAATCTCTCTCTTTCCGCTCTGTGTAGATCCAGAACAGTTGTCTGCAGTTGTGATATAGTCGGTCCAGTGGAGGCAAAGACCACATGGCTCGTGTTCTTATTTTCTCCAGATGACTGCTGTATAGAGTGTGGAAAAACACATTTTCAAAGCAGAAAATCTGGTCGGAGGGCCCACGGCCGCCAACACAGGCGTTGTCCACTCCAAAATGACAGACTTCATGATACACTAGGAAAAAATGGCAATGCTCTTTCCATGCCGTAGTTAACTTTGTCTGTTGTTACTTTCAAACAAGCAAAGAAAGAACTGTCTAATGTCTCCCACGAGAGCCTTCTATTGAGTTTCCAGATAATGACCCGAAGACTTTAAGACCCAACTAAAGCTTGCATGATTCTCCTACCGAATGCGTTACACGGCACCGCTATTAACATGACTTTATGCATTCAGCAGATGCTTTTGTCCGAGGTGGCATACAAGCGAGAGAGCCGCTACTTGTTATAAAGCAAAGACTAATGCATCATAAAAATGCAGAGAGGAAAAAGAAACTCCTCCGTGGCGCTGTGTAGAAGTCAAAGGTCCTGATATCCTATCTGTCCTCCACTGTCAAACACTGAGACGAAGCAGGTCTGGTCTTAGTTAAACTCGGACCAACGGAAAACCAGATCAGTGGTTCAAAAGAAATAGCGTAGGAATTAATGCAAAGTGCCTCTTGCAACTTTCGCTGATTAATTGGCGTGGAAGCGCTCCGGTCGCAGACAGATGGTGAAGAGATTATTCTCGTCAATGGTGGATGTGGTTAGCTACCAATGGAACGGTTTCTAGATCCCTGACTGAAAGACAACATGGAAATGTATGCAATGAAAAGTCCTTTATGTTTCCCAAAGCACCAAGGAGTATCCGGTGGTCCCTCGCAGTACCGTACGGCAGCGGGTCGGCTCCAGCCAGAGCCCGTTCTCCGGCGATGTCCAAGGTCTGTCGACTCCCAGCGGCATGAGCTCTCAGTACTCCTGTGAGAACGGGGTCACGAGCACATCGCAGGATCTGCTGCCTCAGTCCAGCTCTTATCCTCTGCCCCACGAACACAACCAAGACTATCACTGCATCAAGAGGAAAGGTGGGTGCATCCTGTCACTTCTTGAATTCTTAGCTTCTCCCATGTTCCCAACCATGATCCTGGAGCCTGGATGCCTCAAATTAAAAATACCGTCATTAATTACTCACCCTTGTGATGTTCCAAACCCATAAGACCGTAGAATGTCTTTGGAACACAAATTAAGGTGAAATGCAACAAATTTTGATGAAATCCGAGACACTCTCCACAGACAAAAATGTGACTGAAATAATCCCAGAAACATAGCAAGGACATCGGTAAAACAGTCCACGTGAGGAGCTCCGGTTCAATCCTGTGTAACTACGCTTCAACAAAACAGATCTGTGTAAAAGGAAGTTGAAATGACACATCAACAAATGTGTTTTTATATAAATTTTCCATTTGTTAACACTATTGGGTAGGTTTAGAGTTGGAGCATTAACTTTTAGCAACAATCCTCAGATATTTAACGCAATAAAAACACAGCAATATGTACCCACATGAACATAATATAAAATGTTTCAGGGTTCACGTATTGAACCTGTGTTTTAGCGCCACTCAGTGGACATTTATCTTTGAAAGTGTGGCAAAACATACAGTAAGGTATGTAAAAACTGTTGCACCAAAAGTGCACAGAGGTACGTATTTTTATGAGACCAGGTTGGTTTCTTTGCCGGAAAGTGAACCAACTTCAGCGTAAAGATAAAATCAGCCTAATGTTTTAATATGACTGAATTTGTATTTAACATGATAATTTAATAGAAACTTACTAAAGTTACTAAACATTCGGCTTACATTTCCTTAATTATTCATAATAACATACATAAAACTACCACAGAACATTAACATTACCAAAGAACAGCAATGACCAGTCTAGTGTTTAGAGAGTTTATGCAGCTTAAAACACTCGGTTATAATCAGAGAAGATACCTACACCACACATATGATGAATAAAACTCTTACTTACATCTGCACTTTGTTTATGATAAGAGAATTTGCGAGAGCAAAGAGCGCAATGAACAACAAAACTCACGCCTCTGATTGGCCACTGTGTTCATAAACTCAACATAATCATGTGTGATTGATTACAATGCAAAACGCTGTAATAATGCGGAAAAATAAATATCATGGAACAAATAAGCAATAATATTAATTAGGTAATATTACTAGCCTGATGATAATAATAATCGTCTTGCTATCAGCACTAATTTCCATCCCATTCTGTCCATGTGCAGTTGAGGACGACTGTCACGCGGGAGAGCACTCGTACAAGAAGACCTATGTGGAGAGCTCATCCAGCGAGGACGATCACTACTACCGGCCCGTGAGCTACTCTCAGTCTCTGGGCCTCGGCGGCGCCCCCTACAGGGCCGAGTCTAGTCAGCGGCAGGCCTGCATGTACGCCAGCGTGTCTCAGTCCACCGAGCCCGTGCCCAGCCTGGAGGACATCAGCTGTAACACCTGGCCAGGTGTCTCTCCGTACGCTGGCTGCTCGGTCACCACCATGCAGCAGATGGAGCGACTGCCCTACCAGCACTTCTCGGCTCACTTCACCTCGGGACCCCTGGTGTCCAGATTGAGCGCGGGACATGCCTCACCGCAGCTGGGAGACACCCATGCCATGTACCAGGGCTCCATGTCCCATCAGTCTCTGGGCCGCCAGTGCAGTCCAAGCGCGGGGATCCAGTCTCCGACCGCCGGCCTGCAAGGAAACGAGTACCTGTACACTCACAGTATACCTCGCACCCTGTCTCCACACCAGTACCACGCCGTGCACAGCGTAAGCATTATGCCTGACTGGAACGAGGGCAGCTAACTAGATTCTCTCGTATAGGGCCCCGACGCGGAGGAGAGGCGTTTTCCTGCGTATTTATAACTAACTGCATAGGCGACTTGTGTCGTAAACAGTTCGAGGCCGGTTCAGCTGGTCGAGGCAGCAGTGAATGTCTCAGTGTTTGAGCAGGACAGTAACACGAGACGCTGGCTGTATATCAGGGACGAGGAACTTTCCCCTTCCATACAAGGACAAATGCATAAGGATGCCAACTGTTTTATTGACAGAACCTTTATTAAAAAAAGAAAAAGGTGTCAGAGTAATTGAGGAAACCAATCCATTTTTATACTATTTTTTCTAGGGCTGCAAAATGATTAATCGCATTCAAAATAAAAGTCTATGTTTACATACTATATGTGTGTGCATACTGTGTATATTTATTATGTACATATAAACACACACACACCCACACACATACACATATATATATATATATTAAGGAGAAATGTTGTATATAAAATATTTAATACAGTATATAAGTATATATAAATACACATACTTTTATGAATATGTACGTGTGTTTATATATACATAATAAATACCCACAGTACATGCACATATAATATGCAAACAAACTTTTATTTTGCAATTAATTGTGATTAATCATTTTGCAGCCCTATTTTATTTTTTTTTTTCATTTCATTATGTGAGTTGTTTTTGACGTTGTACTGTGAGGCAGTATGTTAGAGAGCGAGTCTTTGGGATCTTATGCTTAATGGTTTGTGTTAAACTGTAGGGAACTGTCTCTCAAATCACAGCAGATCTGTTTAAGAGCTGATTTTAGTTGAAGTCGAACACATTTTGGTGGTACAGATTTTGTTCAGGGATGTATTACAAGTTTTCTTCCACTTCAATCACATTTTCACTAAACATTTTTCTCTGAACTACCAGCGAGTCCATGATACAAAACATCAGTGAAGGGTAATTGGAACAAAAGAGCACTTTTTACAAAATGGAAATTGTGGCACAGCACATAAGACATACTTAAAGTACAACAGATTGATAGTTTATTAGTATTTATAAGCTAGTTATCATGGACATACTGGCCTCGGAGTCTCTTTTAGTACACAAGAGTAACATCTTCAGACACTGAAGAGATTCTCAAAGCACTATTCACGGAGTTAATAACTCAACAATGCTTACATCTGAGATACAATAATGCAACAAACTTTGGTATGGAGATCTTTATTTTTGGACACTTGTAGTCAGCAGATTTTCCTGTTAATAGTATTTATTTTTCTTATATTATAAACCTTGTTCTTTTTCTTAAAGGCTATTTGCTATGGTTGACTTTTTTCAGTACTTTGAGTTTGGTAGTCAAACTTTCTTTTAACTCAAAAAAAAGAAAAAGGAAAAAAAATGTAACCAGTCTGGTTTATAATTTTGAATGCTTATGAATAACTGTCAGAAACATACAAATATGAATTACTTGGTTGTACATACAACAAAATGTACATAGAAAACAGAATAAATGTAAAAGATCCTTCCTTGAAGTCTGAGTTTATTTAATGCAACTCTATGGCATAAATCTGTACCATTTCAGATGGAGCTGGAGATTGCTAAAGTGTCAGTAGAACATTTTAATAACTGGCAATTAAAAAACCCAACTATTATATGAAAACGCACATTACAATGTGATCAAGAGAGTTAAAGCATGTCTATTTGTTGAAGGCTGCATCGTTTGGAATCCGTTTGGTTGAGGAATGTCTTGTATTTTGTATGAGATATTAATGATAGTCATGACAAATTAGCAGTTGTGTAGAAAATCCGCTGGATTAAAGGGGGTTTAACCAACAATTACATCCCCTGCGCTGAGGCCTCTCTCTAAATCTTCAACATGTCACCCTTGAGAAAACAGTCCATTCTGAGCCAAAATGGAGTTAACCATTGACCTCTAGTGGCAGTCAGAGGATCGCTGAACCGGTAAATGAGAAAAAGCTGATGAAAAACTGTTCATCTGAAAAATGACAAACGTGCGTTTCTATTTGATAAAACAGTAGGATTTGGCTGCCTCGAAGTAGAAAATATATCTGCTCAAACACTTCTGAGAACAATCCTACACAAGCTTTCATCAGCTAGAAGTAAAACATTCATTTCACACAAATCAGTCACTATACAACCTAGTTTTATCTGTTAACATTAGCTAAACACATGAACTAATGAACAATACTTCTACAGATATATTAATTTTAGTTCATTTCAACATACACAAATACATTTCCACGAAATACAACTATTTACTAATGTACTGTTAACTAACATGAACAAATGAAGTTATATTTTTACTAATATTCCTAGTGAACAAATACAAATGTATTGCTCATCATTAGTTCATGCTAGTTAATGTTAACTAAATGGGACATTGTTTCAAAGTTGAATTCCAAACACGGATGAGGTTTGTAGGTGAATAACGTACAGAATCTCAGCTCAAGCGTTTACTAGTGTTTTCCAGTTGCTTGTGTCTCTCTGGTTCAGGACAGGTCTTTGGCCGAAAGCGGTGACCTTCCCAGCAGACACCTTTGATCTGACGGATGGGGCCTCTCTGGACAACCTGCTCCTACGCATCCAGTCTTATCCCTCGCCGGGACCCCGAGCAACCCCCAAACAGCCGGAGAAATTCATTAACCCTCTAGCCTCCCGCCTCATCCCTACTGCTTAACGGCTGATTTATGAGCGTGCCCCCCCACGCATCTTCTGATCAGCCAAACATGCATGTGTGACCCAAGATGGATTATACCGTAGCTTTCTGAAAAATGTTGTAAGACAGGCTATGTTTTTCAAAGGCAGGTTCACTGGACCAGCCGTCAGGGTTTAAGTGGTGAGGGTTACAGCCATTCATTATGTGATGAGCCTTTGTAGACTTTAATAATCCTGGCCAAGAGAATTAAGAGTTAGAAAGAAAAAACGCCAATGTTTCGGCTGATATTGAAAGGCATCAGAACTTAAAAGCAATAGCTCTTTCTTTTGTTAGGACTAGGTCAACAAGTCATTTTTTTCAAAATGCTTTATACATTACAGACTGTGTATATTGAGGTCTACGACAAATAACAGAATTAAATATGGGCAGTGCAATAAATCATATTTTAAAAGATTTATTAAGCATAATCGTCTGCAATATTTGCCTGCTGGTTACTTTTTCTAAAATTGTTTTATTGTTTTGCATATACATGTGTGTGTCTGTATATATATATATATATATATATAGAAATAGAAATAATTGGAACTGGAGAAAAAAAAGCAAGTCTTACAGTAATGATGTTGTTCATGTGAATATTCTGGATTGGAAAGAGCGCCAGCAAACCAAAGATTTACAAGAAGATGCAGAGGGAAGTTGGAGTAATGATAAACTACGGCCCTACTCAACCCAGAATCTGAAAAGAAAACAAATCATTGTCAGAGGCCTGAATGAGCAAAGAGAAATAGAAAGAACAAGAGCATTCCAAAGGGGAGAAAAAACGAGAGGGGGATTACTTTATTAAGATGTAGTGAAATGCGGCTGACTCGTGACGGATGACTAGTTCAAAAAGGAAGGGTCCGAGAGGCAAATTTGTCTGCCGCAAGCTGCTTTGAAACGCTGGCCTGGGCCAAACTCTAGCGGTCATTACAAACACTGAGAGTCTGACTCCATGACCGAAGCACCATCATGACCAAACACAGCACTTCGACAATTCTTATATCATTTCGTGATTTCTGTATCTCTTCTGGGTCACAGTAGCTATGTTTCCATCCAGAGTTACGAATTCAACTTTTTAAAAAACATTTGCACAGTGCTAAAGAGAACAAAATTCACTTGCGCTAAATATCACAAAGAAAAAAATTTATTTGCGCAAATGTACTTGAGCAAAGTCTTGTCTGCTTTGTAACCAGGCTGTTTTGGGTCACCATAGTATTTTTTTTCCTACTATGGAGGTCAATGGTGACCAAAACAGCCTGGTTACACACTTTCTTCAAAATATCTTCCTTTATGTTCGGCAGAACAAAGAAATTGATACAGGTTTGGAACTACTCCAAGGTGAGTAAATGATGACAGAATGTTTATTTTTGGGGGCAAAAGTGCTTCCATCATAGCTTATGCATTGTGTGATACCCCAAAATGTGCATAAACACAGACAGATGGAAACATAGCTAGCGAGTGAAGCAGAGAGAGCACATGAAGTGGAGTCTTCATCAGATAGCACGTTTTCTGGTTCATGTAAAGACGTCTGGTGTATCAGCAGAGACATGCATCACGCTGTTGACGTATAGCATCTGTGCTCAGCGCTGGATTCACAGCCCAGAGGCTTTCAGCACCCAGACCGGGTCTGGAGCGGAGGACCTGGAGTGTTGAGAGGGTAAGAAACAGCGTGAAGCCCGAAAGATATCAGTCTGCTGTCTCACGTGAGGCTCTACGTGAAACCAAAACAGGGTGAGTTTAGAGGTTAAAGCACCCTTCACACCAGGAATGATAACACTATTAGAATATAAAACAGTGTGCTATACATGCTTCAGCTTGGCAGTATAACTGCTTAAGCTCATAACCTGATTGGTTGTCAGTGTTTTGATCATTCATCAGCCGAAAGTGATCCCAAGTTTTTTGATTACTTTAAAGACATCTCAAACAATAGAGGAGGACTGCTACATAATATTATCAGGTCCTGATAAAGATGAGAATTTATTGCGCTCAGGCTTTCATCCCTACTTCCACAATCACAATGAAGCAACAGAGTCCATCGATCAAGACTTCAATCCTGGACGCTCTCACTGAATGAAGCCCAATGATTTATTAGGACAGCCCTGTGAGACTGATGAACAGCCACGGCATGGTTAAAATCATGGGCCCAGAGATAACCAAGAGTAAAATCATGGCATTGATGTAAAATGCACTCATATCAGATCGTAATGCATGTCAGAACATCTCCATCTGTCCTTGTCATGGGAAGGCTGGATTGTCCAGTGGGGGTTTGGGAGCTTAATCTGAAACTAGGACTGGAAAATAACTTCCAGCTGTCTAATCATTAGGACTGATAAGGCACCCAATTCCCTCCACCTACAGCCCTGTGTCTGTGGGAAAAGGTAAGAGTCCCGCTGGATGGTCTGGTCTGGTCTGCTCCACCCAGCTACAGCTCCTTCACCTGCATTTTTTCCTCCATATGGAAAATATTGAGTCTCGTGAAGAGCGGGAGTGTGTTATGCAGAGGGTCTGTGCCGTCTCAGGGTCTGTCTTTCTCATTATTTGTTGACAGCATGTAAATGTGTCCGTCAAGCTAAAAACCTTCAAAGGTTATTGAAGTTGCACTGAATTGATGACACTACGCTGAGACTCCTAAACAGCAGTATGATGACTTTTGACTCCGTGTTCAGTCTGGCCTTTCATTAATGACCGATGGTTTGGTCAAGGTCTGAAGGACCCGGGCTCTTCAGCTGTGTTGTCAGTCCATTCAGGTCTGTCGGTGGAAATCCCAAGGTACTTCTACAAATGATCTCTATGTCACAGACATGAAGACAGACGGGGAGGGTTTTCGTCCAATTTACATTTGTACATAGCATGTTTTAAATTACACAAAGCAGCTTTACAGATAATAGAAACTGAAGATAATAAGGAAAGCAGAATTGTCCCTTCCCTGTTAAAAGATTAAAAAACAGCATATGCTGGGTTAGGTATGTTTATGCTGGTTCTTAGCCGGAACATGACCAGCAAAAGAGATTTTTAAAATATCACCAAGTTTTGCGCAAATCTGTTATGGAAACAGGGCTAGTATTTTGGCCGTATGAGCACATGGCCATTTAGAGCTTCTGCACTGAGTCTATTTTTACTGTTTTAATTCTCATGTAAATTAAAGCACAAACAACCCATCTGCAGTAATTCTCAGCCTTTCTTACAGGAGATGTATCCCAGAAATCACTTTATTTTTGGAAAAGACCTGCAGCTAAAAAAAAAAATCAGGGTGCTAAGCAAGCCTATCTGCTCACTGTATAAACAGCGGTCTGAAATCAATACAGGCCTATCCCTCGACACTCGGCCAGCTGTTCTTTGAGGAGTATCGATCTTCCTAAATGCAGGGGTCTGGAAGCCTCTTCCTCTGGTGGGAATGAGCGTCTCTGGGCCGTCTAAACACACGGGCCCCTGCCGCAGCACGCCGAGCGAGACAGCAAGGAACCTCAGAAGAGGCCGATGTGTGACTTGATGTTATCAATAAAAGCAGCTCCCGCTACAGACGGAGTCACGACCCGCCGCTGTCACACAGACCCGCCGCAGCGAGAGCCTCTCTCTAGGATGCCAACACTCAATATCTCGCTGCAGGTCTGCCCTCTCCATCCATAAGGCTTAATGTCTCGCTGTTGTCATTGTGTGTTTTATGCCCTCTGGACTCCAGAAAGTGCATGCTGCCACTTTTCTTCACTGGCATTAGCATCAAAACATCAAAAGATGGACTGCATGCATGATTTCAAACTACAGCAAAAATTACAGTAACACTTTATTTTAAGGTGTCACAGAGAAATTACCTAATTAGGTACTTAGTAGGAGCCATTGTACTTAAATAAAATGTACTTATCATGTAACTAAGTTATGGAACAGCCTGTAATTACAGTTTGTAATGATGTAGATGTAACAGACAGCTACTGTTACACATATATTACAGACCGAGTCTGTTACACAGATACTTACACTTAAGTACAATCTTGATACACTTTATTTTAAGTCACTCATGTCTGTGTGCTTGAATTTATAATCACGTTGTATAAAGTCTGCAACACATATGTGATAATCTTTTGGTTACATAAGTATCTGTGTAACAGACTCAGTCTGTAATGTGTGTAACAATAGCTTTCTGTTACATCTACATCATTACAAACTGTTCCATAACATAGTTACATGCTAAGTACATTTTGTTTTATGTAAGTAAGTACAATGGCTATTACTAAGTACTTACTAGGTAATTACTCTGCATTATGGACACCTTAAAATAAAGTGTTACCAAAATTACAAATGAATCCATATATAAGAAAATGTATATTTACAGAGATGGACTAATCTTTTTATTGCCCAATGTGGTGGCTTTAGAAAATGAACTCCTGCCTTTCAGTTGAAAGACCTGGACTGCTTTATTTGATCTAGAAAACACATGTTTACCTTTATTTTAACTAAGGTAGGAGCAGGATTGGAAACTTAGTAAGTAACTTCACAACCACATGTCAACTAGCAGTCACTGCAGTAATGAGAGATAGTTGGCATGTAACTGCAAAGTGCAATGTCTAAACTGGACTATCAACGTTAAGTGTAACCAGTTAATAATAACTGTAAGTGTAACTAGCTGACAATAAACTGGGGTTGGGTTGGTAGGAATTTATCCTGTTCTGCATGTTATGGTAATTAGAATAAGTGGGTAATAATTATGTTATGTAAACATTATGTACACTACTCTACATTGTTTGCTTCACATATCTTCTAAGTCTAGATATTTTAGTGCACTCATTGTAGTGTAATAAAATTTAAGAAATCATCCTCACAATCCTCTGGTTAGTTAATGAACACAATCTACATTTATGAAACGTAATGAAAAACAAAATGCTTCTCTCAAAAGACGAATCGTAGCTTCTTTACAAACATTTCCAGATTATCATATAAAACAAAAAACAAAAAGTTGCATAAACTTGGCCAAGCTCAGACATATTTAATGCAACACACTGCATTCATTCAAGAGCCACAATCACAGACGTTTGAATTTACTGCAGTTCATCAGAGATGGTTTGCTGGCAGATTTAGTAGCAGAACACAGTCCAGTGGCCTCGGGAATGAACAAAGCCTAGCTGATACGCTTTGCTTTGAGCTGAACAGCTCACTGTACAGATCACTAAACTCCAAGATCAACAGTGTTTTCAGATTTTTTTTCCACAGTGGAGAGAGAGTGGTTGCCAGGTTGGTGCAATGAAGTAGAATACACTAATATAAAATATAATACACTTCTAAATAATATTTAATATTACTTTTTAATATAATATAATATTACTTCTAAAAATAAATGTTCCAACGGGGTTTTCACCAGATCCATTCTGGGATCCCCTCAGAACCTTTACATGAACGGTACTTAAAAGAACTACGCTTTTCTTTGTTAGAGGAACATTTTAATAACCTGATTAAGCTTTTGTGTGCTATGCAAAGGTTCCTCCTGAAAACACTGATGCTAATAAAGAACCTTTAATTTTGGGACCTTTAATAGTAATGTTTTTCTCCAAACACTGGATCACGTCTACCAGGAATTTCTGATTAAACCACCCATAAGACTTTGTTCCAGAATCCCAGAGGATCATACCATCACCCAAAAACTATGTGAGTGCTTTTTAGTGAATTAAATTGAATTATTATAACCTAAGGACCTTTTCTCTTTACATCTGGTTAAAACATTTATCCCACATCCACAACCCACCGGGAATGGTCCAAGTGTTCTCTATGGCTAGTCGCTACTTTACAATGTGTTACACTACAATATATGTCACAATACAGAAGAAAAGATGTCACTACATCTGTTACATTGTGACTCAAATGTTCCCTATTTATGATCAGCTATTAAAGGGATAGTTTCCCAAAAATAAAAATTTGGTCCTTTATGCTCTATCGAGCTGTGATATGATTTTGAATAAAGTTGGCTCACTTCCACAGTATTTTCTGGAAGTCAATGGCTACCATAAACTGTCTGGTTTCCCACATTTTTCAAAATATCTTGTTTTATGCTCAACTAAAGAAACAAATGCATACAAGTTTGGAGCAACTTGATGGTGAGTAAATGTTGACAGGATTTACATTTCTGAGTAACTTGGTAACATGCTTCATGTACATTAGACATTAACAAACTCTTTCTCTTTACACATTCAACTGGAGCAAGTGAGTTCACTTTTACAGGATAAAATGTATTTGATACTTTAAGAAACATTGTGTGATAGTCTAACTGAAATCCAATAAAGCAGTTCATACACAATTTCAATTTTATATCACGACACTAAACTAAGGCGAGATAACGTTTGGAAGCACTCACTCATCTAAACGGACTTACAGTTCATAACTTACAGCCACAAAACCCCTGAAATAACATGACGTTTAGATTACATTACTGATGATCAGCTGATAAAGAGATTATATAATCTGTTATATCAGCCATTTACAATGAACAACTATCAAAGTCTTATTTGAAGGTATCATCTGAAAGCTCCTGTTGTGAGGTCTTCACACACACATCCTGACAGTGTGTCATCTAACAGTGATGACAAAAACAAGACTGAAAACCCAAGCGCTGAGAACGCACTCATGATGGATCGCAGAGCAGCTCGTCACTGATTGGACGACAGCGATGAGGGTCAGCAGGTGTCTGCCAATCACAGGACTGCTCCCTCCATTCATGTTCTTCTCAGAGCTTATGAAACATCTCCAGGCCTTTCAGTTCTTCTCTGAAGACTTTTCTTCATCACTGAGACTATCTTCTAGCACACACTTCAAATAACTTTGCAAACGAACCACTGGGATGAATTCTATATCTGTATGGTTTTGTTAAAGGTCTGCCCCAACTATGTTTTATCTGTGTCTCTGGAGCACAGCAGCAGTCATCAGCAGCACAGGTGTATTTGTAGAAATAGACAACAATACATTCTATGGGACAAAGTTAGTCATTTTCTTTTATGACAAGAATGATTAGGAAATTAAGTAAAGATCGTGTTTCATGAAGACATTTTGTAAATCCCCTACCATAAATATATCAAAACTTATTTTATCATTAGTATTATGCATTCCTAAGAACTTTATTTGGACCGAACTAAAAAATGTTTAGATTTTTTTGCTCCCTCAGATTCCAGATTTTCTAATAGTTGTATCTCAGACTAATCTTCTCCAAACCAGACATCAGTGGAAAGATTATTTATTCAGATATATAATATATAATGTTAATATAACTATAATTATTGAGCCTTATGACTGGTTCAGGGTCAGATACGAATGCAAACAAAAAGCAAGTAAAATCCTAAGAATAGTTTCAGTAACTATACCATATGCACACACACACACATATATACGCTACACACTGTCTAGTCTCTCCACACAAACAGGTCTGCTGGCTGTAGAAAGGGAACTCTGCTGCAGTCAAGACAGATGAGATTGTGACAGCTTTCTCCTCTCTCTGCTGTCTCCATGGGAGGCTTATATGAAGAGTGTGTGTGTGTGTGTGTCATACTGTGTAAACTTGGGGCAAGAGATCCAGGCTTGGGGAAGATAAAGACCTCGCGCTAGAATGTAAACACTCTGTGAAGTGGTGCTGGGGTCAGCGGCTGTCATACACACACACACACACACACACACACATACACACGGGTCAGGGTTAAGCAGCGTTCTCTTTAAGGGCTGCTTTCCCTCTTAACCCCTCGGAGGGTAATGCAGCGTTTGATGAAGGGTACTGCGGAGCTGGAATGAAGACGCGTCAGAGATCAGCCTCTCACACACACACACACACAGAGTTCACTTCTATATCTGTGTCACAAACATTTCGGAGCTGAGCCCAAAGTTAAGAAGCATGAGTGACGTCATGATCGCTGCTTGACGTAATGATTAGAGCTGATAGTATCAAGTATCAACGATGGTCAGAGAAATCACCTGATGCCACTGATGACAGCAATAAGATTATTATTATTATTATTATTATTATTAGGGTAATTAATATTAGGGCTTATTTGCTCCATCAGATTTCTTTGCCTGCATTTTAACGAATTACACGACTCATGTATAAGAGATTTATTCATCCATCAGTGTAGATAGCTTCACTGATTATCACAGGAGGGTTTTTTAAACTGCACAAACTCTCTCTAGACTGAAGCCAGTGATGTTCTTTGGGAATGTAAATGTTTCAATAACTGAAGAAATGTAAGCATTATAATTAGCAACTTACAATGTTTCTATTAAATGATCATGTTAAATACAAATTCAGTCATATTAAAAACATTAAGCTGCTTTTTGCCCTAGACTGGAGTTGAGCAGTGAAACTAAATTAGTAAATAATGAAATATATTAGCAGGATAATATCATGTATCGGCGCCCTCACAGGCTGATGATGATATAGCAGTTGAGCATATCACCCAAACTAACCTTGTAATGTCATAAGAAGGTCATTATCTGATATCCTAAGGCTTACTGTCTGTGAGTGCACAGAATTTCACACGTGCATCGTTTACAGGTGGAGTCTAGTTATCAGTCGCCATACTGATGATGAATGATGAAACTCCTGGTTATGACACCGTGAGGAGGTTTGGGACGCTGCCCATGTAAGACTTCAACAAGCCATTCAGTGTCAATGCATCAAAGGCTTTCTTCTTTAAAGTGCCCCATTATGGATTTTTGTAAATCACCTTTCATGCAGTGTATAACACGGCTCTAAGTGAATGAAAACATCCTGCAAAGTTTTAAATCTGAAAGTGCGTCATGTATAAAGTGACTGTCTCTCAAAAGAAAGAGTCGACTCTGAATCATCGAAACAAGTCGTTTTTAAAATGAATCCCGAGCCGTTTCATGTTGACGTTAACAGATTAGAGTTTGGGAGTCTTTGAGAAAATAGTTAAAAATAAATGCATATTATAAGATATTAAAAAAAAAGATTTTTGTGAGCTTGCATGCATGTCAACTTGGGACTCCTAACACCAAAATATCAAAAATATAACCTATAACAGGGTAGTGCTGCATGTGATAGTCATAGGTTCTGTGATTAAAAAGAACTCTCCATCACCTGTTTTCAGATGGAGCGGCGTTTAATACACAGAGCTGTAGTTCACGGACAAGCTACGCAATTTGTTCACACAATTATAAGGCTCTGTGTATTAAATGCCACTCCATCTGAAAACAGGTGATGGAGAGTTCTTTTTAATCATAGAATAAGCTTTTCTGACTTTTACATGACTATCGCATGCAATATATCGTCCAGCCCTATAAGAGGAGCAAATACATAAAAATCAAATACATCAACTTTTTTTTAACTTTCAGAAACTCACACTGTCACCTGGTCAGGTGTAGAGGAAGTTAATTATGAGTCTACTTCAGAATAACATTTTAGTTCATTTATGATCAGTTAAAGGGGTGTATTTGTGATTTTAAAAAAATGATAGTATGTATGTATGTATTTTGTAGTTAGTAATTATGTACCTGGTTAAGAAAAACAAACAAATAAATGAATAATAAAAGAAAAGTCCAGTCTGGTCAACAGACACAAGTGAAAGCTTTTCTTCCACATGTCATTTCTACAAAGAGTCCATCTCTTCTGGGATGGTATATACAATCACACGCTTATCTCACAACGTCCGAGATTGATGAAAGCACAGGTGGTTGGTCAGCACTTATGTTTGAAAAAGCCATTCTGTTGGTTTAGTCTGCCTACGAGGATCAGCTGCGTGTGCACATCTAGAAGAACTTTGATGTGTGTAAGAGGCAGCGATCCTGTTATTTCTAGATAAGAAAAGGCGACATTAAATGCTCTGTTGGCCAGTGCCTTGCTTGGGGATATTTGTACGAGCACATTTGTTTGACTTCATGTCACAGATTGTTTATTAAGTATCTCTGCACTAATACGCTTCACATTTTTCAATTTCTTCATAAGACTCTTACGATTAAGTCCTAAAAATGAACCCGTTTCATTCACTTGTGCCGTCCTGCAGAGTGCAAATAAATCTCAGGCATCACAAATCAAGAGCATCAGTTCTCTCTCAGCCGAGGGAAAGTCTGGTGAAGCCGTGGACACGTTCATCATAACATTAGCTCTCATAGTAATATACACACAGCCTCTTGTGGAGAGAGAGGCGTTTATACTCTTGTGATCAAAGTACTTAAGTGGTGCGTAACAACATCTCTTCTGCTCCCACGTCTCTCTCTGGGTCCTGAAGGCTCCGATCACCAGGGTGATGCTTCTGTGTATCTCATACAACACACTTAACAAGTACTTCAAGCAGCTTCTGCGTTGATGAACGCCGCCTGAAATATGACAGTGGTGGGATAGATGCAACTACGAGCAGCTCTTAGACCGTCTTTGTTATCTGACTCGATGGACAGTAAGTAGATCCTCAGAGCAAAAATAACAGCATCTGCATTATGTCAGACTTATCTTCAGCATTTGCGTCGCTCAGACTTCAGGATCTGACCAACACTATTTTGGTCTCCAGCCTCACAGTCATCTTCACATGTGAAAACCAGACCGTAGCCAATCATTTAAAAGGTAATATCACCATTCTAATTCCATTCATTTGCAAATTCTCAAACTGGACAAATTTCAAGTGAATAAAGCAGCACCTTATTTCTTTAGGAAGGACAGAGTATAGCCATGGCTTTTCATTTGATCTGTTTTGTGTTTGTGTGTTATTTTTGTTAATTGTTTGAATATGGTTGTATTATTTTTACATTGTATTACTTTGATACACACAGTTGATTTGTTTAACATTGTGTTCATTAAAACCTAAGAAATATGGTTACACCATTAAAGTTAATGTGATTTCATTATGTACACAAAAACTGTGTAATTTTGTTGTTGTTGTGGCTCTGTTTTTAATGGTTATTGCTGGCAAAAAAATACAATATTGTGTCTAAATATATATATATCTTCTTGTTGAACTGTTGGATAAAAACAGTATCATATTTGCAATCACGCTAATAATGAGAAAAAACCCCACAATTGATTGTGATTAGTGCTGTCAAACAATTAATCACTTGCAAAATAAGTTTGATTTATGTACACACATACATATATTCTGTGCATATTTATTATTATTATTATTATTATTATTATTACTTTACTTGACATGGACATCACAATTACAGTGGACAAACCATATGCAGTTTGCTTAAGTGTTTTCTCAACACCTGTCCAAGGGAGGCTAGTTGTTAAAACAATAATAATAGTTATCAATAATAGTACGTAAAAATAATAACAATGAAAACAATAATACCAACATAAAAAAATAAAATAAAATACACACATGCATATATGTATACATACACACACAATACACACACATATATCCACAGATGCATAAATAAAAATATTTGCTTTAAATAAATTTAATATACAAATATGAATTATTTTCTTATACATGTAATATATATTAAATATATACACATATTATGCAAACAAAAACTTTTTTTTTTGGATGCAATTAATCATGTGACAGCACTACCTGTGATATTGCTTAACTATCATAAACAACTTTTCCCCCTTATGTTAATTCTGACTTTTATTCTAACTGCACTCTAAACAGCATCGTCTCATTGTATGTATGTTTTTATTTGTTTCTTTAGTTCGAGACCGTCTCAGCGTCCACATCATTAAAACAACTATTACAGTAATATAAATATGGCACTGCCCCATCGCAAAAAGTCTGAAGAACAACTGTTCAGCTGAAGTGGGTTCACAACAGGTGCAAGAAAGTCAAAGCACCTAAAAGTCTGCCCTGCGTGCAACAGATATCAATCCAGGGCACAAAACATGGAAAAACATTAGCTGAGTTTCAGTATGACAAGGTGAAAAATGGAGTCTCACACCAAGCACTGATAGTTCCACTCCAGCGGAGTATTGATCCTGTGCTGGGACACGCAGAAGACAGGGATGTCTCCAGAGAGCTGGTGGCACTTTAACTAACCCTCTGGAGTAAGACAGAGACTGTCATCCCAACAGTGTGAGGAGACGGCCGCGCGAGCCAGCGCTTAGTAAACTGAGACAATAGTCTGAGACGGATGGACGTGTGTCCCAGGACCACTTTCACTTAAGCTGGCGATCCTGCTTCACTGGATCCAGTCCCAGAGCTTGAGGTACAGCTCTACGGCGAGGTGGTGTGGATGAGGGCACTCAAGCACAGGGACCCAGAAGCCAGCAGTACATCGGAAATCAATATACAAGACAGCTTTTATTAACGATGACAGCTGCATGCATGTCCCATTCAAGTTCCACTGGAGCATGTCCTGAGGAGTTACTCTCGTGTTGATTCAACAAACTTCTAACAGAGGAATTAAAGGTAAAACACTTAAATCTAGAGCCTGATTAACATGCAAAACACTCAGTGTATCGATGACTGTAGACGCGTTTCCATCACCTAACGGAAATGTGTCAATATGCAAAAACTCCCATACCACAAAAAAGTTTTCACGCTCGCATGAGGTGTTTTTTCAGGCAATTCGAAAAAGGAGTATTTCACAAAACTGCAATTGACATGTTTTTCCGCATTTACAGGTCACATGGTATGTGTAAAAAGTCATATGATGATTCCTCAATGTATTATAACCTCTAAGAAACACTTAATACGTGTTCGTTCTCGAGTTTAAGGGGCTTTCCCTGCCATTAATGCTTGGACAGTTTAAACTACACACGTCTGCGGTCAGTCCGGCTCTGATAGCGGTCACTCGGTTAATGTGTTTATTCCAGCCTCGCCGCGCATGTTTCTGAAGTACCTCTCCGTGCTGCTCCTGTAAAGATACACCCACACGCCTCCTTTGTATAAATATATACAAAATTTGTCAAATCTCGCCAGAAATCATTGCTATGACTTATCGCGAGAGGAAAAAGGTTACATTATAGCCACATAATGTTGGTTAATGGAAACGCCGTCATTTCGCAATACTTTATCAACATTTATCAAATATTGCCAAAGTTTTGCACAAATCTGTAATGGAAATGTGGTTTGGAACGACAACAGCAAGATGGTTATTATTATTAATATTATTAGGCTCATAATTATGGTAACATAATTACTTGTTAACTATTAACTACGACTTTTCCCTCAATAAATTCTTAATTTGCTGCTTAATATTAGTTAAAGCGGTAGTTGTTAAGTTTAGGTATTGGGTAGATTAGGGATATAGAATAAGGTCATGTAGAATAAGACTTTAATTAGCATTAATAAATGGCTAATATTCTAGTAATATGCATGCTAATAAACAACTAATAGGTGTAACTGTAAAATAAAGTGTTCCTGTAATTATTATTTGCTTCATTTTTCTTCCATGTTTTTACAGTGTTGTGAATTATAACCAATCACAGATGATTTTGTGGAGTTTATAAACACAATGGCCAATCAGAGGCATTCAGATGAGTCATCGCTGTAGTTTTGTTGTTCATTGCATTGAATTCAGCTCTCGCACATTCTGTCATTAAACACAATCAAGTGCAGATGTTAAGTATAAGAGATTTATTCATCAAACAGTGGAGATAGATCAGTGTTTCTTAAACAGCATAAACTCTTTCTAGACTGAAGTCAGTGAGGATGATGTACTTTGGGAATGTAAATGTTCTTTACTCGGTTTCTGAAGCTTCTTTGTGAATAACTGAGGAAATGTAAGCATTATAATTAATAATACAATGTTTCTATTAATTTATCATATTAAATACAAATTCAGCCATACTAAAATTTTTAGATTGTAGTCTCACGCAAGAGTTGGTTCACTTTTTTCAGCAAAGAAACTAAGTAATTAAACTAAGTAATTATTAGTATTTGAGACAACTGACTTAGTGTTTTGGGGCTAATTGGCCGACTTGGGTGCACTAGACAGTCATATGTCCCGTTGAAAGACGAGGTAGATCATTCCAGCAGAACTAGAGTCCATGTGACAGGCCACTGGAAGAAAGAGACGGCAATGAAATCAAGATGTGTCCAGACAATGCGGGTCAGATGCCATTAATGGTTGAACAGCCACAACACACAGGCAGGGCAATTAGTTTGGCTCATCATCAGTGGAGTCTCATTATCAGAGCGAACAGGAGCTTAGACCGCTGGAGATCGATGAGGAAGGTCAGTGTATCATCAACAAAAGGCAAAAGTGCTGCAGAGATAAAAGGGATCTTTCCACGGCCTTATCCTGCTGCCACGCTTGGAATTTGTCTGACCAAAATTCCTTTCATGAGACACAATTGTGAACGTTCCTGAAGCTGAGCTGACTTCTGACTCGAGTGTCTTGACTGTGTGGAAGAACCTGCTGATTTATTTACACAAGTGTGTCTCTTCAGGAGCTGAACTCTCCAGATTGTCTTCTGATGGTGGACATCCAGCACATGATCACAAGAGAATTCTGAACACGTGAACAAACATGGTTTCCAACATATCCAAAACCAGAATTCATTCTGCAATTAAACCATTTAAACCATTTTTGAAAACTCCTTTGTTTTGCTCAAGCTAATTTTATAGCTAGCGTTGTATGTATCCCATACAATATTCTGTTAAAAAGTGACTTTACCTGCATGCATCACATCCCTCATCACAAAGAAGTGCACTTAATTATACTGAATGTGCACTTGTATAGAGTATTTCAAATATCACAAATTACTTGCCAACAATATATGCATTAATAATGAAATATTAAGATTTTAATTCCTTGCTTTAATGGTATTTTAAAGAATATTTTTTGTGTGTGTGTTGAATTGTAGTGTGTTATCCAAGTTAATACTAATGTGTAGATACAAACATATTTAAATGTGACATAAGTTTCAACAGAAATTACATTTTAGTTTCCACAAATATCAGCACATGCACTTTTTTCACTTCACTAAGTAGTCATGTAACAGGAATTAAATAGCTACATTTTGTAACAGCAGTATGTATAAGAGTAACTGGAACAGGGGGTGATCAGGGGGTGTAGTTGGGTAGGT
>JAUMHE010000084.1:4312993-4325791 GCA_032359235.1 Enteromius mattozi | reverse complement strand
ATGAGTAACGATATGTTTTATGAAATGTAGTGAAGTAAAAAGTACGATCTTATGCTTAGGAATGTAGTGAAGTAAAATTAGCTCAAAATAAAACTACTCCGGTAAAGTACAGATACTTGAAAAATTGACTTAAGTACAGTAACGAAATAAAACTACTTTGTTTCTGTCCACCACTGGTTGTTTGTTCTGCGGTTTCTTCCCCCCGAAGAGTCCTGTCGGTGCCGCACGCATCCTCCTCCTCCGAGGTGGATGTGGTGAGTGTTGACAGCGAGCTGCAGCCTCAGTCACCCCGGTATGAGGAGCTGTTGGAGTTGGTGACTCGCACCATGGCCAGGCTCAGTTTGGATTGCGGCCACAGCAGCCACCTTCACTCTGGAGCCTCCCGTTCTTCCCGGCGGGGCTGGCAGAGCGTGGCTATAAGGCAATGCCCCGGTTGAACAGACGCTTGCGGGCTATCTGTAAGAAGTGAGGACTCTCTTAAGGAAGGGAGCCACTGAGGTGGTTCCACTTCTCGAAAGGGAGTCCGGATTTTACAGCCAGTACTTCATAGTTCCAAAGCAGGATGGAGGGCTGAGGCCCATTTGAGATCTCAGGCAACTGAACCACTCAGTTTGTCAGCTGAAGTTCAGGATGCTCACACTGAAACAAGTCATGCTACAAATCAGGTCCGAGGACTGGTTTGTCACTATAGATCTAAAGGACGTGAACTTCCACATGTCCATCCATCCTTCCCACTGGAAGGTCCTTGAGGTTTGCTGTCGGGGGCGAAGCTTACCAGACCCTTAGCAGGTGGATTGTGGACACTATTACCATGGCCTATGAGTCTGCTGGTCTCCCCTGACTTCTGCCTTTTTCTCTCAGATTCAAATCAAATTTAAATTTTTTTAACAAATATATCCTTCCATCAAAAAACTCTAATGAGTAGACAATGATTTGATCTTTTACTGTCTTACAATATTTAACACTAAATCACTTTCATATTCCTGTACATTATTCAGGTTAACCGAGACTTGCTGCACTTGCAAATTATAGCTCATTTGGTGTTTTGATTGCTTCTGTTGTCCTCATTTGTAAGGACATTTTTTTTTTCCCTTGGAGTAAAAGTTTTCTCAATGTCTAAATAGAAATGTAAATAACTGAGATGTAGAGAAAGCATTAGTAAGGAAAAAAAAGCCAGAATTGTGAAATAAATGTCATATAAAACACAATACTTCATCAGTGAACTACATAGTGAATATTATGTAGACTTACTGTGTAAATCAGATCTATGCATTTGAAAAAGATCATAGCAGTTTTCAACCATAGTTTGTCTGTTTAAACGCCTGCTTTTACCTTCAAATTGTGCCTTTGATGACAGTATTCTACAAAACTTTTAAAAAGGTAAATTTTTTTTCTATTATTCCATGGATGTTAGCCGTTTTCCTCCACTTGTTACCATTATGCACTAAGCAACGTAACTGTGACGTCTCTTCTGAAGTGGTCTGTAGTTAATGATTCATCAGTGCTTATTATTAGACGAACAAAGAAACCCGTTTTTTAAACCTGTTTGTTTTTGCCTGAAAACTCTTTAATCTGAGAACATTTAATGACACTAATAAACTAATGTGATTTCAGTATTCCATGCATTAGAAAGCGTGGTGCACATGTATGTGTATGGCTCGGCTGGTTACAGAACGCTGGCATGGTGCCAACGGCAGCACTTCAACTGAAGAGAGGTCTCAAAGCGAAACCCAAAAATGCTGTAGAACAGTGTTATCAGTGACCCATTAGAGCCTTTGAAGTGGCTGGGGAAAGATTCTCATCCATTACGCTGCGGTTTGAGTTTGGGTACTGTCATGGAGAGAGCCGTCTGCAGAGGACGCCTGTTCTTCGTCTCCCATCATCCCCGACTCAGAGCTTCGCTAACACACGGCCGGAGTAACTCGCTGCAGATTTGCTCCGCCAGGTCCATCCTCGTTTCTGTCTGCTCCATGCCGGCCAGATTTGGAGCACAATAACTCAAGTCCTGACAGCGTTTGATGTCAGAGTGCCTCCAGAATTGGCCTTTTGTTGTATGATGCCATACGTGCATTGTAATAAGTAAGACTGGAAGAGCTAATGATCTGATATGAGGCATGTGTTGGATTCTTCCCAGCACTCCTCAGACCCACCGCACGAATCTCAGAGTTAACGTTCGCCTGAGAAGCTGCGTTAATAGAAGGTTAACAATTAACGGCAACGCAGTTGGGAATGAGCTCATACAAACTACTACTACATATACTGTAAAACATTACTTTGGTGTAAAGCTGCTTTGCAATCATATGTATCATGAAAAGCGCTATACAAATAAATTTGAATTGAATTGAAATGAATACTCTGGCTGGAGGAGCTCCGGGACGTCCGGTATCCCGAGAGGAGCGCTGAAGGAGGAGCGACGCGTCTGTGGTGTCTTCAGGAGTGTGGGCAGATGTGCCGCTGGCAGACGCAGGGATTCATGCCCTCTGTACACACTCACGGACGCTTTAAAAATGAAAGAGAACTAACTGTGAACGCCACGAGATGATGCATTTAAGAGGTTTGGGACCTTTTAAGGACCAAAGTGGGCAAAGTGAGGAAGACGAGACATTTAATCATGACGCATCGGATGTTTTCTCCGTCCTTCGAGTCGCTTCTCTACAGTCATGTCTAATTTACACTGAACCCCTGGAGGAGTTTCCAAACACTGTCCGTCTGCCATCCTGAGACCGTTTAGAACATATACACGAGACCTCACACTTCCACAATCATAAGGAAAAAAGCCCTAAAGAATAGAACTATATATTTATGTATAAAAATAAACAATGTATAATGGTGACTCAAACAATGTATTGTTGTGTATTTCTACAGATACACCTGTGCTGCTGATGACTGCTGCTGCGCTCCAGAGACACAGATATAGTGACTTCATATTGACATTTTTCAGGTTTTAGGGAGATTTGAATCACAAATGCAAAGAAATGTTCTCTACTTTACATAAAAACCCATATTAGACCAACATAAACATAACTAATCAAACACAGTTACCTTAAAGAACTCCACAATAAGAAATACTGATGATATTTGTGTTTCCCAGCACGTTATAGTTCCTGTAAAACTTCATCTATGGTTATCAAAATTAATTGTTTAGCAAATTTTTTAGTTAGACATAGAAGAAACTTTAGTTGCCTTCACAAATGTATTCACCAAATGATGCACTTTACATTCAGTGAACAAACAAACTGACTATCACTGAAAAAAAAAATAATCTAAAAACCTAAATGCATCAAATAGTGTTGAATTTGTACAAACTCAGCTGAAGCAGCTGCTCTGAGTCTGCAGGTGCATGACCAACTCATCCACTTATCACTTAACTTAAATATGCAGGGCTTCGGGACTCTTCCACTTCTAGTTAATTTAGTGACACAAAACCAGTCTGTTTTTATCATCATGTTATTTCAATTCATTATCATAGTTTCACCATGCACTGTACTTTAAGATATTTTCCTGTTGAAGCTAATGAATTCAAAGTCTTGCAGTCTCACAGTAAACCGTTTACTTCAGCAGTACAGTAGGAGTTTGTAGGGTTGTTCAGGACTGGGCTCAGAGCTCCAGCTATAGATGCCTCTGAGACAGTTCTGCTGTCGTTACGCAACAGCATGTGCTCGCAAGAATACTTTTAAGATCTTGAATTGCGTAACTTTTTGTATGGGTTATGAATATTTAAAGGAGCGTGACAAATCTGTCAGCACCCACATCTAGTGCAGTGGACCTCATCCAGGAGCCCGGGGCCCACCAGGGGCCTCCAGATGACTTAAAATCATTTAAAATTAAGACAAAGCAATTAAAAAAAAAAAAAAATAGTACTCACAAGGGCTTGGAAAATATATACTAGTTTATATATGGAGAAGTCTCATTTTTAAAGTGTAAAAGAGCAGATTAATAAAATCATGAAACACCGCTCATATTTTTATGAGTTTGCTTTTTACTAGTTAAGCCAATCTCTAAAATTCATAAATAAAAGAAACAAAAAAAGGGAAGAGTATTCCGTCCCTAAAAATTTCTGAAACTTTTTCAATGCTGAAACTGAATTATTTTAATTAGAATAATTATCATAGATTTTTTTGGGAAAACAAAACCAATGAATATTGCTGTGGAAAATAAGAGGACCTTGGAGTCCAAAAGGTTTAGATCTGCTGATCTAGTCCACTTCTAAGGGCCAACACTTCCTTGTATCAAATGAGAGTCATTAAAAGAGTGTAGTTTTGTAGGGCATTTACTTCAGCTCCTCAGATAATATCAAAGACACGACCCACTTCAGGGGTCACCAGAATTACAAAATAAAATCAATCAGAGACACAGAAATGTATTCCTTTCCTGAAACTATGGGATTGAATGCATGACCTTTGGGCAATCTGTCCAGTGGTCAGCGGCGCTCACAGACTGGCTGGAGAACTGACCTCTCGTCTTTGAAGTATCTGCCCTGGATGCGGAGGTAATAAGCCTCTCCAGTAAATTAGCATCAAAAGACAGAGCGATGGTACAGACGTCCAGCTGCAGCAGCGCTAATGATCCTCAGATCGATGAATAAACCCGTCTCAGTCTCAGAGAGACGGTCAGCAGCTCTCGACTCTCTCCTGGTGTCCGTCTCTGCTGTAGAGCACTGGTTTGACTGCAGCTAGAACGAGTCAGATTTCAGGAGGCCTTCAGCTAATGAGTGTAAGAGACTCTTGATATAGAGGGTGTGAAGTGTTTGATTCATACGCTGCTGGTTGGGGTTTGATCTGCTGTGATGGATGTGTTCTCCAGCGATTGGCCACAGCACTTCCTCTCACAGGTCATGTCCTGTCTGCCCCTGTCCACTGCACACTTCCACAACATGTCCAGCGTCTCTGTCCCAGCCCCCTCGAGCCACGCTGGACAGTGCTGGTGGTCAGCGAGCTAGGGCCCTACGATAAACACCCACGGAGTCCATAACACGGAACGTCATGGAATTTCTCAAAGTCTGGATAAATGAATCAAAAGTAGGTCATTGCACTTAATTCAAATCACGATATATGAAATGGTATCTGTAAATAATGACTAGCATAAAGACTATATAATTATGAATGGTTGTGTTCTACGTGTCTCTGTGTGAATGAATGCAGACGCACCGTTTCGTTCACTACTGAAGCACATGATGCTCGCCGTGATTTCAGCAAACTAAATACACAAACATGCTCTGAGAGTTACATCATGAGCATTTTACCATTTCTTTTGAGAGAAACAACTATGGTTATATCATATAAATACAAAAATGTATTCACAGCAACCTGTCAAAATAAAAGTCTGGTTTCACTTGAAGACCCTGGAGCACAAAAATAGTCATAAGGGTATTTTTTGATATTTATACATCATTTGAAAGCTGGATAAATAATCTTTCCACTGATGTCTGGTTTGTTAGGATAGGACTTGAAAATCTGGAATCTGAGGGTGCAAAAAAAAACTAAATATTGAGAAAATCTCCTTTAAAGTTGTCCAAATAAAGTTCTTAGCAATGCACATTACTAATCAGAAATGAAGTTTTGATATTTATGGTTGAAAATATATAAAATATCTTCATGGAACATGATCTTTACTTAATATCCTAATTATTTTTAGCATAAAAGACAATGTGATAATTGTTATTGTTGTGTATTTGTACAGATATCCCTGTGCTGCTGATGACTGCTGCTGTGACACAGATACTATTGTTTAGTAGAATGTACGTAATACTAATACTACTGTACCTTCTACTACTATCACTAAAATTAATAAAACTTTATTTTATTAAGGAATAATCACACAATATTTCTTTAATGTTTTAATTTTAATAGTAATTTGTTTGCCAAAAAAATTGTGTTTGTTTGATTTTAATAAAAATTTAAATTAAATTAATTTTTTATGCCTTCATTTGATGACCAGAAAAATTTTAATACAAAAAACAGAATTTCTGAGGGGAGAAGAAAAAATTCTTAAGTCTACTGTAAAAATAAACTTTAATAAATTATGTTGTTTTTATGCAATGTCATAATTAGACCTGCTTAAACAGAATATGGTGGCAATAAAACAGAAGGTGAGAAAAAATAAAACATTTCATAGGACCCTCAAAATGTAATTTTTGTTAACCCTTTAATAAATGGATTCCAAAATATAAAAAGTTTCATAATATTAATTAATTAGACTTGCTTTTTGATTAACAAAATGTCATTTAACCATTAATAGAGTCCATATAAAGTAAAATTGAAAAAAGAACAGAATCTATAAAAACTGAATGGGAAAAAAAAAAAATAAAAAATCAAATAAAACAGAATTTCACAGTGCCCTAAAGGTGTCCGAGCACAACTGGACTTTATAGAAGCAGCTGCAGCCGGCCGAGGTGAGTCTGGAGATGAAGCTCAATCAGTCCTGTACATCTACTGAGCTGTCATCCAAAACCAGCTTCAGCAGTTTCCTGAGAGGGTGAAAATCATGCTAATGCAATGAATCAAGTCTGGGTATTAAGGCATGTTTCTCACAGATGTAGCTGGTCAGGAGCAGAGGCAATGATCACACTGACACCCAGTGGTCAGCAACTCCTGGAGCCCAAGAGAAAGCAGTCCACAGAACATCTAGAAAACACTTCACAGTCCCAGAACTTAAATATCGAAGGGAACTACTATTAATAATTTTCAGCACAATTTACTAATCAAACACGCTTCTGTTTTCAAACAGTAAGGCTCAGTTTACTTTAATGTCTTCAAACACTTAAAATAAGTGTCTGCAAGAAGACTTAAATCAGGACCTTTTCAGGGATGAATAATATCAACAAGCCTTTATTATTTATATTAAACCATTAATCACTTATTTTTTTCAATATGTAATATACAAATGCCCAAATTCTTAAATAATATACAAGGTAGCGGTGTTGTCAGTCAATTTTGAATTAATTCACTAATTTATTGAAAGTTAGATGCATTTTTAGCATAAAATATTAACTACTATAAACAGTGTGATGTGTTTCACTTCTAATACTTTTTTTATTAATTATTATTCCTGTATAATAACTACATGGCCATTTAATGCATTATTAATTCAAATAAGGTTAAATCTAAAATCTTGATGCTGAAAGTTTATTATGCGTCTCCTTTGTAAGACATTAATGAAGTGTTTAATTACAAATGGCTTTGCTAGCAGAGAGAAGATGGGACAGATTTGCTCCTCCGGTGTTTTCATGCACAACTAAACATTTACAGATAATAGGAAATATGCTTTGTTTAAAGATTAGTTACATTTCTTCCAATAATTCTTCACAAAATATTTGAAACTAAACATGTGGAGCGCACATATACATTTAAAGCTTTTCTCTTTTAAAAATAAACAACCTCAAGCAGAGAGACGCAAAGCAGAGATAACAGTAGAGAGAAAATATATGAAAGATTCATATTAACAAACAGCACACGGTAAATGAGTGAGCGAAGGCTTTAGAGGCGATGAACAAACACACAATCTCACACACATGGCTTTAGAGATCAGAGGAAGAAACACTCGACAGGTCACTAGTTACACACACACACACGTCCAGCAGAGCCGTATTAAAAATAATGAGCCTGAGAACTCAGGACCAAACAAATCAATGCATCTACTGCACTGACTACATCATATACAAATATCTACTTTTCATACATATATTGATAAATAGATCATTTAAATTGTTTTTAATATATAAAATGCAGAGTTAAAAAAAAAAATTCAGTTCACACTGAAGTCTGACGGCAATACAATGTGATTTTAGGTGTTTGGATTGCATATTTAATGGTGGTTTGAACTGACGGCTTCCAGTTAAAATAATCTAATGAACAATGCAAAAATCTAAATCAAACTAGCAGAGGGTCGTCCACAACAGAAAGAGAAAGGAAACATGGAAAATGTAGAATGTGGCACACACTGGGGCCCTTGATTTCTCCTCAGTAACACAAAACACATGCAGACGGAGCCCGGCGTGAGACGGAGCGGACGCGACGCTTCGACTACATCTAAATAACTACATCAGTGAAGGAACCAATTCTTATTACTTTATTTATATATTATTTAAACTGTAAAGCAATTATACTGTACACCAGCATTTGTTGTGTAGCTTTTAATTGATGCAGAGTTTAATGAAAGACAACCATCTAATAAGAATCACCATCGAGAATAAAGGACACGATAATGAGAACGGTACATGTCATTTCTTCTTATGTGTCTTATATGTCTCTAATTTAAACATTGCAACCTTAAGTTTTGTGAGATTCACCTTGTTAAAGATATAATTCACTCAAAATTGAAAATTTGCTGTTGCTGTTAGCCCATCCAAAGGCTTGCGCAGAACAATCATTTACCTTCATAAGACCTCAATATATCATCAGGAGCCACTGGGATTAATTTCATGTTGCCTGATATGCTTTTTTTGACTCTCAAAGTGACGACACCCACTGACTCTCATATGATTCACCAAGGTGCACAGTTTCAGCTAAAAATCTTCGTTAGTGTTCTACAGAAGAATAAAAGTCAGCTACATCGTGGATGGTGTACGTGTCAGTCAACTAACAGCAAAGTTTCATTTTTGGGTGAACTATAGCTTTTACCAGTTAAACCAGTGCTGAGCTGCTGTTAACCCATCTGCGATGAAAGATCTTTGGTTCAGCTCTGTGTTTTGAATCAGCCGGCCGCAGAAGCATTTCACGTTTGATCCCAGTGAAGGCCACACCACAGTTAACTCAGCTCTATAACCAGTCACCGAGGCAGGTTATAAAAGCAAGGCGAGCTCACACACGAGAGCGGACGGAGAGGGAAGCGGTCCCTTGCGTGCCGAGAGCTCTCCGGCGAGCAGACGAAGCACATTCTCTCGCCACATGCTGTAACTAAACGCCTGGCCTTCACATTCACTTCTTCTGTCTAATAGGGTGTATCAGGATTTATCGCAGTGGGACAAAAGACTTGAGCAGGTCTGGCCCATGATTCATGTGTCACTGACAGGTGGTAGCAGAGTTCAATTCCTCCAGCGTTATTAGGAGCAATGGGATTTCAGTGTGTAGGGAACGCCATAATCACATCATCAGAGAAACACAAAAAACAAACGAATTCCAAAAACAAAACAAAAAAACGTGAGTGAAGCACTCGCTGTATCTGATGTCTGATCTGATCCTGATTCTCACAGAGCTGATCAGGTTTGAGATTGACCCGTGCATGCTCAAGAACAAGAAGCTGAATCTGAGGACCACCGACTCCGAGAAAGGGAGGATGTTCTGAAATACATGTGTCAGACAAGCCTCCAACACATCTGAGGGATCACATGTGCTTCTCAGCGCAATACTGCCACCTTGTGGCCAAATCAACCACAGCAGTAAATGTTTAAATCAAAGTTTTGTCTTAGATGATGTCAGTGAGGACAGAAAACAACAAGTTTGCAGGGTTCATGCAAGAGAATGAACGCAGTGCTACATCATGCATTCAGATGTTCTGATTATGTAATAATCAGAAATGTTTCTTGAGCAGCAAATCAGCAAATTAGGATGATTTCTGGAGGATGATGTCACACTGTAGAACTGGAGTATTTAGCATAAAACTCAAAATCATAACATTCACATCCAAAACTGTATAAATTGGAACAATATTTCACAATTTTTGACTAAATAAATGTAGCCCAGACTTTCAAAAAGAGCAAACACCTTAGACTTTTGAATTTTTGACAATTCTGACAAATGAGCAATATCACACGAGTAGATGATCACAGCATGCTGATATACAGACATATCTTGAGTGTGATATTGAGTTTATACAGCAGTTCCACAGCACGAGTGTGTAAATACATAAAAAATAACAAGAGTGTCTTTAAAGACCTCTTTGTACAGAAATACGTCTTTCCAAAACAGATTCAAATCTAAAGTTGGCCAGAACTACAGAACTAGTAACGAAGGAACGTTGAGTAGCTTCATTACAAGAGCACTGTATTACTGTAGTAAAAGCGTTAGAAGAGTATTATGAGAAAGAGAGAGAATGACTGAGTGATGGTGATTACCTGCATCTGATACAGCGTTCATTCTTCACATCAGTCTCTTAATAACGTGCTGCTAGCTTGAAACTTTGATAGGCTTGTACTAACCTTTAATCTGTTAAGAGTGATTTCTGATGACAGCTGATCTGTGTATTTGCTGGCTTTGTACAAGCTGCTGTTGAAAGAAAAAATACCTTCCTTGCTCAAAACTGCACTTTAGTATTTTTCAATTTAAAAGTCTTTCCTGCAGTCTCTTGTCGCCATCTAATGGCAGAACAATGAAACTAAAATCACCAGAACAAACCAATACTACTAAATACTACTATTATTTATACAAAAGGTTATTTATTGAATAATAATATTTAATAACCAACAACAGCCATCATAAAAGTTCCAAGGCAACTCAGTCAGAAGTACAAAGGCAGCGCTCTGATATACAGCACTGATATTACATAAATATCATGAGGTTTTGCCCAAACTAAATATGCTCTGGAACAAATAATATATTAATGAGACCAAAGACTGCTCGTTAGATTTACCCCAAATGAAATATATCTCATATTTAACCACAATAGAGACATCGGAGCCAGCGGTAAACTCCAGAGGATCTCTCTCTGTGGGTTTATGAGCGCTGAACGTGTCTGAAAACATCGAAAACATTTTCAACAGGCAATATCTTTATTAACAAACCACACTGAAGTCCAGACAAGCACATTCTTGCCTAAAGTGCTCTTAAAACTACGTTCCTTGACACAAAACAGTATTATTTTTGAACTTATAGTGTATTTGGGTGTCTGTCATGACACTAGCTAGTCTTTAGAGTTGACTACGCTCAGATATGAGTGTGGTTCGGTCCACTCCTATCGTCATTCATCAGCTTTAGAGAAACTAACAGAGAGTCCCTCCGGCCACTGAACGAACCAAGGCAAACACAGAGAAAGAGGAGATTGTAAAGGGCATCCATCTCTGCTGAGTGCATCAGCGGTCAGGTGCCACAGAGCAGCTTCTCAAGCTGAAACGCTCATGAGCCCAGGCCGTGATTGACGGTCTAATAATGGCGACACTACACAAGGCCAGTCTTGATAAGCAGCTCAACGCTTCAGAACTACGCTCTTCTCAAGAGGATGCTGTGTCCGGCCTGGGAAAGCTGATAAGACGCTCTGGCCTCTTCACTTCAGAGCGGGAAGGGCCATCCGATTGGAAAGCCCAAAGTGCTGCCCTCTCCAGGATCAGCTGCTATCAGACGAGCTTTAATAGCTCACATGCTGGAGCTCTTGAAGGAAAAACATTCCTCCGGGACTCAACCGCAGTCAAGATAAATATATTCAAGGCCTCATATCATACGTTACACCAATAAAATGTTCTTCATACTTTTAAAATGCAAGAGTTGCTGAAAACTGCTCAGTAATTTTTTCAAAACGTAAACATCCTCTCAAAATAAAAATAATGGGCTTTTCAAGTTTAGAGTGAGATTACTGACTTGTTCACTTAGTTCACATTTTTGATGATGAAAACTTAACTTTGAGGCCCAGATCTGTTCAATATCAGGTGCTTTATATATATATATATATATATTCTGCTACATAGTTTTGTACCTGCCCTGCCAACGTCATAATTAGCCCCGCCATAAAACAATGATCAATTTTAAGCAATGTACCTTCATATTAGCTTGAAACATTATTATGAAAGGGTCCATGAATTGAACAAAATTTTAAAACACCAGACTTCATACACTTAGAAACTTTGTAGATGTTTACAGAGAAAAATAGAATAGAGAATCGTGTAGTGTGTGATGGTCACATACCAGTCGGGGATCAGACACGTTTGATATTTCAGCCGATTGTGGAACACATTTTGTTTTCATTTGTCAAATATTGGCTCATGTTTCTGCTGAGTTTGTTGTTATCGGACTTCAAGCCTGACTCGATCGTGTCTCTTCAAAAGGCTTGGATTAAACGGTTTATACAGTCTATATGGACTTTATTGCTTTTGAAATTAAGTACTAGTTATGTGTTGTAATGTATAACATCCTGAATTGCACTGATACGCCTCGTTTTACATCATCATCATCGTCTTCATTGTAATATCTGCAGGTCACTTACCGTCGAGAGACGATCTCCTCAGGACTGAAGTAGCGCGTGACGCTGGCATAACGTCCGTTAACATTCAAAATGTCTGCGCGGGAAGAGGCCACGTGTGAGGCATGCGCGTTAAAAACGCGGTAACTTCGTTATATTAGAGGTGCCTTTATTTAACCTGCATTTAGGCACGAACAAATTAGAGAGCATTGGAGTGTATCTCATGATTCATCATGAGGAGGAACTCAGGATATCTAAAATTATCGTTAAGTGTTATTTCATTTGGTAGTGAATGCAACTTGTTGCTTATTTTACTTATAAATGAATGTGTATTCTGTAATATGTTTACAATTGTCACTTAATTAGATGCACCATCATTAATATACTGTTTGGTGTGCTACTGAACACTTTTACAAATGTAGTTATTGATGAAAATTTCAATGTGCAAATAAATCTCTGTAAAAACATTAGAATGCTTCAGTGCTCTAAAAACTGAACATGTTTGCTCCTGGTTTGGAATCTGACTTCAGATAGTGGAACATTCACCTGTGAAGTATACTAAGTTTACTAAATATACTAAGTTCTGAAAAAACAGAGGTGTTAATTATCGGACCTAAAAAACCCCAGATGTAATAATCTAGAACACTGTCTAACACTTGATGGCTGCTCTGTCAGTTCTTCTTCATCAGTTAG
>JAUMHE010000084.1:4281063-4302175 GCA_032359235.1 Enteromius mattozi | reverse complement strand
AACGCTACACTGAATTCACCTGGTCTCGGGTGACAGTCCTCCTCCGGTCT
Organism: Enteromius mattozi; assembly: GCA_032359235.1. Classification (NCBI taxonomy): domain Eukaryota; kingdom Metazoa; phylum Chordata; class Actinopteri; order Cypriniformes; family Cyprinidae; genus Enteromius; species Enteromius mattozi. Next base: position 4,302,125 of record JAUMHE010000084.1, on the reverse strand, counting down.
CTGAGTGGGACATTTTTGTCGTTTTCTCCTGTTTATTTGGTCTCTTAGCTCATCGCGTTGTTATTGCTCTCTTCATTACGCTGCCCGCGCTCGCGCCCTCAAATCAAAACACCGCCTTCTCCTTCCGCTTCGTGAGTGACGTAAGCGCAAGTGCATTGTCACAGTAATGCAAAAATCATTGCGAAAAACATGGCATAAACTTTAAAATTAATTAATAGAGGCTTCGAGGCAGAAGATTTTGCCTCGATCATTTTTTGGAATCGAGTTACTCGAGGAATCGTTTCAGCCCTAGTTATAACCAAGCTCTTTAATGAGACTTTGATTGAATAATTTAGAATTACAAAACTAGACTTTCAGATGCTGTGCAGCGACTCTATGAACTGAGATCAGTCCAGACTGATCAGGTTTTGATTTTACTGAATTTAATTTATTCAGTAAAGGTGTTTCCATCATAGTTTATGCACATTTTCTTACCAGATAAGAGATTTATCCTGCTTATGTGAGTGCATGTTTTTTTAATGCGCATTTTAAAAATGTATGCACACCTTAGCCTTTCCGTCCAGCGTTGCCTTTTTATGCCATATCCCAAAATGTGCATAAACGTAGGTGTATGGAAACACCCCTATCGAGTGTTCATCAGAGACGAGACTGGCGTTCACTCAGCTGTTGTTGTTGTTCTCGAGCAGTCATGGCCGACTGTCCGCACACCATCGGCGTGGAGTTCGGCACCAGGATCATCGAGGTGAGCGGTCAGAAGATCAAGCTGCAGATCTGGGACACGGCGGGTCAGGAGCGCTTCAGAGCGGTCACACGCAGCTACTACAGAGGAGCCGCCGGAGCACTGATGGTGTACGACATCACCAGGTACATCCATCATCCAGGCGTCTCGCTGAGGCTCTGATGATGGAGACTCACGCTCTGTGTGTGTGTATGTGTGTGTGTGTCGTACAGGAGAAGCACATATAACCACCTCAGCAGCTGGCTGACTGACGCCAGGAACCTCACCAACCCCAACACTGTGAGTATGAGCCGAGGATCTCTGGACCAGAGCACTGTAGTGAGGTCAGCCAGGGGTGTAAAGTACTCAAACATACAGATACTCACTGAAAACTGAGTAAAAGTAAAAAAGTACAACTTTAAATTGGACTCAAGTATTAAAAAAATAGTAACATGGCAAAAAAAAAAAAATCATCTCTCCATTGATGTCTGGTTTGTTAGGAGAGGACAATATTTGTCTGAGATACAACTATTAGAAAATCTGGAATCTGAGGGAGCAAAAACATCTAAATATTGAGAAAATCTCCTTTAAAGTTGTCCAAATGAAGTTCTTTGCAATGCATATTACTGATCAGAAATGAAGTTTTGATGTATTAACAGTAGGACATTTACAAAATATCTTCCTGGAACATGATCTTTACTTAATATCCTAATGATTTTTGGCATAAAAGAGAAATGTATAATTCTGACCCATACAGTATAGTGTTGGTTATTTCTACAAATACAGCTGTGCTGCTGATGACTGCTGCTGTGCTCCAGAGACACATATCGAATGATCTTTTCAATGCAAAGTCAAAGTTTTTGAAAATAAACTGCATGAAATCTGGGTGAAAAAACAAAACAAATTGGCTTCAGGTCAAAAATATATATCTAGTGCAACAGCAATTAAAATAGAGAACACAGAGCTGGGCTACCTCAGCACACCTACTCAGCACTTCTGAAGCTAGAAATTACCCTGAAAAGTTATAATTGAAGCTGAAATGAGTGAAGTTGATGCATAAATACAAACCCCACTGGTTGCATGCGCATTTGAGTTTCTGTTTAATATATTTAATGTGCTAAAGATAAAGTATTAAAACAAGTAACTAGTTCTTTTGAAGTTTAAATAAAGAAGACATTTTTTTTTCTTCAGAAATGTAATCAGGTAAAAGTATTCAGTTTAAACCACTAATCTCTAACTCAGTTCCTAGAGGGCCACGGCTCTGTTTGGAAGTTTCTAGTGATCCTGAAGAGCTTGATTAGCTGGATCAGGTGTGTTTGATTAGGAGCTAAACTCTCCAGAGCTGTGGCCTTCCAGGAGCTGAGTTTGAGAGTAGTGGTTTAAACTATACTTTAATAAAGTACAAATCCTCCAATAGAACACTCAGAACAGTACTCCCTGTGTGAGGCTCAGCTTCCTCTGCTGTGTTTGCGCAGGTCATCATTCTCATAGGAAACAAAGCAGATCTGGAAGCACAGAGAGACGTGACGTACGAAGAGGCCAAGCAGTTCGCCGAAGAGAACGGTGAGAGATGTGTCTGACGGTCACATGACAGGTCACATGACACTGTTCTGATCTCATGTGTGTTTGTGTTCTCAGGTCTTCTGTTCCTGGAGGCCAGCGCTAAAACGTGAGTGATTCCAGACACACATAATAATCATCAGAGAACATCTGTACACGTGTATTTATGAAGACACCCCGACATGAAAGCAGCACTTTATATCACAACAATATATATATTACAAAAGTTATTTTTACTTTTAATACTTTTTTATGATTTAAAATGGTATGAAAGTGTTTGATACTATAGAATTATGGAATAGAATAACCACAGATAAAATGCTTTCAAAAAGCGAGACAAAAGCCAACATTAGCCCTTTATGGACAGCAACGGTTTCTCAAGGACGTCTGTAAAATACATTTACTAACCTTGTGAGTTTGTTCTGACACAGTTCCTCTCATATTTTAGTACCATTGTCTAATAAACTGTGATACTGTGAGAAATGTTGAAGGTGTCTGACTCTATAGATGCTGACCATGTGTTTGTGTTTGCAGAGGAGAGAACGTGGAAGATGCGTTTCTGGAAGCAGCTAAGAAGATCTATCAGAACATCCAAGATGGCAGTCTGGACCTGAACGCGGCCGAGTCGGGCGTACAGCACAAACCCTCGGCGCCGCAGGGCGGGCGGCTCACCAGCGAACCACAGCCGCAGAGGGAAGGGTGTGGCTGTTAATGACCTTCATCCTCCTCATCATCATCACACACTCAGCCGTGCCAGAGAGGGGAGGATCACGGCTACATGCACTCATTCCCTCCTCCCTTCATCTGTCCGTCCTCACTCTCTCTGGTCGGTGTGTTCTTACGTTCCCATCATCCTCTGACCGCACTAACCACTGCCCATCACATCACACTTCAGTTCAGTCTCTTTTTATTGATGCATTTAATAGCTCAACAGACCCAGGTTGCATTAGGCTTGCATTGAGAACACTGAATGCGTTTCTGCTGCCGTCTTTCCACACGTTTGAGAACCAAAGCTGGTTGTGATGTGTTCAAGGCTGTGAAAGAGCCCAGAGAACCATTCTGTTCGGGTCAGATGCCCGTCTAATGCTCCTGCTGCTGAAGAGCACTAGGTCGAGGGTGCAGAATAATGCGTCGCGTATTTAAATGCACCTGTGCTCAGAATAATGCATCACATTCATGCATCTGTAAACATGCAGTGGCTGCACTGATCCCAGATTTAAAACCGAATGAAAGTCTCTTGTTGCGAACTCGCAATCACGTGCACATCGACATGCGAGCGCATGCATGAGCGTGAGTCAGTTTGGTTCGAACAGCTTTATGAATCAAAGACACTTTACAGAAAAGATTGATTCTTGCATCGCTCCTCTTCATCATATCAGTATCCATTCATCTGTCCTCACCACCGTTATTTTGTGTTGCCTTTTTGTTACTCATTCATCTTAATATTATTACTATCACCGTTTTAATCTCAACTAGCTCAACATGCAGTTCAGACTTGAGTTAAACAAATGGTTTTACAACACTGCTATTGTTTTTGTATAGATCTAGGAAACGTGACGGAAACGGCTCCAGTTGTGTAGGCTGTACAGTAATCATCAGCTTGTATATTAACAGCACACACAGCTTCTTCTGAAGCAGCATCTGTGTCTTAACTCAGTGTATGTACCATATGAAATCAGATCTGATTCAGCTGCTGTACATAAGGCTGTATCTGTCCGTGATGAAACACACCTGACGCCTCGCTCAAACTGAAGAGACGCCAGGCACATTCTCCTAAAGAAAGTCTTACAGATGGAGATCAGATCAGACTGATCTAGCCCTTCTGAACTGTTTGAATGACCTCTTCTCGCTGTACACACGAGTAAAAACAGTACATATGTATAAACTTTGAAGGAGCTGTGCTAACGTTTGAAAAATCTGTTTATGTGTGTATGTGATTTTAAAATGTTGACCTTTTGATTTTAATGATGACAATAAAAATGCTCTAGACAGAAAAGCGTTTCTGCTTGATTCTGAATAAATGAAAACAAACACCTGCGTAGCACGGGAAAGCAGACAAACACAAAACCTTAATGTTGTTCAAGTAGCAAAATTGCTTTGTATTGTATGCAACAAAAATTGCACCAAGGTTACAGGAAGAATCGACTGAAAATAGGTGACGTGTATTTACAAAGACGAGCAATTAGTCTACAAAAGTGTGAGGCTTGCATACAAATTAAAAAGTAGTGGCATGATTTTAAAAGGAAAAAAAAAACATGAAATGTCAACACTGGTAGTACCATGTTGAATTAAAGGCAGCTTGTGTTTGGCCTCCTCCTCCTCTGGCGTCGCAGTCAGATGGCAAAGTGTCGGAAAAGACAAACTAATACTGAAAACAACTGCATTATTTCCATTACACAAGCCAAACAGACAGGAAAGTTTTAGTAAGAAAGTCAATCGACTCAATAAGAATCGTGTGGCTTGTGGTCATCAGATAAAGCTGCTCCGATCATGTCCGTGACACCGGAGCGCTTCTGTCAGTGGTGTGTGGAAAACCTTTGAAATGACAACTTAAGTGGTAACCGAAGATCTTTCAGAGGACATTACAAAAACATCTATACATATACTGCTTCTTAAGCTTCTCAAGTCTTTCTCCTTGAGACAGTAGTGTGTTCCTTCGCTGATCCGTGATTCAAGTCCAGTGAGTCTCTTTAAGGCAACTGTGTATTTTCAGAAAGGCGTTTATGTAGTGATTGTGCTGAAGGAACACTTGTTCATAACCCTTGAAATGATGGGAAAACCGACTGAACCATCGCATCGCTGAAATGTCAATCATGGCACAGTGTCGCAATCATACAATACGCAATCAGTCGATTACAAAATGAAGTTCCTCATATCACAGGGACCGTTCACATCTCGCAATGAAGCGCTTTCTTGACCAACCACGCTAACCATGAAAACTAAGCTAAAGAAGTCTTTATCAATACTATGATCGTGAATGTAATTCAAAAATACACTTTGAATGTTTGGAAGTGTGAGGCACATGAGGTGTTTTTCTGTCAGTCATGAAATAATGCTGTTTTTAACATACTTGTAGAGAAGCACTGCGAAAAACACTTTCTACCTTAGTATTTTTGTCTTGTTTTCTAGTAAAAATATAAACAAATTCTTGAATCAAGATGCATTCACATGACAGTAAGACTTTGTCTTGTTTTCTGAAAAAAACTTAAATATCTGCCAATGGTGTAAGAAAAAGTTTAATTCAAAGGCTAAACAAGATTATTTTTTCTTACTCCACTGGCAGATATTTTTACTTGTTTTAAGCAAAACAAAATTTGGATAATTTTTTTCAGAAAACAAGACAAAGACTTACCTTAAACCAGAATTTATAGACATTTATACTAGAAAACCATACAAAAATACTAAGAAAGAATTTTTTTTTTTTGCAGTGAGGAAAGTCAAGGAATTACCAAAAAACACTCTGTGCTACCTTAAGATCACCAAACGGACTCTGGAGGAACGGTTCCTCTGCATCTGTGCACAGTAATAAGACACTGAACCGTTCTGAAATGTTCCACTATTTGGCATGAGAAAAGCTGAGTTGGGTTCGATGGAAAACTCAGATGATACGGGTCGCCTCCGAGCTCTTCTCCGCTACCTCTGAACAATGTCACTGATCTCCTTGACGGAGGAAAGCAGCTTGGAAAAGTCTTGAGGTGTATTGGCTCCCCCGGTGGCGGCGGGGCAGATCTGCAGCTCGCGCAGGCTGCTCTCCAACTTATTGATGGCTTCGCGGAACGCAAACTTGTTGCGCATCTGCTGGATGGACTCCACGTAGCTCGCGCAATACTTGGACAGATTCTTTCCGGCCTCTAGCACTGCGCTGTGGCTGCCGGTCTGCTCTGAAATGCGTCCGATGGCAGTTCGCAGGAGCTCGGTGCTCTCCAGGACCATCTCGCGCGTGATGCAGGAGTTAGAGAGCCGCTCTGAGGGCTGCCGCGTCTTCCTTAACGAGCGCCGGGTCGTCATGAGGGGAATGAAGCTGGATCCCGGATCACCGACGGCCAATCCCGTTCCCATCCCTGGCAGCTGACCGCTCTGGGATATAGACGTCTTTGGGGGGTTCACTTTTGAGGTGTTTTTTGGCACTTTCTTAGCAATTTCTTGGGAAAGGCCTTTGCCTTGTTCGGCAGAGCTGGGACTGGGAGGACTTTGTTCAGACGAGCCTTTGACTTTGGTATCCGAAGAAACGTCAAAAGTGGGACTCCTCGATGTCTTCCCGGATTTGCCGCTCGAGACCGGAGGCGGAGGAGGAGCTGGTTTGGGTTTGGCAAACTTCCCCTTGTCTCTTTGTCCAGGGACTTCAGAAGAGTTCTTGAGCCTGCGAGGTCTGTATTCGTCTCCTAGAGGAGGAAGCACATTGGGTTTGAACAGCTCTGCTTGCAAGGCGCTCGTTTTGGAGCTCTCCGTGCGACGGCTGAGCTTCGGTGTCAGAGTCAAAGGACTCGATCCAGGACTAGACTCAGAGTCCTTAAACACTTCGTCTGGGGCATCCGAGTCGGTTTTCTTGGGAAGGCGCGGGGGAGGAGTGAGAGTGCCGCCACGGGGCACACAATCAGCTTTCTTGCGAGGCAGAGCTGGCTTTCCTCCGAAGGTTCCCGAGTCGAAGTGAGACGACTGGATATCACGGGGCAAAGTGACCGACTTCCACTCAGTGCGATCGGACCCTGGGGGCATGCTAGAGGTGGAAGAAGACCTTAAGAAGCGCTTGGAGTTTGACATGGGGTCTTCTTCTGCAGGTGGAGTCGTGGCTAGCTTCCCTCCACAGCCGGACACTGTGCCCTTTTTCCGTGAATGAGATGGAAAGAGCTGACCGGGATACACCGGGGCACCGTTGGTGACTCCGACGATCGCTGTACTGTTGGAGCAGAGTAATTTGGAAGGGTCGATGCTATCATTATTGATATCCTCTCTGCAGTCAGAACTCAATCCTCTTCGATCCAGGTGCCCATCCATCTTCCCGAAGGAGCTGCTGCGTCTAGGAGGTGCAGGAGCCGTTCTCTTCTTTTTCTTTATTAGACTGAAGGGATTCATTCGGAACTTATCTTTGGCTAGGAAGCGATCGTCTTCGTTTAGGTTGCTATCGAGGACAGGCCTCGGGAGCATCGGGGGCCCGGTGACCTCGGCCTCGGCTGCATCTGGAAAAAGGTTACAGCTCCATCAGTCAGCAGAAGGCAACTCAGAATTGACTGTGAATGCTGGAAGAGCGCGGCTTACCCAGACTGTCGCCATCCCTGCTGTCCGTATGTTTTCGAAAGGTCCTTGTCTTCGTGGGAAGTTCTGGAGCCTGCTGTATCGGACCCGGAGGCAGCTTCTTACCCTTCTTGCCCAACTCTTTCTCCACCTCTGCAACCCACGAAGAGTGAAGATGAGCCACAAGAAAGCACTCATTAATTTCTCTAAATCTCCAGAGACTTACCGTCAGAGATACTAGACTCTTGAAACATCGTCTCGAACGCCTGGTGGGTTTCAGCGAAAGAAGGCCGCTCTGCAGGGTTCCACCTCCAACCTAATGATAGAGACACGGAGGTCAGTCCAAAGGGCCTGTATTAATACAGCTGACAGGGGACCTATTATGCATAAATCTCTTTTATTAGGTGTTTGAACTGGAGATTAGGTGCTGGGTGTCCGGTCAGAGGAGAACTGGCCCCAACTAAGCCTGGTTTCTCCCAAGGTTTTTTTTCTCCATTCTCCCATGGATGGGGTTTTGGTTCCTTGCCGCTGTCTCCTCTGGCTTGCTTGGTTGGGGACACCTATAACAGTAAAAATCTCCCCACTCATTTTTTTCCAATCCCAATAAATCATAAATGTCTCTCTGAACAAGCAATTCTAGATTCAAGAAGAAATCCCACCCATTTGTGTCAGCGCCAAAAGCCTTTTATGTTTGTGCCAATCATTTTACACTGGACTGCCTCACACAACTGCCAAACTGGCTTTCTGAAAAGGCTTCTTGGCACCAAGGCAAAAGGGCTTTTCACACTGAATGCAAAAATTTGTCGTGATGACGCTTTTGAATCGAAACTATAGATCCTAATGTGGCTATTCACACCAAGCGTGATTTGTTGTGGTGCATTTCTGGCTATTATAGAATCAAAATCAAATATAGATCACTACTGTAAAAGTTGTGTTGATGGCTTAAAGTGGGCTTTAAGCAAATACATTAATAATTACATATATTTTCAAATGTGGCTCGATGCTAATTGTGCTTCTGTTTATATTTTAAGATGTTTTCTTGTAAGAATTATAGCTTTAATAATTTAATACTGTATACTGAGAAGTGGACGATGTTAAATCTGTATATGACACACATCTGAGGAAAAATGTTTGTCAAAATTTGTCAGTCGGCGCCACCTAGTGTTCAGACGTGAATTAGCAGTCAATCTGAAATGGCCTTAATGTTGTTAAAGTGACCACGATCGTAAATAGGAATGTGGTAGTTAAAAACTGCATGTGAAAGCAATGTGAAGCCGACCATCTGTCAGGCTCCTCACAAGTAGGACGGACTTTCTGACATTTTCAGTGCACGAGATTGTTGTTTTGTTTTTTCCTGCTCTTGAAGCTCCACCCTCTTCTGAAAAAGGGGCCGGAGCACCAGCTCATTTGCATTTAAAGGGACAAACATTCCCTTTGGCTCATTCCCTTAAATAAAAGTGGATATTCTAACAAGCTATATAAATGATCTGGGATGTATTTTAAGCTAAAAATGCATATACACACATTTTACATCTTGTTCAAAGGGGTATAATAGGTCATCTTTAATTGTGATCATCTTGTTCAAACACGTGAGCTAGTCTACCTTGTGCTCCTGATCTAAAGAGCTACTTACAGGCCCTCATGAGCTCAAAGACTTTCTCTGGGCATCCCTCGGGTCTGTCCATGCGGTAATCTTTCTCTAGTAGCTCGTACACCTGGGACAAGTCGATTCCAGGATACGGAGACATCCCGTAGGTGGCGATTTCCCAAAGCAGGACGCCAAATGCTAAAGAGTGCAAGCAGAAATGTCAGTTTTACACACAAGATGACACAGATGTGTCTTGACCTGGGAAGTGCTTACCCCACACATCTGACTTGATGGAGAATTTGTTATAGGCCAGACTCTCCGGGGCGGTCCATTTAATGGGAAACTTGGCTCCTACATGGGCTATGTAGGTTTCTTCAGTCATCAGGCGACTCAGTCCAAAATCTGCCACTTTGACCAAGTGGTTTTCCCCGACTAAGCAGTTACGGGCAGCCAGATCCCTGAAACAAGAACCAGGCCGTAACTGGAAATGTGTCACATCCTACTATTACTATGATTTGACTGATTCTTTTTTTCTTTTTACCATTTTTTTTTAACTAGTTAACTTGAAAATGTAACTACAGCATGACTGAAGTGTTCACATAATCTTTCACAAGTAACCTTTTCTTTATGAACCCTCAAAGTCTGAGACAGCCATAACTATTGTTGTGTATAATAACTTCTATATATATATATATATATATATATATATATATATATATTGTAATAACTTTTGAACCACTAATTCTTCGGGAATGCTTTCAAAAGTGTCATAAAGATTCTCTGCTTTTCAGAAATACTGCATTTGGATATTCAGAGTCTCCAAAACATGTGTAATTACGTCATCACATATTAATGGAAAAAAGTGTCACTTTTTCTGTATTTTGTTATTATATAACACAGTTTCCATTTTCTTTACTCCCTAAATGTTTTTATACACATCTATATTGCTAGTAAAGTAAACAGACCAGTTTTTCACTGAAAAGCCCCAATAACAATATTGTAACAAATGGCTATAAATAGCTTGGGGAATGTTAAATGTAGACAAATTTTTATTTGGAAGTGTAAAACACCCAGATACAACTTTCTGAAGGAAAAAAAAAATCCACACTTCAGAAGTTTCTGATTGAGTACCCAGTACTTTCACTTATTGCTTGCGTTATTCATTCTTAGAGAAAGCAAAAGGAAAATTGGGACTTTACGTGAGCTAGACTGAAACTGTTTATAATGATATATGGCACTTGATGTTGTTAGATAAAGTCTGAAAAACCTATGAAAATGACAGTCGTGCCAGGTTCAGCCTGTCACCATGATGCAAACATGAAATACCAGTCTTCAAGTTTTTTCGAAATGCACTGCTTTTCCATAGTTTTTTTCTGTGTAAACAAGGTCAAGCTTGACTGCTGCGCTCGTGTCTCATCCACGAAACGACTTTATAAAAACACAGCGCTCAAGTTAAGACAAGTTCACTCCCATCTTCCTACATGTTTTTATTATTCTACTGCCTCCGACGCATCTCAGTCAACACAAAAGAGCATTCTGTGTGAACGGCACCTAGCGCTGTATTAATCCACCACAGAGCAGTTAATCAACATGTGATTGACAATATGGAGGTGATGACAGTAAAGAGAAGAGAATGATCCAAAGTGTCTAATTCTAACATTTGGTAATATTTCTATCATTACAAAAAAAATTACATTCGAAGGAACTGACACATTCTGATGGTGCTCTGCGTTGTCTTTTTGTATGTCTATTTAAGAAATTGTGTTCAGTTATCTTGCTTATTTTAGCAAATCAGGCCAAGAAAATGACATCACTGCCTATCTAGATGCTTTAATTATTGTGCTATAAAACTTGTTCCGTCTAGTGTGAAGTCCCTTCTGTCTGAAGAAGCATTACTGAGAGAAAGGCTCAAGCTGTGCACATCTAGAACAGTGTGAAGCAGCAGCACAATGATGTTTAATGACTCAAACAGCATCTGGGAGCGTGTGGCTCACCTGTGGATGAAGTTCTTCTTCTCCAGATACTCCATGGCGGAGGAGATCTGCGTGGCCATGTAGAGCAGCACCACAGCATTCACCTCCTCATGATTACAATCACGCAGGTAATCCAGCAGGTTTCCGTGGGTCATGAACTCAGTGATGATGTAAAACGGAGGTTCCCGTGTGCAGACACCTGACATCAGACAAAAACACAGGCTCTTTGTGAAGGAAACCTCATTTAGAAACACATTCCTCCAGAACATCATTGATTCATGTTTGATAGACTGTTCAGCCCAAAAACTCACAAACATAGACTTTTTGCATGAAGTCTTCTATTTGCTGGCTGAAGTTGGTGGATTGGTAACAAAAGTGCTTTTATGACATTACCTTCACTCTCTTTTTAAGAAATAATATGGACCACAAAAGCAGTCACAGAGATCAGTTTTGGATAACTGAGATTTATACATCATCTCCATTTATACATTATTTTGGATGCGATTAATCATAGCCCAGCACTAATAAATACATTATATTTATTTGCTATTATGAAGTACTTTAGGGTTCACTAGTATTACAATGCGTTTCCACAATTTGTTTTCTTTAGTCCCTGTATAAATGGACTCACCTAACAGCTGCACCAGGTTCGGGTGTTTGATTTCTTTCATGACCGCAGCTTCTTTTAAAAACTCTTCCACTTCCATTGTGTCCTCCTGCAGAAGATGAAAAACCGTTCGCTACATGAGGATGCTCTGATGCAACAGAGGCTCACGGACAGCAGAGAAAACAACACTAAATGTGGATTATTTGACAGTATTTCCATTATTGATCTGTCATGTGGCAGAAGCACCAGAAGACGACACAGACCTGGCCTCACCCTCAGAAATCATGAGCAGAACTATATAAGCTCAAAGCAAACACCATCCTCGTGGCATCAAGTGAGTGTGCAAAAATCTTTTTCTTACTTAGTATTTCTAGTATCTAAAAATTCTTCAATCAAGGTGCATTTACTGTAGTTTTTGCTTAAAATGTGCAAAAAAAAACTCTACCAACGGGGTAAGAACACTACTCTTGTTTAGCCTTTTTGAATTGAGATATTTTTTCTTACCCCACTGACAGATATTTTTGCTCGTTGTAAGCAGAAACCAACTTTTTATATATGTCTATACATTTCTTTTTCTTTTCGCCATGTGTTGTACTTGTCATGTGAATGCAAAATGTTTAGAAACTAGTAAAAAAAGACTAAGCAAGAGAATAATGTTTTGGCAGTGTGATGTGTTCTCGGTGTCTCTGACCTTTAGTGTTTTGACGGCCACGGTCAGGTTGTACTTCTTCCAGACGCCCTCATACACCTCTCCGTACTGTCCTCCGCCCAGCTTGTGCTTCATGGTGATATCGGTGCGCTCCATCTCCCATTTGTCGTAGTTGGGCGAGACGCCATAGATGGTGGGCTTGTTGCGTTTGGGCGCTGGGTAATGCAGCGTCGTGATGAGGCCGTCAGAGACGGTGGAGTGATGGTGAACCAGCTCCGCTAGTGTGTTAAAGCGGCTCTCCGACGAGACATACAGCTGCAGAGCAACAGAGGCGAGAGCCTGAGCGAGAGAACCAGCACAGAACCCTGCATCCAGACGCTCAAACACAGAAGACACAATACACCAGAAACCCAGGGACATACTGCATCCTGTTTAAATCCTCACTGTTCGTTAATGAGGCTTCTTTAGTGCATTCGAGTGAGTCATTTTAAGCATTCATTAGTGTAATAACTGCATTTTGAAAATACTCTGTTCATCCATTTACTTCAGATGAGGCACGAGGGTCAAGAACATGTCATGTTTATCGGTCAAGTGAGTTATACGATACAGGCTGTGCAATAATTAAAAGCAGCTATCCTTACTAATTGGAAACGTTTAATCAGTCTTTTATGTTTTTAAACCTCAGAGCGTGTTAAGAGTGAGCGGCTGAGCTGGAATGGCGTCTGGAGCTCATTCCTGACGGCTCTGACCTGAGAGACCAGCAGGGAAGTGTGAGGCGGCCGAGGCATGCGAGGAATGAGCGCAGCGGTCATCAGCGTCCAGCAGGAATGCAGCGTGACACATGGACTCGTTTATCTGCCCACAGACAGCGCTCGTCATCACTGCTTCACTACCGAGAGCACTTCAGCACGCTGTTGAACACACTCCATCAGGGGAGGAGCGAATGTTCAGCAAGAGAAATATCCAAACAAAAAAAAGCTCTTCTGGTGTTCAGCTGAATAATACTGTATGTACTAGAGCTGTCAAAAAAGCTGAAACCTAACCCTAAATCAAATTTTGCACTTAAATATTATCAATATTCAAATTTTAAAGACTTAATTTCATTTACGGGGGGATACAAGCGTTTGGCTTCTCTCCTGAGTCCTAGATCTGTCGCAGGAAGGAATTCCCCTTATTCTCATTATTTTGAGTGGCTCAATAGCACAGTATTACTGCACACACACACACACACACATATATATATATATAAAACAATCTGTGTGTGTATGTGTTACGTTGTAACAAGGTCATTATGCACAAACCAATGAAACCGGATCTAAATCACGCTGAAACAGGAAGTGAGCTAAACAGGAGAGAATGACAAAATAAGAGTCCACAAGGTGGCAGCAAGAGACTGTCTTTGAGTGAGACTTTAAACTGTTCATTCAGCTACACATTCAAAAACACTGATTCATTCAAACAGAGATATAATAAAACACCATTTCAAATCCTTTTAACTTTGAGCGGCTCAGCTGACCAGCAATGCATCGATGCTAAGACTTCACGTTTCTCGGACATGGCTTTCACAAATACACATGACTCTGAAGGACAGACGCAGGTAAACACACGCGATCAGTCGATCTCTCATTCGCTGTCTGTTTAGTCTTGTTAAGTTAAATCCACTGAGCCTCTGAACAAATCAACATGGTGTTTTCATTGCTAATATTCAGTAGCCTACACATGCATGAAGTGTATGACAAGAAGGAAGAAACCTTATGAAAAAGAAAACGTGCAAATAGCGTGGTTGATGCATTACTCTCTGGTTATTCTCACCAATAGTGCAGTATTGTGGTTACTGAGGCCACAAGGGGAAGAGGGCATATCAAGCTAAATATTACTAATGCACATTTATTCAAAGCAATAAAATAACACTTATATTTATGAAAGAATCAGATGTGTATGATATGATATGAGGAGTAAAGATGAAGTATGTTTGACTGACCGCTAGTGGTTGAAACAGGTACTGCAAAAACAAAGACATTCCGCCCCTGAACGCACATTTCAGAGTAGAATTACTGGCTATAGTACTATTTGTCAAAGAAACAGCTGTGTAAACATGTTTCCTAAATATCTACAAACATATGTTTTTTTTGGCTTTAGAAGAGTCAAAAACAGCACCTTTAAGATACGTATGAGCGTTTTTAGGCTCCTGTGTTTATGTTCAGTTATTTCACTTTAACGAAAGAAGCTATTCATTGCCATTAAAGTGAAATTACGGAAACTATGTACACATACGAGTCTAATAAAAAAGAAAATTTTAGAAGAGGCTTTTGCATCTGAACTCTTCATATTGTCTGTAATTACGGTCACTATCCCTTCTCATCAGTGGAAGCGCTCTGTGGTTCTCTCACCTTGCCGTCTGAGGCCGTGTTGATGCGGTAGTGATAGACCCGGCCCTCGTAGCGCAGTGAGATTGACCTCTGACCCGGGCTGCTCTCACTCTCACGCACCAGGAAGCTGCCGTTGATGCCGCTGCTCAGCAGGTACTCGGCGGCGTTACGAGACACGGGCCCGTGATACCAGCTGTGCTTCTCCAGGCTGTTGACCGGCGTGATGTAGTTACTGGGAACCCAGCCCTGCCCGTTCTTGGTCTGCGCCTCGCACCACTCGCCATTGTGATTGTATCCCAGAACCCTCAGCTTCTCTCCTGATCAGAGTATGAGAAACGGCTTACGTCACACTCATATCAACGTCTACTAAAGCGGTCATCGTCTGCACGTTACAGGTAATCTGAGTTACATAATCAGATCTAGGAAGTAACACATTACACATAAAGTAACACTTTTTAGGAAATATCAGAGTTACTTTTTCAAATAAGTAACTCAAGTTACTTTGTTTCCCCACATTTAAAAAGTAACATAATGCATCACTCTCCATAAAAAGTACTTAATTATCAAAGAAGTAAATAAGGATAGAATTTACTTATTCTGAGTTGTTGAAATCATGGTAAATCAAATACAGTTGTAATGATAATTTATGATATTTTGTCAAAACAGTAATCGTTCAATCCCTAGAATGCATCGCATTTATCCCATAAACCAATTAGAACAGCGATTGTTTTGGGTTTCACTTCTGCTACGTGATTATAAGTTTCCTCAAATATTAATGACAACTGTTCTCATTTGATATATGTTTTAGGTCACGCTTTAAACAAACTGTATTACACTAGTATTAGAGAAGAGTATCTCTACAGTTTACTCACAGAGGTTTTTCTGTCATTTCAAAAATTTCAAAAAGTTCAAAAACGCAGCAGGAATTTGCCTTTTTTAAATGCTGGCAGAAATAAGAACTTAAACATGATGTTCTCACGTGAAGCTGTTCTGATGGCTGTCTGTGATCAGTTCTGATCTCCATCAAAGCAAAGAACTCAATTCTTGAAATTAATTTGCTATGTATCTAAACGAATGGAGTACATATCGAAATACTAGCAATCTTATTTTCTTCTTATAAAGTGGATTGCATTGCAATGAAGTGCTCAGTGCTTATTAAAAACATTCACATTCAATTGAGACCTCACATATCAACACCCGTGCATCTAACCAATTAAACTAATAAATCAGTGGCAGACCATTTACTTCATTGGCAATTTACAAATATATCCAGAGGAGATGCAGAGAAATAAAGAATAAACCTTTTATTTGGATAAATAGGAATTCATTTCAGGAATTGAGTTTTTTAGCTCTTTGAAGGAGCTCTTGGAACCAAGATCCTCCTTTTTACATTTTTGATCTCCTTCAAATTCATGAAGAGTTTATCATTAAGACCCTCATGACTTGGGCCACTTTTTCATTGTGTTCTATGAATATTTTTGGCTCTTCGAGGAACTGCTTTGAGAATAGCTGTACTATCCGTGACTTCTATAGGAGATCCAGCTCGTTAATAACAGCGGAGAGAGATATCTGTATTCCAGGTACTGAACCCACACGCTCTCATTATCTAATGAAGTGACGGCGTCTGGACGGCTGGGGATCTTCCTCTCCTGACTTTCACGAGCCGAATGGAAAGAACTGACATGTTGAGTAAGATAAAGGAAGAGGAGGAGAGATGAAGAATGTGCAGCAAATATGTGTATTTCCAGTCAGACATGTGACCTCATACAGCTGCTAATAAACAGAGGAACAAAGAGCAGCTTCTCTGTGCTGCAGGAGAGCCAAATAAATACAAGAAAACTCATTCACTACTGATGCTGATACACAAGAATAAAGCGCCCGTCTTAAAGGAGACTTTACTGTGAACAGTTACTTGATTAATGAAAGCAGGAGGAACTAATCTGATCTGTACATTATTAATTCAATTCACTGCTGGAAATCCTTCACCACATTTGGTGTTCCTCATTAAAAACTGTTAGTAATATTGTTATGTGATGTCAGCAAAACTTGGATTTAATCTTTTTGTCAACTTGCTTTCTTTCAATTAGCACAGGTTTTGTGTTTCTTTAATCATCTGACTGATCCAAGCTCTTAATGATATCACTATTTAGAGTTGATCATTTCTGTGGTGCTGAAACTTCACTGTATCGATGACGTCTAGACCGAGTCATGATGAAGTGTTTAACGTGTTCAGGTGAAGCAGGGATGTGTTTCTCACCTTTGGTGATGCTGAGAGTGTTATCGCCGCTAGCGACGAAGTCATACAGCGCTACGAACAGATTGGGGTCATTTTCGCTGGGTCCGGCCAGCAGATTCTCTTTGGAGTTCCAGCGCGCCGCCTCGGACAGACCCGGGGCATCGAAATCCGGCCGCTGGAGCGCTTCTGCAAACAGACCAGGGAAAGGACAATAAATGACACTGAATATAATAACGCATGTTAACATTTGTAACCCTGGATCCTAATATATATATAACTGAATTGTGAAACTGAAATGTTTTCTCTGAACATGAATATAGCCAATGTTGCTGACATGGTGTTAAATCATAATGCCATGTCAGCAATATATATATTTATCTCCTATCGAAACAACTACATAACCATTTTTTGTAATTGTATAAAATAAATTATTGCCCATAATAGTACACATGCCTGAAGTGTTATCATCAATACAGTCTGCTCACAACCATGTGTCATAAAACATCACAGACATTAACGCCCATCTGAACTCTTTAATGAGTCACATTCATTAATCTGTGCCATGAAGAAAACTCGTGCAGTGAAACAATCTGATGACCTCATAAACACAGCAAACCAGATATGGCAGAAGATTTGTTTTCATATATAAACAGACCGGGACATGAATCAGCTTAGGGGAAAAAAAGTGTTTTAATAAGCCAAAAATGTGAATTCAGTCATCATTTACTCATCGTGGTGTTAACTGTGAAATGCAAAGGGAAATATTTGACCGGTTCTTAATGGCACCAATGACCTCGAGCCCTGCTGTTTTTGCTGCTTTTATGGGCATTTTTGGAGCCTGACGGCCATGATAAAGATTCTCCTCCTGTTTCACAGAACGACATGAGAGTCAGTAAACAATGAGGCAATTGTTAACTAACCCTTTAATCACCTGTAAAACACCCGTGGCATTTGGGTAGTTAAAGAATATGGATTTTTGTTTTAACCCACATCATAACTCAATGTTCAAGACCTGTACAGAAGAATTATGCAACTGGTCTTTCACAATGTTTAACCTCGCAATTCCCATTTAGCATGATGTCATGTTAAAATCATGAGCAGCCAGTCACTGTACAGCCACGAAGAACATCAGATGCTCCTCTCAGCTCCTTTATACACAAACAGTCTGAGGTTTGTGAACAGGACGGTTTTTTACATTCTTGAAAGAATTCTCTTCTGCTCACCAGGCCTGCATTTATTTAGAATAACAGCATTTATTTGAAATAGAATTATTTCATTGCATTATGTCTTTATCATCCCTTTTGGATGATTTTAAGTATCCCTGCTAAATAAAAGTATTAATTTCTATAATTACTCTGACTCCAAGCTTTTGAATGTGTATAATGTTACAAAAACTTTTTAATCGCTGATCTTTGAATCTTTCTGTTCCTCAAAGAATCCTAAAAAAGATGTAGTCAACTGTTTTAGATACTGATGATAATATTAATAATTAAAGCAGCAAATTAGAATATTAGAATGGATTTCGGAAGGATCATGAAGAATGGAGTAATGATGCTGAAAATTCAGATTTGATCACAGGAATAAATTACATTTTAAATACATTCAAAAAGAAAGCAGTTATTTTGAATAGTACAAATATTTCACAATATTACTGCTTTTGCTATATTTTGGATCAAATAAATGCAGGCTTGGTGAGCAGAAGAGAATTCTTTCAAAAACATTAAAAATCTTAGTAACACTTATTCACTAATAACTATGATTTTTCCCTCAATAAATTCTTCATTCGCTGCTTATTAATAGTTAGTGCGGTAGCTGTTACGTTTAGGTATTGTGTAGGATTAGGCTTAATTAGCACTAATAAATGGCTAATAGTCTAGTAACGTGCATGCCAATAAGCAACTAATAAGTGTAACTTAAATAAAGTGTTACCAAATTCTCACTGTTCAGAATCTTTTGTCTGGTAGAGCACACGCTCACAACATTTCAGACTTTTAATAAAGACAATCTTCTTGATCAAACGTCCTGAGATCTCTGAGCGATCACAAACCCTGAACTAACTCCAGAGAGCTCACAGAATGCATCTGAGCTCTCCGCACACATCTATCCAGACAGGAATCAGATTTCCCAGTGTTCTCTCCTCCCTCGCTTTTCCTCTCTTTCTTTTACAGCGAGCCAGTATGTCTGGCTTTCCTCTCGCTCTTCCCCCTCCTCCACTTTCCAAACAGACAGAAGGAGCACCGCGGCCTGTGATTTTCACGAGACCATCAACCCCAGATCCGTCCGTCTGTTCATCTGAAAACCGTGGCCAGACTCGGCCGCTCTGTAATCCAGACTCTTACACACACACACACTCGCCATCACAGACGCTTACCTTCCAAGTAACAGCTGGAAGACGAAGAAAGACCTTTTTTGGATTTACAGCCCACCAATTTTAGACAAATCTCCAACATTTTCATTTGCTTCCCAACACGACCAATTGGAAAAAAAAGATCCAGTTCGTAAACTATATCGCCGTTCTGTTCAAAAAGTGACTGAAAACATAAAAAACTTGTCCACAAAGTTTGTGTTAGCAGCTTATGTCATGTATACCGTGAAGATGAAGTCAAAGACGGCTAAAAACACTGACATCCTGACTTCACGCGGTACTTCTAGCAACTTTCCAGAGTTAGAGGCTCCATTTTTTCCCCCCGCTCCAGCTCTTCTTGTTTTTCAGTCCGGTGAGGAACTAGCCATCCATACGGAAAAATCACATTAAAACACTCGAAGAGGAGTTAAATCAAGCAGTTTGAGGACAGTGTTGTGTTTTTCATGGTGCTGTCAGCTAAGAGACGATCCACAGGAAAAGCAGGACGCTTGTGCTGATCTCTGCCAACAAAGAGGCCCTTTCAGGACGGAGCGCCGGAGCCGATGACATCACGGCCCTGGCCCCGCCCCTCCAGAGACCTGCAGAGAGAGAGAGTGTAACTGGAACCGGCCTTTGTCTCTCAGTCCTACACGGCTCTCGCTGTCTGCTTCGCTCTCGTCACAAATGTTTTCACTTTGAAACTAAGGCACAAGTGCACTTCACAGAGTCAGGATTATTCCTGCCCAACAGCCAGCATGAACCAGACAGATCACAAAGACAAGTCAGTTCATAATGTATTCATGCCAAAATGCATGATGGGAGCCATGGATGAGTTTTGGTGGTCACACTAATTCTTCATGTCTGTGTGTTTTCATCAAAACAAGTTTTAAAAACATCTGACTATAGATATTATATTGTTCACAGGGTTGATGTCATTAATATAGGATGGTATCAATCTGATATCAAGTAAATGCAGGGCCAGTGTCACTGATACTGATATTCCTTTTGAAAACATACATTTAATGACCACTTACACTTTGAAAATGAACAGTAACTAATGTTGGTATGATTAAAATATGACTATATGCAGGCAAGCAGCCCAGGATATGAACACAAAGTGCATCCATGTTAAGGGTTTTCCTCAGAAAACCATTATAAAAATGCCTAATGTATGTAAAAGTCCAAGTTTGTAAACTTAATAGGTCTCCTTTCATATTATAATACTGTTATAATATTATAATACTTTTGTGCAATGAAAGATTATTTTTTCGTGTTCTGTCCTTCATTACTGTGCTACACATTTAAAAGAAATGTCTTATATTTTAAACATAACTATATTTAGATACTTACTTACTTGTTTTATTCGTGAATGTTTTACAACGGTGCAAAGAGCAATGTGTAACATTTTAGTCCTACACTTATTAACGTTTATTTGTTCCCTACTAAATAATGTTGTTTCACTAAATGTTGAGATTTTATTCAATTATTGTGCAGCCATGATTTTTCTACAGTATAGTTTGCTACTTATATTTTTCTATTTATCCACTAACCTAGTTAATAATAGTATTTTTGTCATAGATTGATCATATATTTTTTCTAGAGCTGTGAGAATAAATCGCGATTAATTGCATCCAAAATAAAAGTTTCTTTATTATCTCTTTCTCTCCCACTCACACACACACAATCTCTCTCTCACACACATACACACATATATATATATATATATATATATATATATATATATATATACATATATATACACACACACACACAGAACAGGCCAAAA
>JAUMHE010000084.1:4259586-4280963 GCA_032359235.1 Enteromius mattozi | reverse complement strand
TATAAAGTCAGAATTGCGAGATATAAAGTCAGAATTGCAAGATAAGTCAGAATTGCGAGATATAAATTCACAATTCTGAGAACATAAAGAATTATTTCAAGGAAGTCTCTTCTGCTCACCAAGACTGCATTTATTTGATCAAAAGTAAAAAGTTTTAAATATTACTAGAATTTTAAATAGCTGCTTTGTACATGAATACATGTTAAAATGTAATTTGTTGCTGTGATCAAAGCAGAATTTTCAGCATCATTACTCCAGTCACGGGAACTTCAGAAATCATTCTAATATGCTGATTTGCTGCTCAAGAAATATTTCTGATTATTATCAATGTTCAAAACCATTGTGATTTTTGTGAAAACGGTAATAAGTTTTAATTTTTTAGAATACTTTGATAAATAGAAAGTTTAAAACAAAAAGTTTAAAGCAGCTGTTTATTTGAAATAGAAATCTTTTGTTGCATTGTAAATGAAACTAGATAAAAAAGTTTGTCGAGACAAACTTTAAGTTTGCTTGAGAAAGCTGGACCAGAAAGACTGAAAAGTTATATAAGTTTATTAGTTTAATAAGTTTTAAGTTGAAAAGTTTTAACTTTGATAGTTTTAAATTTGATAGTTGTCAGTCTGAAATAATTTTAATAGTCAGACATAGACAGATAGATAGTTTGATAGTCAGATTATAGATAGATAGATAGATAGATAGAGTTAGATTATATACTCTGGATGGTTGCTAAAGTGTTGCTATGCGGTTGCTAGGGCACTGGGGATTGTTGTTAGGGTATTGCTAGGTGGTTGCTATGGTACCCGGGGTGGTTGCTAAGGTGTTGCTAGGTGGTTGCTATAGTACCTGGGGTGGTACTAGCACTTTATTAGCATGATTAGCAAGTTACCATCATGTCTCTAGCATGAGTAGCATGTAATTAGCATGTCACTAGCAAGTTAGCATGTTTCTAGCATGATTAGCATGTTTCTAGTAGGCTATGATTAGCATGGTGTTAGCATGATTAATTCATGATTAACATGTTACTAGCATGATTATAGCATGAATAGTTGTTTTACCTTCTTCTCAAACTCCTCTCCCTGTTTGACCTCACGAGGGTATCCGTCGATCAGGTAGCCCTTCGAGACGTCAGCCTTGGCGATCATGGCGTCTTTGATCATGTCCAGAACTGTGTCCTGCAGAAACCAGAGCAGTGTGTCAGAGTTCATTTATCAGCTTATGCTAACGGGCAGTGAGATCAGCCCAGAGAAATGCTTTCATCCAGCATGTGAAGGGCGCTTGGACTGACCAGAGGCACGAGTTCCCCCTTCTGCATGATGGCCTGCAGCTGTTTGCCCCTCTCTGAGCCGGATGCCACCTCTGCACGCAGCAGGTCACCTGAGGACAGGTGAGTGTAGCCATACTTTGCCACGATCTTCTCACACTGGGTGCCTTTTCCAGAACCGGGGCCGCCTGACATAACAACAATGGTCAGATCCTAATATAATATTTCTTTGATCTGATTTCAGCAAGCAGCATGATGTAAATTATTAACATTTGTTAATCATTTTAAAAGAAGTCAACTGTGCACAAAGGCTTTAAAAATACAGTACAATATATTATGAAATATTTTCGCAATTTCAATTCAACTGTTTTCTATATTCATTTTAAAATTTTAATTTGATGTAAATTTCAAATAAGCTTTTTACTCATCTGTGAATTCTCAAATGTTTCTTGAGCAACAAATCAATATATTAGAATGATTTCTGAAGGATCATGTGACATTAATGGTGCTGATTTTTATTTATTTATTTTTTACATATTAACATTTTATTATATATTCACACAGAAAAGAGTTGTTTTAAATTGTAATAATATTTTACAATTTCTACTGCAGAAGCAGAAGATACTTCTTTCAAAACATTAAAAAAATCTTAATTATTCCAAACCATTTGTCACCAGTAGTCATGTTAAGATATTAGATAGACAAGTAATGTATATTAAAATATAACAGAGTTTTGAAAAGGTTAAACAATGACATGATGCTTTAATCACAGTTCTTAATTAACAATTAATTATGTTACTAGCTCTGACATGAGGAAGAGAGACGGATAAGAGGCACATGTGTTTCTAGGGATTAATGTTATGTTTACATTTCACAAAACATAGAAAACTTCACATTTTATTTTAATGATTGATAGTATGAGTTCTGTTGAGCTGTGAAATATGTAAACGCAATTTAACTTACCCACCACAAAGACGATCTTAGCATCTTTAATTTTATCTGTGACAAAATGAAACATTCAAATCAGTCCAAATGTAACATGTGAATCAACAGAGGCTGTGTTATTATATGAATGCACTTTCAGTGCTATCTGACTTTTTCTGATGTTTTCCCATTATTTACCATCTGTCCTGAGCACAGCGACTGCTGATTTACTCAAGCAACCTGACCCCATTTCTGACCGCAGTTTTTCTGCTTCACTCTGATTCTGCTCTTTCCTTCAGTTACTCCTGAATGCTTGAGGTCGCTATAGCAACTGTTGTCAACATCACTCAGGTTCATCAAACAGGTTTGATCCTGAACTACTGATGACATGTGAACAATTGCTGTAACCAATACAACATATTCCAACAAATGTAACAACAAATATATAAGTTTTCATCAAAAATGTTGTTTTATTTATTATTTATTTATTTATTTTTTAATTTTTTAATTTTTTTTTATCCTGCATTCCAATTAATAGCAATCAATCAAACTGCATTTGGGTGTTTTTATTAGCTAAATAATATATATTTCCGGATTTTTAGATTCTGTCTCTCACAGTGGAAATGCGCCTATGCTGAAAATTGTAGACCCCTCCATGATTTCTAAGTAAGAGAACTTGCAAAATCACAGGGTGATCAAATACTTATTGACCTCACTGTATAGATAGATAGATAGAAAGATAAATTAATAAAAACAGAGTCATCTGTTTTTGCAAAGAAACTCTTCATATGTATTTACAACGAGAAAACATTTTAACATTTTTAGAATATTAAAAATATAAATGTTCACATTATACTTTGTGTGAAAATAAAGTAGCAGAACGTTGTAACCTTTAAATAACATTATAATCACCACAAGAAAATTGGACATTTCAACAGTTTAGAAACATTTCAAAACAATGTTCCTATAAGGTCTTATTCATTTATGTATTTATTTACCTAAATGTGTCACCTGAATTATCACTGTATATGAAACATATACATATACTGTAAAGAGCCTTTTGCAGTACAGCGCGTTTCCACATGAGGTCATCAGAGACCATCAAATGATGATGATAACTGATGAAGACGTTCAGATGTGTGAAGCATATCGACTGTCACTGTTTGTCTGCTCGTCAATACTCTGTCATTGAGTGTAATTCTCACAGTGATCCAGCGACAGTCCCGTGTGTGAGTGTGTGTAAAGGTCAGAGCTGCTGTTCGTCTCAATCTGTCTGCAGTCCCTCTTTAGGAGGCCCATGTTTGTAAACCCTCACTGTGTTTCATTAGGCTACATGTCCTCCACCAGTCTGCTTTAACAAAATCTACCACATACTGAAGGCAGTTTCATTCAGGTGACTCTATAAAGTACATCAAACTTAATATATATCATTAACATCAAAAAATCTTTCAAATCATAAAATATTATAGATGGAATAAAATTCTCACCTGCCATGGTTGTCTGTTATGTGAGAGATTATCCTGTAAGAGCAATAAAAGACAAAGATTAGTCCAGATAAAGAGTTGAAAGTCTTGTTGATTACTTGACTTGTTGTCTGTCACTCATTCATTCTCATGTGAACTCTCGTTAACAGATCACAAAGTTCACAATCATTTCTGATGTGGCTAAGATGAGCAGATTCTGAATTAATTCCTAGGTTGCTCCAAGCATCAGTGTTTCCCAACAGAGTCCTGTAACACTGTCACACACTGACCCAGTAACACTTTAATACTTTACACTCCTCCCTCCCTCTTTCACTCTCTCTCTCTCTCTCACACACATACATTTCTGACTCATCTATCTATTTACCTTTATGCCTGTGTCACTGCCTTATTGTCTGCTACTGTATGTGAAGTTAAATATTTCCTGCTGCCTGAACTGAATATTTTCCAAACTGAACTCCATTATCTAAATTTTGCTCCAGAAATGAATTTCTAAATCTGAGTTTACTTATTAGATCAAGATGTATGATATAAGGCCGGTGTCTTTTACATCTCATTTAATTTTTCGCGACCATTGCCCCCTTATCTGTTATTTTTCTTTCAAATAAACGAGCTATTTTATGCTGCGGTGCCTTTAAAGAAAATGCTTTGCTAAACCCCTCTAGCGGTTGAAAGTAAAACTGCAGCAATTTGGCGGGAGAGCGTTATTTTGCTTATGCTTCGGTTGTTTCTCTACTGGCAAACTGAACAGCAGGGGCCTGTTCCAGAAAGCAGGTTATGTGACATACCTGGGTATCTTTTAGAGTAAACAGATAACCTCAACTTTTGGTTCCAAAAACGGAGGTAAATTTAAGGGTAAGCAAATAGCCATGGCAACTTGCTCTATGAAGACAACTTGCTCCAGAGTAGGTCATATGTTTCAGGGTTAGCTTACTTCAGAGCTATCAGCGCATGCGTGCTCTACTGACGAGACTCCAGTGGGCGTGACAGATTGCGCACTATATTACTATTACAATAAAATTATATATATATATATATATATATATATAGTTGTATGACATGTTATGCTCTAAAATATAAATCATTCCTATAGTTTTTTTGGAATGTGTTGTTGTTGTTTGCTCCCTCTTATAGGCTATTATTTTGTTGTCGTTGTTGTTGTTGTTTCAAATGCTTACACGCAAAATCCTACTTGTCACACAATCTCTAATAATAATAATAATTAATTAATTTTATTTGTAAAGCACTTTACATTTTTACAAGAAAAATCTCAAAGTGCTACAAGAATCATAATAAAATACAACAATTATACATTAAATCTAAAACCTGACACTCAAACAATCTGGAAAACCATATCGTCCTCTGACTTTTAAATTTTACAAAACACTTTTTGCAAGACAGAACACAATTCTCTATCTAACAGGAAGTATTTTTTTCCTTTTTTCAAACACAACCAATCAAACTGCCACACAGTGCATCACAGTATTTTTTTAACATGTGGGCTCACTACATTCCTTGACATCAACCAATCATGGCTTTAGAATAGCCCTATAAATTATAGCCTATATACTATATTGTTTATTTTCTTACTGTGTAATACTGTTTTCACAACCACAAATGCTAAAGAAAAAAGTTTCAAACTTGTGTTTACTGTGAATATTTCAACATATCTGCCAATTACTTTCAATATTGTACAGAAATATGCAGCTCATGAAAGAAGAGCTTTACATTTTGAATAAGCGTGTGTATGGTATATCCAAAAATATAATATTATGGGAAAAATATTTGCAATGTAAGACAAAAGTTTGCTTTTGTGAAGTGTTTGTTATATTTTCAATCCAGTGGTTTCTTTTTGCAAGAGTTGTGAGGCATTTTGCATTTTGTGCGTGCAATTCTTGGATTTGTATGTACAGTAGAGTTTTGAAAAAAGAGCCAAAGTTTTAAAAAAGAGTGTGCAGTTAAAATAAAACTGTAAAAACAAAATGGCAGCATATTTCAGAAAGATCACTTTTGTTAGCATCAGTTAATGAGCAAGCTATTATGAACTAACAGTGCAGCTGGATAACACGCATTGTTGATGTTGTGTGGCTGTACATTACACATCAAGACCTTAATGATCAGGGATTCTTTAGCTGCTCCACACAGACAGGAACAGCACAAGCCTTCACACACTTCACCACATTATCACCAGTGCTTCTGCTGAGCAGCGCAAATATGTTCATGTGTTGATGTTTTCTGTTCACAATGCCTTATTTTTACTGTTCAGCTTCAGTAAATGCTCTTTTAGAAGTTTTGAAAGCGGCAGTATATTTCTGTACTGCAATAATCTAAAAAAGTATGGGAATTTTTCATGTGTGTAAATCAAACTGCAATCTTATGATCAAAACCCTGAAGCCAATGACACTATTAAAACATCAATATACCCATCTTTACATAGATCCACAGGCACTAAGAGATGGTTATGAATGCATAAACGAGCTGACATTTCTTATAGCTGTGACGTATTTGAGCTGTCACACCTCAACACAAAACCAGAAGAGGAACCCATAGATGTGGAGAGCTATTACTGCCTGAAACTTTAAACAGTATAAAGTTAGCTAGAATTCAAAAACTCATTTATTTACATATGTTTATACCATCAGTTTTTGCTGCAGGGGTATTTTTGGATCTCAAGTCGGAGTTAGTTTCACATTGGATGTGTGTTTATGCAAATAATTCAGATACTTAATCAAAACCATGGCTTGCATAGACATGTAGACTGCAGCCTAACAGCTGAGAATGTTCCCTGCGTTATTAACTGTATGGAACGACTCTGTCAGACATTCTGTTGAAGTGTAGAGTTTAGTGACACACCCATCACAATGACTGAGTCTCCAGACAGGGTTCATAAAGCATGAATACTCTAAACACTACAGCCGTGAGAGAGAGAGACGTTTATAAAGAGTGTGTCTTACTGTCCGGGAGTTCTGCAGTCTGGAAGAAATACTCCGTCTTGGAGCATCTGGATGGCAAGTGTAAACAGATCCCTTTTTCTTGTGACGGCACAGCTGGTCATGTGACCCACAGTGCCTAGCATGCATGCAAATGCTGTGTTCTCAAAGACTGGTCCTGCTAGTCTGTGCTATAGCTGCAATGCTATTTTAAAAGAGCAGTGCTACAGTGAGTTCTCTTAATGACAATGAAGCTTTGAGAGCAGATTGTCTTGTACTAGATCTCTGCTCACTGTTAAAGCATTTGCTACAACTTTGCGCCAGCTGTGTCTAAGGCTTTACATACTGTTTTTAATCAAACAAAAATGACTACATCTATTGTTAGATGTTTTTGCCCTGGCCTTCAGCCCCAAAACCTTTTGAATGCAACATAGTTGGCTCAAATATGTTTTTAAAAAGGACTGTGACACGTGTGTCATGTTAAAAGGCACACTTACTATTCAAGACTCAACATGTCTCAGATATTAATATTAAAATCACATAGAGACATATAAGCTAAATATTTATAACTAAATATCTGTCTGTCTGTCTTTTTAGTGTTACAAATATTTCTAATGTTTTAATACACATAATGTTATGTATAAGAAAATGTATAAGGCTGTTGTAAATAAACCTAAATAAAACTTGAACTGAATTAACACGTCTGGGCTGTTTCCTTTCAAATATAGAAATGTAAGGACATTATGATGTTTATAATTATGAAACAATGCAAAAGCTTGCCCCTCCTATTTCCTCCACTGTCTAATTTTGACATGGTCAAGCAAGCATAATAACTGGTATGCAAGGCACAATAAAACTGTTCCAGAATTCACATTTATAAGGTTTAAAGTTTTACAAACTGATTTGTATATCTCACATATAGTCTGAGTTTTGGAACTATTTGCACTTCATATGTCTTTACCGAAACAGAAAACTATGCAATCAGGAAAAGACAGAAGTTACGCGTTTGAAGTGCTTCAGGAAGTGGTTTCAGACACATTCCTGGACCAGTCAAGATCTGCTTAAGACTACTTAAGATCTGTTTGTTTAAGATACAAAATTGCACTCCTCCCAAAACTGGAAGTGCAACACATGTCAATTTAGTTTTATGCAGTGAGCTCCACTGACACACTGCAAGTGTTATGTAATGCACTGATCTGTTCTCCAGCAGGCTGGTTTATATACGGGTAACCCTGGGCCACTGTAAATGTCACCCAAAGGCCCGATTCAGCACTGGACACTTCAGCACTGCCTGTCCGGCCTATTATGGTGATTTTGTAGACTCTCTGGCATGTGAGACTGTTACCCCTGGGCAGGGGTTTGTATGGTCTACATGTGTGTAATGTACTGTATGATGCTGATGAATTGATTATGGGAGAGATTCAAGCACAAGAGAAGTTAACACAGGTCCAGCAGCTCTAACTCTGTCTTAAGTGTCTATATGGAAAGCATTAGCTAAGAATCATAGCAGTTTTAATGGCTTGTGTTCATGCTTGTATTATTTACAGTTCAGCCTTATAAACTGCAGGACAGGATGTGACTCATTCTCAGCAAATGCTGCCATTTCTGTCCCAATGACTTACTACTTGTGTAATTAATGGCTTACTGATCTCTCATTATTTTATTGATTGGGAAATTCAAGAGATATTAAAAACAAAACATTCCTTTTGAAAAAAAAACAGTATCTGCATCACTTTATTTGCTTTTCAAGAATTTAGCCAGCGGGAGCATAAATGACTCAAAATGAAGTCTGTCTGAGTTTAACATTCAAGACTTTTTAACATTCTAACAAGACTTAAAATTATAAAGCTGAAGCTAAAATTATATATTCTGAAATTATATTTGATATTATAACAGTTTCCTAGTACAATAAAATAGATTCGATTATTAGATACACATTATTATGCAAAAAATATTTATAAAATGCATAACTGGAACCTGAAGCCACAAATATTTTACTTTAATACTTCAAGGCTTTTACTTTTAAGTTATTTTAATTATGTTTTTATGAAATAATTTCTAAGATCAATAAACTCCCGTTTGCTCTTTTCACAAACCAACATAATTATGGAATGTTTGTAAATACAGTGTTGCCATGACTACTCAGAAATTGGTGTTAGAGATTAAAAAGGTGTCACTGTGTGCATCAGCAAGCAGAATCAATCAAAGGTTAGAAAGGTTTGGAAGGACTTTGATTATGGAACTTTTTTTTTGGTTACTAGACAGCACAACTCTGTAGAGTTTCATGTCAGAGTTCAAGACGAGAAGGCACATATGCAACCTGCGGTGCACAGAGCTGTTTGTAATATTTTCTATTAAAAGCTGGTGTAAATTTGAGCTGGGTTGCTCAGCAGACAGCTGCTCACAGTTTCCCATCAAATGAAAACCACAAATGAAACCGTCATCTTCTGTATGCAGTGTATTTTAACACAGATTTCAACAATGCCATTCAACTTTGTGCATTCCTGTAATATTTTCAAATAATGCATTTTGAACTGATTTAATGTGTTGTCATTGTAGTGCAACCTTGTCGCTGTGTTATTTTCCCCAACAACAACAAAAAAGCTGGAAAGAATTGGCATAAAAACCACTTAGAAACAGTCAGAAATTGCTAGTAAACAATTACACAATTTTAATAATTACAAAGAAATGGCAAGTAACATGTTGAATTAAACATGAAATGTTTAAAATAAGAGACTGAAATACTAGTATTTTCTTGTAAAATGCATTGGATTTGTGAACCTAATGAAAAATGATCAAACTAATAAATCTCTTTATTATATTTATTTTTAAAAGATTATTAGTTTTAATTTGATTAATTTACATATTATATTATTTAATTAATTAAAGTATTATATAATTATTATAATTATGCACTGCCACAAATTTTAGTTGCAAGAAAGGGTTGCAAAAATGGCAATAGTCAATTGTAATCAAAATAACATGGTAAAATATAACATTAACTTTTCTGAATGGGCTTAATGTGATTTCAAGCCATACTTTGTACCCTGTTCAGTAGATTATTTTTAGGAATATGGACAAGTGTCTCCAGACTAGATTAAATGTCACATATGACCTCATAAATAAGCCATCAAAATTTAGAACTAGCTGCATGTGTTTTAATGGGACTCAGGGTCATGTGACTCCTCTGTGGACACCTTGTGCTCAGTTTCTGGTGACACTGATATGAGGGGAAACCTCGATCCCATCCTATCATGTAGTTTCATGACCCTCCTGTCCACCAAACCCGTCATGAGGAGACGCTAAAAAAAGATGTTCCTCTACAGCAGCAGCTTCTGTCCCCCACAAAACCAAAGCCAAGACTGTTTCACATTCAGAAAAACTGCATTTCTGCTGTTGCCATAGTAACTGAGCTGCTGTAGCTTTAAGAGAGGAGAGCAGCCCTGTTTGACGTAAATGAGGCTGTGTTTACAATGGAGAACATGGAGCTGATTCTATCAGAGTGTTTATTCTTGAGCATGAGATCAGCACTGCATTGAGCAGCTCATGAGAAAACACATGGAGGCTGCAAAATGATGAAACAACACACATGCATCTGTGCGTTTGTCCGTTTGACATTGCAGCTGTCAAAACACATTCTCATGCAGCTTTGCACTGATCAGCCTGTGAACAGCAAGACCTTAAAGAGCTTAACTCTCTCTCTCTCACGCACACACAAACACATGATAAGGAATTTCCGTGCTGTATTATTTAACTTCCTCTCAGTGTACTGACCTGTCTGTCTATGTGTCTCTCTGTGGTCCAGTGAAGGCTGAGCGTCTCCGGCTCCTGTCTGTCTGAGTGACCCGCTGCACGGCAGCCCTCCCTCTGCCCACCAGCGCTTTATATAGCACCGCACGGCACGCTGGGAAGATTGCTGGGAGGGAGTGCAGGAATGTAGCAGTTGGATCAGAGCTCATGATTGGTTGCTTCTCTTTTCTTGACATTTCCATATATTTTAGGATAAAGGTTCAGCATTCTGACCAGTTTCACATACATTATCATGTAGCTTCAGTGTATGCAGTAATTGATGTTTGTCTGAACTCTTATCTTTAAAGCGTTCATGAAATGCAATTTTTGATTTGTACATTTCTCATGGTTTGTTTATAATTGCAATATATTTGATTATATAAAAGGCCCTATATTTGTGGGGGAAAAAAATAAACAAATAAATAATAATAATTATTAACAATAATCCTCATTGTCACTCTCTTTGAAAAACTCAATTTGAAGGGCATTTCCTATTGTAGAGATGGAAATACAGGAAACTCCTACTGCTGTGACTGGTGTCAGGGAAAACACAAGGCAAAATACAGGAATAACCCAAGCATTTATTGAACAAGTGGTTAAATTTAGAAATGAGGGTATATAGTATATATAATAGCTCTAAAAAACAGTTACGGAGTTGAAGGAGCATTGGATGATGCTGATGAGGAAGGGTCTGAGGCATTGAGGGGAACAGTGTGTAAGAGGGCAGTGAAGGAGCTGGTGAAGAAAAAACACCACAGAGCCAGGTAGACTACAGTCAGAAAAAGGGCTGACAATGAAACTGATGGAGGGCAAAGCCCCAACATACAGGCGGAAGCCTTGGTAGGTGAAGACCCAGACAAAGCTGAGAAGATAAAGAGGGTAGAGGTGTGCGTGGATTTTTTTTTAGTCCTGCTCCTGAAAGGTTATATTCCACACCCACCTCTCCCGCTATATATTCACTCTTTGTTCACCCGCTGTCCACTTAATAATTTTCTTTCTGACCCGTCTGTTCCCGCTAAGTTGGAGGATTGAGGCATAGCCTCAAAGGCCTGGAGGTATGAGGGAGCCCAGCAGAGACAGTGGGATGATAGCCCATAGTGGAGACAAGTGAGCATGGAGCCAAGGTGGAGCTGTTTTGCTTGAGCTGAAGTCTGGGGCCAGAGGCAGAGCTTGGGGATTATGACACAAAGGCAGAACTGGAGACCGGAAGGCCTGAGGTCAGTCCAAACAGCTTGGTGGGACCAAAGACAGAGAAGCTGAATGAACCCTATGAAGATAGGTCAGAATAACTGTCTGGAATTGGCAGAGGAAGAGAGAGGAAGGTTGGACGGGAATTACATTGCGGAAGGAGACTTTCAACTATTTGATGAAGGAGACTTAGGGGTGGATGGAACAAGCAGAGATTCAGGAGATTCAAGCCTTGGTAGAACCTTCAAAGATGCAGGATTTTTTGGGCTGGGCTCAACCAGAGGAGATGCAGTGATTACCATCACTGTATTTTTCCTACTTATTAATGTTCAGTGCTTTGCTACAATCTGTATTGTTAAAAGCGCTTTATAAATAAAAGTGATGGTTCAGGGATGGACAGAACCAATGGAGATGCAGGAGAGTTGTGTTAGATGGAACCCAGGGAGGAAGCATGGCTTAAATTTAGGAGGGAATTACATTGCCTGTACTCGTGGGCTGACACTGTGCAGCATGGAGGGGGACAAAGGCAGGGTCCAACTACAAACTGTTAAGCTCCAATAATATCCCTCCTGGAACAGTCATGTGTGCCAGCTCATGCACCTGGTCAGACATGACAACTGGCTCAGGCTCTGGGATGAGTTGGACTGCAGGCTCTGGCTCCATGCAGAGCCACTTTGCTCCATGGAAGGACTTTGCCAGGCAGTAGCTCATCACTCTTGGTGGGTTTAGGTTTAGAGGTGGGCTATGTCTTTATGACCATGGTGGGTGGGGTAAGGTTCTCTTTGGACTCTGTATTTGCAGCAAGCACTGGCTTTAGCTTGGTGGTAGGTGTAAGGAGAGGTGGGAAAGGACTTTCTAGGCAGATGGAGTCTCTGTGGTGAAGACCACAAACAAAGATGACTAGAGTGGGCTGGACTGTCTGGCGCTGATGTCGTTGCTCACCTTGCCTGTGGTAAGTAAGAGCCACTCAGGATATTCAAACATTCCTGGGTACCAGTTCCTTCTGGTAACTGATGGAAAGGAGTATCATCCAACCTACTCCAAAAGACAGTATTCAGGGTGTCATTGCTCCAGGAGACCAAACGGTAGAGGTCAAGGAACTCCTCCTCATAGTCTTCTAGAGAGTGGCCATCTTGTCAGAGGTAGACTAGCAGGTCAGCAGATGTAAATAGACTGCTGGGATCATGCTGTTTGTAGGTCTGGTTTTCTGTCAAGGTATGAACAAAGCTGAAGACAAAAAAAAATTAGTGAACCAAAGCAAGTATTGATTGAACAGGTGGTTAAACAGAGAAATACAGGTAAACACTGGCTGTAAGAAGTGGCAGTGACTGCTGACAATATTTTGTAGGGACCAATGGTGGGACTGGACACACAGGATGGAGACAGAGAGGACAGGGAGCACGCACCGCTAGCATCAGGTACATATCGCTCACTGTTGCAGGTTAGTTTGTGGAAAGAGATCACTGGAGTTAAAGAATAGTTCACCCAAAACTAAAATTCTGTCTTTAATTACTCAGCTTCATGTCATTCCAAACCACTTATGTCACATGGACTATTTTAATGATGTTCTTATTACCTTCATTAGCCTTGAACATGGTAGTTCTGCTTTCTATTCAGGGTCAGAAACCTCTCTGATTTCATCAAAATGTTCTTAATTTGTTTTCCAAAGATGAACATGGGTTTTTATGGTTTTGGAATAACATGAGTGTGAGTAATTAAATACAGAATTTTCATCTTTGAGTGACCTATCCCTTTAATGTAATATATTGCTTAAGACCCTAAACACATTGCATTACTTTAGCAGCCCTATAAGAGATCACTGCATGTCACACTGTGCAACATGGATCTAAAAAAACTTGGCCGCGACTTGTGTGTAAACTATACAAGATGATGCCTATTTTTATTGGTTGGTCAGTAAACGTAGATCATAGCAGCAAACACACTGCGCAATGATTGTCCTCTATTCTAGCCTATCTTTGTTCATAATACTGTGAAAACAGTACGACTTTCACTGTACGACACAGTACCACTGAATAGGAGCCATGATCACAGAAATCACTACGATTCTTTCACGATGCCAACATTTCATCTGGGACAGCCAAAAATCATGAAGTGTTTTTAAGGTTTAAGATAACACACAAGAAGGTAATACGACAAGGGAATCCTCACAGATAGGAGTCTGTAGTCCTAGTTAGTGTTGTGTGCTTTTTAGGCAGGGCTTGACAGGAGTGATGATGGGGAACAGGTGTGGGTGATGGCTGAGTGAGTGTGATTGTAGGAAGTGAAGTTTCTAACTAGGGAAGATGGAGTGCATATGTGACAACTGTATTACTTCATCACATCATAACCACTCTCTCCTTTAAAGCATGTTGTGTGTTTTGATACTCTTAGGTGGCCAGCTTTATGATAGAGCTGTTTATGCTTAAGGCTGAGAAAGGCAAACATTGAAATGTGACCAACAGTTTCAGTTTTTTCAGTGTTGAATCTGCTTGTTGTTTTACAAAAGATGTTCACATTTGTACTGATTTTTTTTGCAACTCCTCCTTGAATACATATTACAAGGGTGCGTGTGAAGGGGCATGTCATTGGAAAATTGTAACATCACCATTCCCCCATATCAAAACCTTATATTTCAGAAATGTAAGAATCTATAGTCTATTGTTATGCTGTTTGTAGACCATTTAGGTTGATCCCATCCTCAGCAAATGGTCACCAACTGTAGAATGGGAGCAGGTGTGGGACACCGAGAACTACCTCAGACAAAGGGGTGTCAGAACTTAATTAACATACATGCCGCGGCTGTAATAACAGAAGCAACTG
Source organism: Enteromius mattozi (assembly GCA_032359235.1). Taxonomy (NCBI): domain Eukaryota; kingdom Metazoa; phylum Chordata; class Actinopteri; order Cypriniformes; family Cyprinidae; genus Enteromius; species Enteromius mattozi. The sequence goes on along the minus strand of JAUMHE010000084.1, from coordinate 4,266,570 downwards.
TAAAAATATAAAAGGTTTAAGCTTAAGACGTTCAGGGTTCATTCTGACTCTATTGAACCCAGGATAGAAAAGAATAACTCGTCCCACTTTATTTTACTCAAACTTATAAGTGCTTGATAAATGGTTAGTAAATTTCGCTCCTTACTAAATTGACTTCCCTTTAAATGGTTAACGGAAAAACCTTAAACTGACATCCCCTGCATTGCATTTTAAATTTAGTTTGAATTGTTCTTTGAAATAACTATGTTTCTTCTTACTTTTTTTCTTGTCAGTTATGTTTATTAGGGTTCTATGTTACATGTAATGTTGTTAAATTAATGTATAGTTTATTGGATATTTCAGTTTAAAGAGTCTCACTATTATGATGTTTAGTGTTTGTGTGAATGACACTGAGCACATTCTATATATTTTCATATTTAAAAGCTGCTTGTGATAAGCTTTGATTCATCATGTGACTTTCTCATCACCACCTGCATTTGGTGCTTATCAGTGTATTTCAAAGGTACAAAACAGATTTCAGTACTTTTAAAGGTTGGTATATTAACATTATCAGTTAATCGAATTGTGGTATTTAACTGTAAATTTAACTTAAAACCGTGAAACCTAATATGTTGTTATCATATTGTTTACGGTCGAAATCCGGCAACCACTTCTGAACACTGATAGTAGACAAATTAAACAGTTTAGTGATGTGTGCTTTAATGTGTTTTAAGAGAGTTTTAGCCGACACAGCCAAAAGTGCCTCACACCTGTTGATTTTTCTCTCCTGAGTGGTTAATATCAATTTCATCAACATTTTATTAAAAGCAAGGGATTCATTCCCATGTTCATGAACAGAAAATAAATATAAAACAATTATGTACATTGGGGCAGTGGCTTTTCAAGAGCTTTCAAACTCCTTATTATTCACACCATATTGTTACAGTACATGGAAGGCAAATAATAATACAGGGAGAAAATAGTTAGCTCAAATCAACTATAAAATATTTCAGTTAAATCATGACAAATAATATATATTGTTTAATAATTTACTAATACAGCTCCATATTTAACCTCATCATCACATCATATCATTATGAATCTACAGTAGGACATACTTTCTACATTTTACTGATCTGCAGTCATTGAGCTAATGGTTTGGCCACTGTAGAAAAATAGAATAATATTAGAAATGAGGGTTAGTTACATGCATCAGTCAGAAACATATGAATAGTTGTTTAGCTTCTTTAAATAAAAGTAATTTCTTAAATATTTAGGAATTATACATAATGCATAACACTTTCTTGAGTTAACAAAAAAATCTAACAATTGACTTCAAATGTTTTCATTCCCTGTAATAATAATAATTACTCAAATCAAAAAGTGTAAAAAAAAAAAAAAAAAAAAAAGCTCCAAACTCGCTAAAATTGTTCTGCTTCCAAAATACTGCCGGTTTACATTTCAAAATGACTTTATAATGCTTCTACATGAAACTGCCACCAATGAGCCATTACTCTGCTGTTCAGTCAGCCACAAATGGCTAAAATATTGACCAACATAAGCAACTCAGTCAATGTCTGAACTGCACGATTCAGTGATTCTGAGCCAATTATGGAAAACTCACTAATCACTTTAATTCAGAAACTAAAAGCTGTTTCGGTCAACTCAGTTAAAGCACTGTGAAGCATGAAAGTACAAACTCAAATTAGCTTTTATGCACATTCCCCAAAGTTAACAACACTTAAAAAGTCTTTTCACAGTCTCTATTTCTGTTTCTGTTTTTTACAGATTTCTCAACACTTTCAATAAATACATCTGTGGAGTTACAACAGCATCGTCAATTCAAAAGAAACAAATCGGAATGTAAAGCAGCCCTAATGTTTTGAATTTTTTACAGTGCTGTCAGCAGCTAAATGATTAAAGCCGAACCAAAATGCACTTGCGATTAAGAAAGTGAAAGATACTGCGGCAGCTGTACGACACTGGGAATACTGTCAATGGACACAGACCAAATACTGCTGACGAGCTCAGAAAACACGATATCAAAGAATACAATCAGAGTCTCAATCAGGTCTAATTAAGGCAATAGACGAGAAACACGTAACCATGAGAAGCTTGATCTGAAAGACTGGCAAGGGAAACAGCTGGGCAAATTCACTAAACACCAGCACCACATCGCATTATCTACCCTCCATCCAACTTAACCTGGTGCTGATATGAGGCTTATTATAGAATCCAACAGATTCAAAGGTCAGAAGCATTTGCTTGATACAATTAGCTAACACTGCTGTATTACTGCCTTGACAAAGCAGACCATCAGTGGAGCTTAAAGGGATAGTTCACCTAAACACCAAAATGTATTTTTAGGCCATCCAAGATGTAGGTGACTTTATTTCTTGACCAGAGCAGTAAAGAAGATTTTTAGCTGAAACCGCAATGTTTCATGAAATGCAAGTCAATGGTTAGCGTCACTTTAAGTGATCAAAAACAGCATATCAGACAACACCAAATGAATACCTGTGGCTCTTGACTATTATATGGAGGTCTTCTGAAGCGAAACAATTAAATACGAACATTATTTACATTATTACATGTAACCCAGACCCTCAAGCAAGTAGAAAACTAAGACCAGTTGTTCAAAAGTAATCTGATCAGATTTTAGCCATTGGAAAAAAACTGGATTATTCTGATCCCAGAAAAGGGGTGGATTTCAAGAGGGGGAGGGCCAAAGGACGGCTCTGATATCAAACAAAAATATTCTATTTAATTGCATTTTTGATCACTGATTGTAAATGGCATTGGCACAATCATCAGAGATCAGAAGTAGACAGAAGTAGTTATTTGTGAAAATGCAATGCAAAACCAGAGCATTAGTAATCCAGCTTTGGAAATTTGGAAAAAAGTATGCATCTGTATCAGGGTGATCCGATCCAATTTTGCATTTAAAAACAAAAGTAAGATGGGTTACCTGGTACTGGATAGCAAAACATGGGATTTCCAAATCTATATCATTGTAACCCAGAATAACATTTTTACCAACTGGTCTCTGATTCTTTTCTGCGAACTAGTTCTTTCAGTTTCTTTCAATGAACGGATTCAAATAACCAATTCTCTAGTATTTATGTCCAAGTCAAATTGTTTCCTCAGTTTAGTGAGTGTTGGAGGAACTGGAGCACTAAATGAGTTCATACATAATAGTATTAGATACGCCACTATCAGATACTGTCAGATTTCCCAAAGTGATATGTGCTGCTCAATCTGTGAACTGTTTCAGTTCGATTTGGTGAACTGGTTCAACTAGAAGAAAGAATTATTTTTGTGAATCACCACAGTTTCAGCTAAAAGTCTTCTATGTCTCGGATGGCCTGAGAGTGAGTGAATTAACAGCAAATCTTCCTTTCTAGGAGAACAAATACTTTAATATGTAGATAAGGTGTTGTCTCTTGATTTTATTCCTTTGTTGTACTATAAGTTACACTGGTCATAAAGTGTCTGCTAAATGCATAAAAATCAATTGGAGAAGGAGGTTGGCTGTACTGGCTGTACTTTGAGATCCAGACTTTTTTTTGGGCATCTGGATGCTCTGCGGTCTCTTGTAAAGTACATCAGCTCTCCTGCTGTTTAGATATTTTGGTAAAAATATTATCTTTAATGTTTTGCAGTGTTAGTACCTGATTTGTTAAATTAATTATTTTTGTTAATTAGGTGCTGAAATAGTTCAGGCAGTGTTTGCAAATGTGAATTCGCCCCGAGAGTTGCTTCCCCGGTATCTGTTCCTCCAGTCAGTATGAACTCTATCAAACGTCATGGATCATTGGCTGTAAAGCACAGGAGGCGTAAATCTGCACCGTATACTGAGATGGCACTTTATGTTTTATGTCTCACATGCGTCTCTTTGTGCACATTTCTTCATCTCATGAAAGAGTCAATCTAAAACACTCCCCATCAAGGGTCCTTTCTCATTCAGTCCTCGTTGCGTGTGTTATTTGGCCCCAGGTTTTTCAGGAGTCTGCAGCCCCTGGCTCGCTCTCGTCCTCATCTGGCTCCTGTTCATCAGACGGCAGCTGCACACGCTGTTCATCCATTCGCTTGGCCTGAACTCTCTGGATTAGGCTGAAGAAATCCTCGTCTGGGACGGTTGGCGCCCGTGGACCCCCTTCAGGAGGAGAGCAGCGCTGGTCATCTATCCTGGACGACTGAACAAATGCACAGAGAAACAGTCAGTTCACTAGGCAGTGTTTTTATTTGATATATATATCTTTTTCATTTTTTTACATTTTGAATTAGATTTTATTTTTCTACTTTCAGTATTTATTGTAATTTCAGTTTTACTCAGTTAGTTATGTCCTTTTGATTTCATAATTGAGTATTTTTTTTTATATAGTATTATAGTTTTATAATATTTTAAATTAGCTTTTATTTTTCGATTTTCTGATTTAATTTTCATTTTATTATTTTTTTTTTTTCATTGAAATGCTCCCATGGTAACTGAAATAAAAAAAATTAAGTAGAAATACTAGATTAATTTGAATTTGAATATTCAAATGGAAATACAAATAAAACATAAATAACTGAAATAAATTTGTTGAAGTGTTAAAATGACTAAAACTGAAATAAAAATAAAGATAAATAGAAATATTTGGGGAAAAATAATACATATGACAAAAGCACATAAGATTACAACAATGTAAATTAAATAATAAATAAGTTATTTAAAATATGCTACAATATTTAAAATATGCTAGTCTATTTTATATTTTATAATTTAGTAATAATACTAAATTATTAAAAATGACAAAAGCCCATAACAACACTTTTAAACACTTCTCAAATTAGAATTGTAACTGAAATAAAATATGTTTGAGTTTTGTTCTTTTTCTTTTTTTCCCTTTCAAACTGTTTTTAATAGTTCTATTTTGCTTTATTTCAGTTTTACTAAGTGTAAAACTTCAACTTAAGTTAGTTATTCATTTCAGCTAACTTCACATTTTCATTTCAGATATTTTATGTAATATTTATATTTTATTTTAGCTTAGATTCAACCTTTATTAAATAGTTTTAGTTCATAGCCTTGGCATTTGTAATACCGAACGCACTTATACTATAGAAGGATTTTCTGGCAGCTCACTTGAGTTTAGTCAAAACACAGCAGACAAATTTTGTCTCAAGGCATTTCTCTCACAGATTTTATTTATTACTGAAGGCTCTATGCCTCACCTGGCATTTGATGAGCATGTTGAAGAAGTCATCACTGGGCTCCTGCGGGTCGCTCTCTCCACACAGATGGCCCAGGTTATTGTGGGTGATTCTGAGTCCGGGCAGGTTACTGACGCTCACTCTCTGATCGTCCAGACGGCGGCTCTGAGAGCTGGCGATCAAATCGAAGAGCTCTTCCGTTTGAGGAGATGTCAGCAGACTGGCATCTGAGAAACAGCCCAAACATGGTTTAAAAACTCACGCGTTATGATTTTAATCTGTGATCATTTCACACTGATCAGCTTCATCAGATCATTGGAAAAGTGTTCCTCACTAAACTATTTTGCAAGCAAATTAGAAAATGCAAATGAATTTGATGGGGAATTATTTAAATAATTTTAAATTACGACTTTAAAATTATTAATTAAAATTAAAAAAAACTTTTAATTAAAAATGCAAAGAAAAAAGGAATATTTTAACACTTTACAATAAGGTCCCATTAGTTGATGTTAGTTAATGCATTGACAACAAGCAATGAACAGTGTATTTGTTACTGCATTTATTAAACTTTGTAAATGCTACTTAATAAAAAAAAAAAACAGCTGTTCATTGTGAGCGCATGTTAGCTCAGGACCATTGCATAATATGAACAGATACAACTTTTTTTATGTACTAATGAATTCTGTAAATGATTAATAGTTGTGTGATCTCTTCCTTTAAGGAAGCGTGAGATCTCTTGAGCATCAGAGAGGGGGTGTGACTGACCGATCATGTCACTGAGTGTGTTTGGATCAGCTCCTCCGGTGTTCTCTCCATTGGGCGGCTCATCCAGCTGACAGCGCTGGTCATCCATACGGCTGCTCTGAAACTTACTCAACAGGTCAAAGAAGCAGTCCTCATCTGATGCGTCACGAGCCAGTTTCTGCAGAAAACACACATCAGAACATCAGTTCATCACTCACCATTACACAATCAGCTGTACTCATAACAGTTACATTCACAGCAGGGCCCTGTGCATAGGCAGAATAGGTAAATGCTAAGGGGGCCAAAATGAGTGAAGTTGTTTTTTTTTAACAATTTATTTTTTAATTACAAAGAGAGAGAGATTATCCCACAAAAAGAAAAAAACTATTTTATTGCTCTCCCGACTCGATGCATGATCTATCTTTCCTTGTTCAGCCACTTTCACATGCATCAGTTACCTGATAATGACAATTTATCAGTGAACATCTACCATAATGTCAAAAAGACCGAAACCCTCTGGAGAAGAAGAGGAGAAGAAGAATAAGAAAACGAGACAAAGACAGAGGTAAAAATATGTAATGAATGATGATGATAATATTAAACTCGATGAGGTAAAAATTTGGAACAAACTTTATGTTGGCCTAGCCTAGTTCAAAATGTTAAAATGTCTAGAGTTCCAGAGATCTACAATTTTGTAATCATGTAATTTTTTTTCGTGTAACATAACGTGTAACATTTGTGGCATTTTTAATTTGAACTGGCTAATTTAGTAAAAAAAAATTTACGTTTCTTAATATAAATATATATATATGTTAGGATTTATTGTATGTTAAGCTTATTAAGATTTTATGTAAAATCGACTTTAAAGATACAAATTTCTTAGTTTAATTTGTGGTGATAACGTAAGAAAGGACTATAGTTTAGTATAAAAGCGCTGCCATCTACTGGAAATCGAACACTTTTCATTAATAAGGTTAATTGTCAATAGTTAAATAACAAAAATAACAAATACTGTTACAAATGTAATGTCCATTGTTAGTTCAAGTTCAACCTGTCCTCCAACTA
>JAUMHE010000084.1:4236928-4256837 GCA_032359235.1 Enteromius mattozi | reverse complement strand
CTAAAATATATGAAAATCTAATGTTTATCAGTACATTACAGAAAATAATGAACTTTATCACAATATGCTAATTTTTTTGAAAATGACCTGTATGTGTGTGTATCATTTTGAGTACATAGTATGTGACCTTGTGGAAACTTTTTTGGTCGCTGCTTATACAAGCTTATAAATCATATAGAATTAAGTGTTTTAACAATCTAAAATAGTGTAAAGTTTTGTGTGAGGGATGGGTTTAGGTGTAGGGTGTGTGTGTGTGAGTGAGCGAGTGTGTGTGTGTGTGCGCGTGTGTGTGTAGATAGCTAACAGATATCATTCTCGCTCTATCTCTTTGGGGTTTTTTTTGTATTTTAGTTGTGCTATATATATATATATATATATATATGTATTTGTGTTATGATGCTTTGTCTCTATTTTTAGGGTGACCTTTTAACATTCTGTCAAGGGTCTGCAGATGAAAATAGCCTTGTTTGGCTAATTCTGGCACATTTTACAGTTATGTTGATTAATGTCCATTGCCCCTGTAAACAAATATACTAAAAAAATAGATAGATAGATAGATAGATCGATAGATAGATACTCACTGGAGGTGTGACATGAACAGTGATGTCATCGGTGTCCACAGGTGAGTCGAGCCAATGTCTCTCATCTGATGACTGACTTTCTGTGTAACTTTTGCTTCTGCTAGACTGAGACAGCTGGTTCCTCGACCTCCTTGAAATACCATCAACATCTGGAGCATCTCCATTCTGCAGCATAGCAGCAGCATACATAAGCATCACATCGACATCACAACACAGCATCACATCCAGCATCACATGATCCTCATATCAGCATCACATGAGCCTCAAATCAACATTACATCAACATCCCAACCAGAATCACAGCAGCATCACATCAGCTTTGTAGAGCATCATATGAGCATCAGAGCAGCATTAAAGCAACATTTGTTTATGTTTCTGCACAACCATGATTCTCCCGAGCAGGACATGCTCCTGGATTAGAGTCCATCATTTGATGTTGAGGTTTAGGATTAGGGTTTGTTTAACGGGCATTTAAACTACAGAAGGTTTTGATTCGGGTTCATGTCCTGCATGGTACAATCCTGGTCACTCAGATGTTGAGCATGTGACCTTTTCAGAGCTGTATTTCCACAAGTCCACACTCTCCATGCTGGTTTTCTTGATGAACTTAGGTCTGGCTCCTGTTGAAGAAAAGAAGCAAATATTGATGATAATTCATTTAATATCAATTTTCAGACTGCAGAATGTTTTAGGAATATCTTGAACTTCATTTTTATTTTAGTTTATGTTTTAATAGTGTTGCTGTGTGATTTGTCATTTAAGATTTTTTTGTTTTTTAAAATATGCTGTGGGGTGGGGTGAATTTTTTTTTTTTTTTTGTTATTTTGAAAATATATATAAGTATATCCACACCAATATAATATAAAATATATAATCAGTATATCTACACTAATTTCATTCATTTTTATTTCAAAATTCCTGATTCAAATTTTAGTACTTTGAATTTAACAAAAATGTAAAATGATGAAATTTATTAATTTTTTTGTTACATGCATATATATATATAATGACCGTGGCCTGCTGTCCCATAAGGACGGGTGAAGTGTTTAGTGTCAGTGTCAGAATGTGCTTGTCATCTGCAGATACACATAATGTATAGATATGATTTGTCTGAGACTGTTTTACCCTGCACTTTAAACTCAGATTCAGACAGAGAGAGATCCGCCTCCTTCACCCCTAGAGCCTCCATCAGCTCCTCCACATTCATCCTGGCTGTCAGCTCTCCGTTCCTGTCTCCAATCTGAGCAAAGCAAACCACACAGTTACACACACTTACCAAGCAGGACTGTCTCTGCTGGATGGAGAATTATTGTGGTCTCACCTCTCTGGAGATTTCAAGGTGTTTCCGGGCATGGTGAAGAGCCTGACGGTGCTTTCCCAACGACACGTAAGCGTTACCCAGACTCCAGCAGGCCCGGCCCTCCCCAACCCTACCAGACACACAACATGTTACTACTCAGAGTCTTGCTGATGTGAAAATGAGTCTGTGTGTGTGTGTGTGTGTTCATGGCTCACACCTGTCGTTGAGCTCCTGAGCGATGAGCAGGTGTTTGAGGTGATACTCTATGGCACGTTCATACTCCTGCAGCAGTGTGTATGTGTTTCCCAGACTGTAACACGCCTGAGCTTCCATCACCTGATCCTTCAACTGCCGAGAGAGCTGCAAAGTTTTCCTGTTTAACAGCAGAGCAAAACATTTGCAAAAAAAACTCACCAAGGCTGCATTTGTTTGACAGGAATACAGTAAAAATTGTGATATAGTATTTGAAATTGAAATAACTATTTTTATATTTAAATATATGTTAAAATGTAATTTATTCCTGTAATCAAATCTTAATTTTCAGCATCAGTCTTGAGTGTCACATGATTCTTCAGAAATCATTCTAATATGCTGATTTGCTGCTCACAAAACATTTCTGATTATTACAAATGTTAAAAACAGTTGTGCTGCTAAATATGTTTGTGATATATTCTATTTTCAAAAGAACTGCATTTATTTAAAATAGGTATATTTTGCAACATTATAAAAGTTCTTACTGTCACGTCTGATCAATTCAATACATCCTTTTTAAACAAAAGTAATAGTTTTTAAATAAGAAACAGCACACCTCTCTTCAATAAGCCTTATGAATAACATGTTTTTCAAAAGTACTATTCAGTTATTTAGTGTTTTAGAAAAATACAGAATGTGTGAACATATAAACACATGACAGAAAGTGTCAAAATCAAGGTGTCAATGATAATCTGTCTCTCCTTTATTTGTGTGTTTTACCACAGTAAATAATCCATAGATTTACGTAAACTGTGGCCCATCTGTTTTTAATGTCCTCTTGTTTGTAGAAAATAATTTCTGTTTCTTTAATAAACGGCTGTTTGTACATGATGCGTCCTCTAGATGGCGCTCTTACCTGTAATACTCTGTGGCTGCATTGAACTGGCCCAGGAAAATGAGAGCGTTGCCTAGGTTACTGTATGCTCTGCGCTCGGCAGCCTTGTCGCCAAATTCCTTTGCAATGGAGAGACGCTGGAAAAACAAGAAGGAACTGTGTTACTCTAAAACACAGATGCCTGCTAGAATGAGCTGCTGTCTCAGCCGCAGCAGAGACTTAACATCAGCACATGGTTAGATGAGTGAATGAACTGATGGTCAGTGGCGTTTGGCTCATACCTCTCTGTGGAACTTGATGGCCTCGACAAAATTACCCAGCAGGTAATGAGTGTTGCCAAGGTTACCGAAGGCTCTTCCCTGGGCGGCTCGGTCTCCCAACTCCTTAACCAGAGACAGGTTCATCCTGAAACAGAAACGACTCTGCATTTCACTTTATTCAAGTAAAAACACATTCATTTTCCCCATAGAAAAATAGATTTTTAACAATAACACTTGCACAAAGTTCATTTGTAGTGTACTTCAAGTCTCATATTTAACTATACTTGCAGAAAATATAATATTAGCTTCAATAAAGGCCACTTAAGTGACTTCAAGAGACACTTTCATGACTGTTTCTAAACACACTTAAGTGCACTTTTTAAATAGTCCTACTTAATGTGTTTGTAATCTCTTAAAATACACATATTTTAACATGTTGACTAACATACTAAAGTGCATGGAAAGTATTTTATTATCATTTTAAATCTAGTGTGTTATTCAGTTAAATTTTAATTTATAATATTTTTTAAAGTTCTAAATTGCAACTCAACATTGCAATTACACAATGTGAATGTCAAATATTGACATATTGAATTACATTTGACATATTCTTAAATATTTGTTAAGGCATGTTTTCCATGTTTTCTTAGTAAACAGACACACAGAAGGAGCTACTAATAACTGTTTGAAGCTGTTTGTCCTCCGTCTGACACTTTTGGTCTCTCTGCGTCTCATTTATGTGCCATTTAACCTTCTGGATCTGCTAAATGTCGCTGTTAATAATGAGCTGCTCTGCAGTCGGGCAAACAGGTCTCAGTGGGTTCTGCCTAATGATGCTAAGTTACTTCAGTAAACTCTCCATTGCTCCTGTCTGTGAGTGTGTGTGTGTGTTCTGGACTCACTCGTAGAAGGCCGTGGCTCGCTGCAGCGTGTCTCTGACATCAGGAGGAAGCTCTCCAGGATCCTGTGAGATGCCCCAGAGCTGCTGCTTTCCTTTAGCATGAAACACGTTCCCCATGTTATACAGAGCCCTGGCCTCACCAACCTGCACACAACAGCCGATTTCTTCAATTGAATTCTTCAATTCAACAGACCAGACTCAACAGTACAGAAACTTTTGAGGAACATCACACTGGCTTTTCTCTGAAACCAAGGGTGCAACCTAACTAGACAGCACTTTAGTCAACATGTGATCAAAATTATGAACACAGCACATTAATGAGGTGCAATGTCTTGCAAATACTGCATTTTACATTTGCGCATTTAGCAGATTATTTTATCCAAAGTGTCTTAGATTGCATTCAATGTATTTATTATCAGATTATGCATCCCCTGAGAATACAACTGCAATTCTTATCTGTGGTTTGTTTGGTTATCAAATCCATCAATGTGCGCTCCAGTAACACATTACGTTTCCATTAAGTAACAGTACTTGTTCAAACAAACAAAAAATAAATAAATAATCTCCAGTAAAGGTGATATTGACCTTGAGCGGCAGTGTTTTCATTCATCATAACCTTAGACGCCATGTCTGTACAGTACATCAACCGTCTGATATAACATTGCTTACAAAACTGCAAATCACTTTCTTCGTCAAGTCATATCTAATAAGGACATCCTGACAGAGGTTTTCTCACCTTATCTCCTTGTTCTTGAGAAATGTCCAGGTGTCTCTGACAGCACACAGCTGCTTCATCATAGCGACCCAAAACCTTCAGAGTGTTTCCCAGATTTCCGCTGGCTTTGCCTTCCCCAATCCGATCCCCGATTGTCCTGAATTGCAATACAGCTCTGTTTATTTTCCTTAAACACAAACTTGTGAAACTGAAACTATTGATAACTATAAATGGCAGTCATATGCACTGTTCTCACCTAGCAAGCATGAGGTCGTGCCGATGGTACTCCAAGGCTTTTCCGTACTCCTTCAGGTAGAAGTAAGCATTGCCCAGCTGGCTGTAAATGGCACTGAGGGTCTTGAGATCTTCTGTTCCTACCTGAACAGCTGCTTCAAAGAACGCTGTACCACCTTTAAAATCTCCTGCTTTACACAGTCTTTCCCCCTCTAGCGCTAACTCCAGACAAGATGCCTCCATCCTGCAAACACAAGGCATTCAGATCCAATAATCAATAAAAATGATGGGCTTTCTCAGGAAAAATGCCATAATGGTTTCAAGTTTGGTGAAAGGCTGAACACTAAACTGCACACTAACATGGCTTTTTAAGACATTAATAATCCTCAGAAAGCAAATGAACATGCATGATTTACAAAAGAGCAGCGTGTCATCTGTGCATTTTGAACAATGAACAGTTTTTTTTTTTTGTTTTTTTGCATTGCGGCATTGTATGTCATCATGAATCCAGGACTATAAATAATGTCATCATCAGCCAAAGGTTTTTGCAATTGTTTGGTTTAATTAATAAAAAATGAACTGACACATTCTGCATGGTCACCATACACTAACATTCATGCATTTGATGCTTTTATCCAAAGTAACGGTTTTAAATTTTTTTGATGGTCCCTTTAATCCATTCTGTTGATTACAAAATAAAAATTGCACCTACACAGCTACTCTCATTAGAGTGTTGGTACAGTATTAGTAGACTGGTAGGGATAAGGTCAGGCAACACAGTCTCAAGACAAATTCGTACATATTTGTACGAGGTGGCAAATTCATTCTAATTCGTACAAATTCGTATGACCTCACTCATACGATTTTGTACGATTTGTCTAAACCCCAATGACGGGTAGGTTTAGGGGCGGGGTTAGGTGTAGGTCATTCGTACAAATTCATACAAATTGGCAATTCGTAAAATACGTACGATTTAGCAAAAAAATTGTACAAATGAACCACCTCGTAAAATATGTATGAATTGCTGTGAGACTGGGCTGGGTCAGAATAAGTTACTAACACATGTAGTTGCAAAGTTACTTAAGTAGAGTATCTATTGGGACATCATCACAATAAAGAATTATCAGATATTAATCAGACAGCTTACTAATACTCTAATACTAATACTCTAATACTTGCATGTAAGTGCAAAGTTGCTTATTGTCAACACAGAATGTTCAAAAGGGACCATATATGAATATATGCATGCATATAAAATAGTAGTAATTAATATATACTTAATACATATTACTGTATACTATTACATTTTAACCAGAGTTCATGATGATCAGTTTACAAGTAATGAGGGAGGGTGGTGGTTCTGGAGGGGTGCGAGGAACCAAAGAAAACCAAAAAGTAGTCCAGAGCAAACAATACAGTCTATGGGGGAGTGGAGTGTGGGAGAAGCAGGGTAGTCAGGAGCAGGAGGAGCCAGATGGTGGGCCATCCAACCAGTAAGAACACCCATAGTGGAGTCACAGGAGGAAGGAGCTATGGTGGAGGCCTTGGAGAAGGAATCAGGGAGACAAGCTCCTGTGATGAAGCTGATGGAGGTGGAGACATAACTGGAGCCAGCAGAAGGAGAGCCAGGGTGAAACTGGAGGCCTGGAGGGACAAGTCAGAGATGAGAGCTCATGTGTCTGAGGCAGAGGCAGGGACCCAGAAGACCGTGATGGAGCTGGAGCGACTGAGGCCAAAATTGCAGGAGAAAAAAAAGGAAGAGGGATGGAGGAACGAGGTGAAACTGGAGGAGTGGAATCCCAATGGCGGAGATAGGTCAACGACTAACCTAGGTGGAGCAGGAGGGTTGAGGGAGCCCAGCAGAGCTGAAAGGTCAGAGGGCCATGGTAGAGTCCAGGGCTTAGAGGCTGTAAGTGGAGACAGGGGATCCTCACACCTAGATGGAGCTGATGACTGGAAGGCCCAAGGTGGATTCATACAACAGAGTGGAACAGACTGATGATGAGACGAGGGACTGACAGGAGCCAGCAGAGGCGAGGAACAGGTGGACACTGGAAGATCAGGTGGGAGAGGGAGGCTGGGTGGGTACTCAGAAGACGCGGGAGATTCAGGGCTTGGCAAGGCCAAAGGAGATGAGAGAAACAGGGAACCAAATTCTCCCAGAATATTATAAGGCTCAGAGGCCAGTGACAGCTCACCCTCAGTAGCAGGTGTGTGTGGAGCTCCATTCCATTCCTTCGTATTCCACTTAAACTCACTAAGGGATGCGCAATGTTGCTGGCTCACACACCTGGTCAGATGTTAGGCTGGGTGGTTGATAACAGGCAGGCTTGGGCTCTCCGTCTGTGGTGGGCTCAAGCGATCACTCCATGCAGTGGGGTGATGGCAGGCTGGGCTCTGGATTTGGAATGAGGCTGGTGAAATCCTCCACCATGAGGCAGATGGTGAACAACGAATTGTTGCAGCAAAAATTTCTAGGTGCTTGTTCCCTGAGAGGTGTGCCTAGATTCTGATAGTGAGTTTGGTACGCCAAAAAAGTATGGACCTCCAAGGAACAATGTTTCTTCTCAAGACATAGGAGTTGGATGGCAGGTAGATCCATTGGGATCCAATATGTAATTTCTAGTCTTGTGTTATGTTTCATCCAAATTTCACAATACTGACTAGCTCAGAAAGTCATTTTAACAAACCAAGATGAATAACTTAAGTCAATCCACATCCACATAAAAGAATTCATCAACAAGACCAGACAAAGAGTAGGATGAAACAGGGACTGACTAAACAAGGGAGCTAAACAGAAACAGATGATTGGAATAATTAACTACTCATGTTTGGCTGAGTAATTTTGATGTTACATATTCTCTCACACTAGATTTTGCCCAAAAATGAGACTGAAGCACATCCAGGCAAAACACAAGTGTTGTATGACTATATGGTATTCAGATTTGCTTCAGTCAGTCTTATTATAGCTGAACACAAAACATATTTCCATCTCGCTCTAGGAGCCTCACAGCTTCACTGTCTGAAAGCAATTATATAGCCATGCTTTGACAAGCAGCTCACTGGTTTTGCTTCTTTTCCATTAATGTCTGAAACAGTCGTGCTTTTGGCTTGGCTGCTGTAGAGCAAGATCAAGATTTATTCAGTGCTGCGGTTAGAAAAGTATTTTGGCTGAAGCAGTAGATGGGCTCACATCCACCTCTGCTTTGTTCCTTTCCTCTCTGGATCTTCAATAAAAATAACACCACACAATTTTCATATTTTCTGAAATCATATAGGTGGTGCTTGACTTTGCAAAAATTATCACCATGACAGTGTGTCACTATGTGGCTGCTAGGGTTGGTTTGGGTGGTTTCTAAGTGGGGTTTTTTCCTGTCTGGTATGAAAAGAGACCCTGCATCTCACTGACCTTCTGCTATCTAAATATAGCTCACATTCCTCCTTTGAGTGAAAATGGTGCATCTGATGACTTAGTAAAGTACCAAGAAAATTCTCCACAGCACACATAATTTGACAAGTCAAGTAGGTGTCATTGAGTAATAGTTTATTACTCATTTATTAGTTCATTTATTACGTAAACAAAAAAGTTTATTTTGGATGTGATTAATCATGATAGTTTGACAGCACTAGAGAGAGAATACTTTCAAGTTATCGACTACATCCACTATCATTATCCACTACAACATACATCTACAGAATATACCGTACATATTGCCAGCTTGTTCAGACTGATCAGCTCATTATTCCTCCTTAACTAGATTATAGTAGAAAGCTTCCATAAAACCTCCATGTGTACCTGCATTTAGGTTTGGTGCGTGTCTTCTCAACATAGAACCCGAGCTCCTGGTTCAGAGGTCTCAGTGTGGCCTGTGGTCTGGGGCCACGATGAACCAGACGACACATGGCTATCTGAGCCCCACTCAGAGGAAAAGCTTCAGTCGACATCATCCACAATATGCAAAACTCACAGTCCCAAAACAACACAACAAATCAATGAGCAAGTAAAGCTACATCTCAAGATGATGTTCACAATCACATTCCATGAGTTGCAGAATTTTTCTGTGACCAGAGTGTCCTCTTTTCAATGTAATTCAAGATTAATAGCCAATCAGACAGTTCTCAGACGTTTTCAGTAGGATCCACTGATGAAAATGCACACTGTCCCCTCCAAAATCACCAACAAACTTCTCTGAAACTCCATATATCCATTGTGATCAAAGAAACGTGTCCCACATGAGCGCTGACTAGCAGGACAACTGCTTCCATGAGAGCTGGAAGCTGCCCTAATTCTCCTGAAGGACACCTAGGGCACAGGCCAGTTAATCCTGTTTCTGCTGACCCAAAGAGCTCAAACACAGGAGAAGGCCATGACAAAACCTCTACAAATGCAGTCGTTGCACCGTAAGTAACAACTTTCAAGATTTCTGAAAAACACACACACACATACTGAATACATCTAATCTGACTAAATTGATCCGATGTTGGTTACAGATGTCTATGAATGATTTTAGCCCCATGCTTTATTCTGTTTGGACACCCAAGAAGCCCTTTGTGTTTCACATGACAAACATGAAGCTCTACATACAAACCACCAGAATGATAAATCAAATTTCTCTAGAACATTTGTGGCATGACTGCGGTTTGCAAATTGCAAGTTACAAATCAAACATATACCCAAGCTAA
This sequence comes from Enteromius mattozi, assembly GCA_032359235.1. NCBI lineage: Eukaryota > Metazoa > Chordata > Actinopteri > Cypriniformes > Cyprinidae > Enteromius > Enteromius mattozi. Next base: position 4,247,076 of record JAUMHE010000084.1, on the reverse strand, counting down.
CAGAGAACATTCTCAGAACTTTGGCTAACGTTCTGGTAAAGTTTTCTTAAAATGTATGTTCAAAGTAATCTGGTCTTTAATAGTGTTCTCAAAACTTGTTCAGAGAACTGTTTCAGTTGAATGTTAGACTAAAACTTTAAAAAAAAATCGATTTATCCTTTGCTGAAACGTCAGCGTCTTCATGGAGAGCACGGGTCATGGTTGCTTAGCAGCAACAGACGCCACGGGAGCGCAAGCATAAAGCGCAGGCTAGTACAGTACTAGTTGCTTTGCAAAGATATAGAAAGCATGGTGTCTAGGGATTTCTGCACGATTTAGGCGCGACAAGTGAGTGTGGTTTTGTTTTGAAGGAGAAAAAAAGCACATTGCTGGACTCGGCTGAGACCAACGAGCACATTTGGCGAGTCCAATGACCAAGTCTGAGAGCAAACACCAATGAGTCCGAGACAAGTGCGAGACGATAATAATATATCTCGAGACCGGACTCAAGTACTACAGCCCTGATAGTTCCTAATCATATCGGCCTAGAAAATCGCAACTTTTCATTTTCCGCCGGTCTTAGTACACAATATAACTACAGAAGAGTCAAGTTTTAAATAGGAAAAACATTGAAACTCTTTGGTGATTTTTGTACGCGATGCTTCTGGTCTAATTGGATTCAATGATCTATGCTAAGCTATGCTAAAGTGCTATCGCCAGACCCAGAGATCGGCTGAATAGATTCCAAAACGGGGAAAAAAATCAACTTATTAACTTTGGGGGAGTTGAAGAATGAGCCTATTTCCAAAAAAAGTGGGGTGTTCCATTAATGGTGGGGATTTTACTCTGGCTCTTTTTGCACGTTACATTCTGAGTTTTTCACACAAGCAATATATTCAAAAACACTGATTTATTCATTATCGAAACAAGCTGAATAAATTGGCCATCTGAATTATTCACTCAACCAAATTAATTACAAAACACTGATTCATTTAGAATGCATTAATGAGTCACTGAATCACTCAAACAACCAATTCATTCAAAAACACTCATTCATTAAATTACAAAACAAGCCACATTAATGCATCACTGAATCATTCACTCAACCAGTTTATTAAAAAGCACTGATAGGAATGAAACGAGTTGCAGGAATGTGTCACTAAATCATTCCCTCAAAAACACTTGATTCGGTAAGGAACAAAACAAGCTGCATGGAAGTTATAAACACTAAATGAATGTCTTGTTTACTGAACTGTTGTATAACAGTAATTTCACGTAAGCGAGTGCTGTCTGTCCTTACCTGCAACCATGAGCAGCACTGCTCATGTCATATGTGAAATATATTGCTTTATTAGCCCCTGCTGACTTTACATTGAAGTCTTTAGATCGGGAATGTGACACACATTGAGAGGCTTAGTAGGTCATGCAGTTCAGGAAGTGCATGTCACCGAGCATGTGACATGCATTCACAGAAAGACCATCATTACCCTGACATGCACACTTTTGATCTCAGCAGCGTAAGTGTGTGTGAAACATTCATCTGGCATCACTCCACAGTGTGTCACAACCTCACTCTCGCAATTAAAGGCTGAGATCCCGCATGAATATTTAATGCTTCACATTGTCAATATGTACTGTACAACATCAAATGAGGAAGAAAACTAGATCTTATGTATGCTGAATGTAAATAATTTCTGAATTCGAAAAGTGTAGGATAAATTAGCTTTGGTTGCTTTTCTCTGATTAATCGGACAGTTCTACACAGCTGCTCTTTCTAATGGTTTTGGGAATTATTCACTGGTTAATCCCAAATTACAGCTAATAAGATTTGGAACAACTAAGATTAAGTATCTGAGCAATTAGCTGAGTGCCCTGACATTTTTACACTGAATGTAATAAGGTTATACACTCGCTGACACACTAAGTCAATGTAGTATAGTTACTGTGCAAATTGTGAGTATGCATTGAATAGCAGGACTGTTTTGCCAAAACGTGCAGTACACAAGTGACAGGGCGAGGAAGAGCCTATCATCAAGGAGTGTTTGTTTGAGCACAGTGCAGTGAGGTCATGTGTCAGCTATGACATCACCTCAGTGTGTCACAAGCTCATCAGTGGGACAGTCTATAGGTTTATAATTGCTACTAATAATAGTCTGCAAGCATACTATTATTAAAAAAACACCCTTTTCAGCAAGTAAAGAGTTAAAAAGAGTAAGTTCAAAGCCAAGTATACAAACTCTAGTGTACTAGCCAAATAAAACACCTCCCCAAAGCCACGACAGGCGGCTAAGAAACACAATGAACTATAGAAAACAAACAAAAAATGGTATGATTTACACTTCTGGTTTCCACAAGGTAGCCACAAGTCTGCAGTAACTAAGTTTGCCTCTGATTTAGTGCTAAAATTTGGAAGAATTCTAAAATTCAAAGATTATGTCTTGCCAAATAGGACCACTGCACATCTAAAAGGAAAGTTTTAGTTATAGCTGCAGACAAATATGTATAATTCCCGTTTCTTAATGTCAGTCAAGTTATATCAAACGAACTGTAACAAAAAACTCAACATAACCCTGAATGCTAATACATTTATTTCTCTAGATGGAGAGAAAACAGAAAGCCACAGGCTCTTGAAGAGCCGTCATTCCTGTGGCTGAACCTGTCATGAACTGGACCATTTGTTCTGACTATTATTACATAATGAAGAGATGTGAGCTGTTTCTTACCGTCAGTGTGAGGGACTCGAACACAGTTTGAAAACAGGAAATTTTACTTCTCAAAACAATGTGGCATGTGTGTCCTCATGACCTACTACTGATATAACAACCTGTTCAAACTCTTTTGATCTTTGAATCATGATCAAGAGCATTGCTCGGCGCAATTAAGAAGCTGACTTTCAAACTAAGAATGTTTTCCTTATGCATTTCTTGTCATTGGAATTCTGGCTTTTAAAATCATTTGTTTTGCTGCAAAGTAAATTGATCATGCATAAACGTTTAACACTGTAAAAAATATTTTATTTCTATTTATACTTTCATAGATATTTTGCACACAAAACCCCACCCCTACCCTAAACCTGACCACTTCTCAACAATATAAAACCCATATCAGGCAAATTATCATTTATTGCAAAAAATTTAGAAAAGCATAACTAATGACTTGTAGAACTTTCCAAGTCATCTGAAGCCTTTTGATATCTTTATGCAAGGAGCAAAGTGAATCTTAATTTTACCACTCCGTGAACACTGTCAGATCTCCTTTCAAAGACAAATTTGAATTGAACATAAAACACTTTCATTTTGTTTGAACACAAAGAATAAAATTAGACCAGATTGAAATGACAGCTCAATTATCAGATCTGAAATCACTGGTAACCATGGCTGTATATAGACACCATTGAGATCCTAGGCATGTTTTCCAATTTGTAGCTATAATAAAAGTCATTAAATAATAAATATAACTGTAAATAACTTTGGTGCTGCAACAGTGTTGTACAATGCCATGATATCTGACCTCTTTATCTCAGTTACTCATTGGTCTAACAGCACTCATCGATGTCAGAATGACTGAGATCAAATTGAAAAAGGTGAATGCCCTGTACAGGAAGGGACAGAGTTGACTTTACTTTATGAGAAGACTGGGTTCCTTTAATATCTGTCAGAAGTTGCTCCAGATGTTCTACCAGACGGTCGTCCTCTTCTATGCTGTGGTTTTCTGGGGACGCAGCATTAAGAAGAGGGATGCCACATGGTTGGATAAGCTGGTGAAGAAGGCTGGTTCTGTGGTGGGTATAGAACATCTGTGGCAAACAGGAGGACCCTTAGCAAGCTCCATCACCCACTGCACAGTATCATTTCCAGGCAAAAAAGCACCTTCAGTGACAGGATGCTGTCTTGGTCCTGTTCCACAGGCAGACTGAGGATATCAAGACTCTTTAACTCCTCGCTGTGAGCAGGACTTAAACAGCTTGTTTCCACTGAGCGGTGATGATAAAGCATGACAATAAGCACAACAAAAGTGACGATTCTAGTCAACCAAACAAACCAGACTTGAATTTCCCTCTTGGATCAATAGTATCTAAGTATCTATCATCTATAATTCACTATATAATCCCAAACCTCCTACAAGCTCAGTATTTGGACCTCAGTTTTTTTAAAACCCTGCATACATGCATGCCTGTAACTGCATCTCTTTGAGAGACAAACTGAAAGATATTGATGGAAACAGATGAAAAGTTTAGCTAAAATTATAATGAGACATATTGGTCAATATAGCAATGCCGAGGGAAAATTTATCTTAATAATGACTCAAAAGGGGCTTTGGATTCTGACACCTGCTGCATGACTGAGGTCAGATATAACTATGAATATATAACAGATATAACTTAAATGTAATAGATCCAATATTTAATGCAAAAGCAATAGTTGTTTTACATCATATATCATCTAAATAGCTCGTCTCTTTGATGGGTATAATGGGTTTAATAAATATAATTAAGTTTTTTTAAAACTTTTTTAAATATAACTTAAGACAATATATGAATAAGCATAAGAATATTGACTATAAACAATCTGATTATATTTTCCACCCAAAAGCCTATCAATATATTAACGGTATATTCCAGGGCATGTGAGATAAGCAGGAAAATTCTAAACTTAATCAATACAAATTTAACAAGTTAAGTAATAAATAATTTGACAATTTAAATATTAGTCATAAAAACCCAAATTTGTTAAATATGGAGTACAAGAACTATACTTGCCATGGATATTGGTGGACTACCAATTTTAGTGCTCAATAAATATAGTAAACGTAAAGCTCAATAAGTTTGCGATAGCTTTATTTATTTAAACAATTATTACCCCAGTCCTATTGCCTATATCTGTAGCCTTGAAAATTACCTATCTAATTAACATTACTAACCAAGCTGAACCCTGAATTAATACATTACATTAACAATTTATCAACTATTGAGTGGATTCTAGTTGCATCAAACAAGCTTTGTGCCAGAAGTGATTCATTCAAAAGGTTTAAGTGTTAAAATTTAGTGCAAACTGTCTCTCACATTATAAAACTGGATTATGTTTGAGTCGCTGAGACTTTCCTGTGATGTTTATAGACATCTGTAATGAATGAAGCTCAGACAGCAAAGTTGAGTCAATGGAGGCAGATGACTCACTGCTCTGACATCACACACACCGAGCAGATAGAGATTTCTATGGTCACTATGAGACGTGACGTACACACATACACACATCACTATGAACTGACGTTGATGGTCTGCAAATCTCTTTGTTATTCATTGTGTGCTGTCTTCGTGTCTTGAAAGGTATTATAGTGTTTCTTATTCCTTATGACGCAATGCTGTTACCACAACATACCACTCAAATGAGACGTCAACAATTACAACTGTCAACCCAAACATTTTCCCCAGGCGACAGAAAGTTTGTTCACCACTGACCATGCAGAAGCAGATAAATGTTCTGCCTTCTGATCTCAATCATTACAAAATCATTACAAAATTCCCCTTAACATTCATAGGAAAGATGCAAGCATGCATAATTTCAGTGTTATTGAATGTTATCGAAAACCAGTCAAAATCAGCTGTTCGAGAATGTCATTTGGGACTTCCAGAAGGCAAGAAGCAGCAACAGTGAGATCTGTCAGAGCAGCGTAACTGTTCGACACGTATGCAAAGACCAGGGAAGAGGTGCAAAGAGCATTGCCGAACATGCAAATGTCCCTGTAAACAGAGAGAAACTGCTGAGTTGAATATCTCTCCCCTGCCGTGTCTAATCTGTCTTATGTGGTTTTATCCCTTCTCAGACCACAACGAGCCTAAACAGTGGTGTTTGCCATCTCAATCTGTGCAGTCTCTTCCAATTTGACAGCACTGTCCTCAAGAGAATCAAGCCCACGTCTACAAGCTGAAGACAGGCCCTCCCTCACGCAATCGCAAGCCGGCAGACCCTCTCCTCCCGCTGCTGGTTTTCTTCTACCTCCCCCCCTATTAAGAGCAGCTCTTTCTCTCGGTCTGCAGCAGATCAGACCCCCATCCCCCCTGCCGTGAGCTCCTACCTCGAGTGGAGCCGCTTGCTGGCCAGATCCGAGTCCATGCTGCTCGCCGACTGAGCCATTGGTGAGCTGTAGGAGCCGTAGAGAAACTCCAGCTGCTCACTGCTTCCCTCTTCCTCTGGGGCTCTGAGCAGACGCACTTCAGTCCTGTGTGTGTATGTGTGTGTGTTTAATGGCAGCTGCTGAGGAAGTGAGGTATTGTGCCAATAGACCATAAAAGGCAAGTCCCTCCTCTGAGTGACGCTGGTGAGCAGGAAGCAGAGTGTGTGTGTGAATGTAAATGTAAATGTATATGCTGCATACACTCTCACACAAACATATGCTATATCTTTTCTTATTCTCGTTCCCTGCAAAATTTGTCATCTATATAGTTTTACTTATCTTTATTTTAATATCGCTTATTTTTATTTTTGTCTGTGCACTGGAAGATTGTGTATAAGTATATTTATATGTAATAAATCACTTTCTGAATCTCATAGATCTTGCTTCATGCGTGCATCCAGAGAAGCACTTGGTCACTCTTGCTCTGTTGCTTTTTCAAAGATCAGAAGACTTGAAAATCCTGTCATTGTTTACTCACCCTCATGACGTTCAAAACCTGCATGCTGTTATTTTTCTGTAAAACACAAAAAGCTAAATTTAGAAGATTCTTAAAAATTAACAAAAGTTACCATGGGTACTGTACTGCATATATGTTTATGCATTCAGCAGAAGTTTTTATCCAAAGCATTTACAAAAGAATTAGAATTTACCAAAAAGCCAACAACATTGACAATATACTGTAAAATGTTTACTAGACAACTAGATTAGGAAGCAAGCTAGGGAGGAGGAAAAATGCTAAATAAAAAATAGTATTATTTCAAGTGTTCTGAAGTCATGCAATTTTTTGTTTGAGTAACAGGTTAGAGTAAAAAAATGTATATATATATTTTTATTCCATAGCAGAATCCGGCCTACATACAAATCTCATTCACATTCAGATATAAAAAATGCATCCATATTGACATTGACCTCACTGATTCCAAAATTCTCTTGGTTCTTGCATTGAATTACGTGGTGAAAGGAACTGGAGAGTTACACACTGTAAATTACAAACCACAAGCATATATATTTGACTGCAGAAACACATTTGTCAACAGAGGTGTTTTCTTTGTTCTTTTTTAAGCTTGAGAGGTCTAGTTATTGAATGGAAAAAGCTAGAGATCCTACAAAAGTTGTAATTTTGCATGCCACAGAAAGGTTTGGAATGACATGAGGGTAAATTAGAATTATTGGGTGAACTACAGCTCTTATGTGTTCTCAAACATGTAGTGTCAATCTGTTATAATGTAGATCTTTTACTGTATGGCATAATTGTCGAGATCATTTAAACTTGGGAGAAATTGACGAAGGTTTGTATTGAGATCTTAGACTTTTGACAATGGTATGTTTTGGAGCCAATGGAGATCTAAAAGAGATTTCAAGATGTTGTCATGCAGATCTGTTGTATTGAGTGTATACACTGCCTGAGTGTTTGTCAAACCCTCATTCATAACGCTTTCCTCAAACCCTCAGGAAAAATGAGAAAACCAAAACGTACATCAAAGGTTTGGTCTGTCAACAGATGAATGAGATGGAGAGACGACACGCAGGCTTTGATTTCAAAAGCACACATTCACCTCAGCCCTCATGTCTGACAGCGTAATCATGTCCACAAACTAATGTCACCTTGAGCTCATCTCTGTTATGATAAAAATTAAAAGGGCAGCAAATGGTGCTGTTTGTGCCTGAAAATCCTGAACAGAATCTTTAACTATTTCTGCCAAACTTAAATAACGTACACACTTATAGCCTTGTTACTAACCATATAAAGCCAAACCCTGAAACACTGCATTTTCATAATTTTCGAAAATCATCACAATTTTTTTCAGTGCCTGTTTTGTCCCATGGTACTGTTATTGTTTTTCAGGCTTGAGTGTTTCAGGTTTGAAGGTCAGTGCAAATATGTCTAATAATGGCTTTATCTAACAAACATCATTGCACAAGGACGAGGAGCATTTCAGAATTTTCTAAACATGCTGCCAAAGCCTGAGATGTTCATTTCAATGAAGCATTTGCAATGTCCGTTTGGCAGTAGTTCAGCTAGCATTGAAATGCAGTGCCACTGTGATATTTGTACTTCAATAATATGTACTTTAAGTACCAATACCACAATGTCATTAGACACCAACTACACTTTCATTTAATTATTTGTATTATTTATGTTTAAGCTGAGTTTTCATCGCATTTAAACTGTTTTGACCAGTGGTGCTAGCCAAAAAGTAAATAATTTTATGAAACAATTGGTTCAGTTGAAAAGATTGGCTCAGCAAAACACAGAAGATGGCTCAATCCGGTTACAAATGAACGGGAGAAACAACTGCAACGTGCAATATGCCAGAGTAGTCCCGCCTTCTGAATAAAACAGCCTGGTAAAAGTCATTGCACTGAAGCTGACATTAGAAACTCCTGTTCCCATAGAAACCTGAGAGACTCTGCTAGATAGCCTAAGATATATCTAGGCCTGTGCTCATGCTTAACACTGCATATCTGCAGTGGCTGGTCTAACTTGAAAAATACGCTTTTTTTAACGTTTTTCCTTGCGTTGTCAGGTTACTGATGTGCATGTAAATTATTTTACTATATTTGTGAGTTATCAGTTTATGGTGTGCATTAAAATGTGCTTAATGCTTATGGAATGTTTTTATACGTATATTGTACGTTTGTGTTTTGAACTGACAAATTCAGTGGAAATATTTATTCAGTACCATTGACCTAATGGAGGCATTTTAAATGCATTTAAAAAAAAATATCAACTCCAAAAAATGGATTTGAAAATAACCCTTCATTTCAACCCTTCGCAACTAAGCCCAAACAAGAAATTAAACTCAGATATGCCTTAACAATATTTTGTTAACTGGATTTTACATTGTAACATGAGGTAGTTTTTAATAGCCAAGTGCATTTTTATTACTGAATTTAAAGAGTGATTTGTGCAATAAACCACTGGTTAATAAAAAAGCAATATTATGTCAAAACAGAGTACTAGGTACGTACTGAACCGTCACGTTTGAAGTCATGTAAGTGGAGATTAAATAATGTCCCGCAATATTGTGAGCCAGGGTCCTTAGCAGTGCCCGGGTTTGTGTACTGTACACGTAACACCATTCACTGATTCATAAGCTCTGGAGCTGATTGAGATGCAGCTTTTGGTGATATGCTATGTGAAACACTGCGCTTCACGCCATTTGAAACATTTGTGTAATTGCTGACAGTGTAAATGCACTCTAGGGAGCTTCTTTGTTCAGCTTAATTTTTTTTCCATTAAGGTATTAAGAATGTCTCTCTAATAACCCCCTCACTCAAGCATTGTCAATGCTGCCGTGTGTTTTGTTGTTGCTCCTTCTCTTTTCATTTTCTACTGTGAAACAGCGGCCGGGACCAGTGTTGCCACCTTGTGGAACAACTGATTAGTGCAAAACAAAGTCAATGAACGATACTAATCGAAAGCTCATTCTACACTAAACATACTATTTTGGTGACAGATAAACCTACTTTGGCCTTTATGCGGCTCCTGCTGTTGTTTAAAATAAACCTAAATTAACATTAAATTTTTTTTTAACATACTTAATTTCACCTAGTTGCCATTTTTTTGTTGAAACATGGTTAAAACTGAAATTAAATAATAATAAAAATGTAGGCCTATAGATAGGTCTAAAAAGTATTTCTAAAAAGCACATAGCAAAACTACTAAAACTATTGCTGACAAACAATTAATTGCGATTAATCGCATCCAAAATACAGGTGCTGGTCATATAATTAGGATGTCTTCAAAAAGCTGATTTATTTCACTAATTCCATTTAAGAAGTGAAACTTGTATAATTTATACATTCATTCCACACAGACTGATATATTTCATGTGTTTCTTTTAATTTTGATGATTATAACTGACAACTAATGGAAACCCTAAATTCAGTATCTCAGAAAATTAGAATATTGTGACACTCTAATCAGCTAATTAACTCAAAACACCTGCAAAGGCCTTTAAATGGTCTCTCAGTCTAGTTCTGTAGGCTAC
>JAUMHE010000084.1:4217198-4233360 GCA_032359235.1 Enteromius mattozi | reverse complement strand
ATCGTACGTATTTTACGAGTTGCCAATTCGTATGAATTTGTACGAATGACCTAAACCTAACCCTGCCCCTAAACCTAGACAAATCATACAAAATCGTACGAGTGAGGTCGTACAGATTAGTACGAATTAGGGACCTCGTACAAATACGTACAAATTGGTCATGAGACTGTGTTGTCAAAACTAAAATTTTGGATTGAACTGCTGTTCCAGGGTCAACAAAATATGTTCTTAATCAGGAACACATTGAACTCAGCAAAATCAGAACGTGCCACTATATTATTATGCCTTTATAATCTAAAACTCAGTAGTGAACCTGTAAAACAAGTTTTGTTTTTTTCATTTAATAATAGTACTAAACATTGAATAAGAATATTATAAATGTGAGTTGTAATTAATCCATGATTAAGTTTAAAGGCTTAGTTCATCTAAAAATAATAATTGGAAGAATGTGAGTAACCAGTCAGCTGCTGGTAGCCATAGACTTTGACAGTATGGGAAAAATACTATTTAAAAAAAGTGGTTACCAACAAATGTTTGGTAACCAACATGAGCAAATGATGGCAGAATTCTCATTTTTGAATTTCAGAATTTTGTATGAACTATCAACATAAGAGAATCCATCTGTAGTACAAAGACAGTTTATACAATGTACTGTGATTAATACACACACAACACTAATTCCAATCAGGATTTTTCTGGAGATTGCTCTGCTCTTGTTTTTTCTGTAATGGTTTGATGGCTTTCGGCAGCTCTTAGCGTCAGTATGTTTCTGCGCATGTGCTGTTCCTCAAGCATGCTGTAATTTCATAACGACCCTGCAATCAATATCCGCATGCAGTAATGCGCCGCTTACGTATGCAAAGAAGCTCCCCACCTCGCTTTGAATTTACAGAGCAAATCAGGCTTTTCTTAGCAAACTCGTTAATCTTATTCAGGATATTTAGAGCGCATATACATTAGTGAAGTAAAGGAATGGAAATCATATTTCAAATCTGCCTTTCAATACTCACAGGTCATCGTTACAGATTATTAACTTGATTTGTGGCCTGCGCTTCCGGACACCTCCTATTTTATATCCACCCTGCCGGCACATTTATTTTCAACAGCATGATATGATGATGCGTTTCAAAATATTAGCAGATTTAGAATGGATAATATCTTGGACGGAATTTAAGACTCACACTTGCACATTTACAGATTAGAGCATATGTGTGTGCATTAAAAAGAGCCAGGAGATGCTGAAGAACTCCAGGCAGCCATCTTTACTGTATGCGTGTGAGTGGATTTAGTTTATATTGCTCGTAAATGCAGCAGGACTGAATAACTGTGTGATTGTTAGTCGTGATACGAAAGAAACTCGCAAATCACACTACCATTGAATTCTTGGCCTTGGTTTATATGAATAGTTCACACAAAAGTGAAGATGTTCTGAAAGTGTCCTCATCTTCAGGCCATCCAAGATGTAGATGAGTTTTTTTCATTAGATTTGGAGAAATGTAGCATCACATTACTTGCTCAGCAATGGATCCTTTAGAGTGAATGGGTGCCATCAGAATGAGAGTCCAAACAACTGATAAAAACATTGAAATAATCCACAAGTAATCCACACCACTCCTGTCCATCAATTAATATCTTGTGAAGCTAAAAGCTGTGTGTTTGTAAGAAACTTAACTACATGTATCATAACCCTACAAGACTGCAATAAATCCATAATAATGCTTCCTCAAGTGAAAAAAAAAATCAACCTCCTTGTCTTCTCACATGAAAACCTACTCACTTAATTGTTTAGAGCTGTTTTAGACTGTAAACTGTCTTTGATCTGTGCAGATTTTTCTCTCGATTCAGACCAGGTGACTTTTTCACTAAAGGAAGCATGGTTATGAATTCTATTTTAGCTAAAAACAATGGTTTGAAATTAAAAACACCATAATGATGGATTTGTGTCTCATACAAGCATGCAGCTTTTGGATTCACAAGATGTTAATTGATGGACCGAAGATGTGTGGATTGCTCGTCATTCTGATGGCACCCGTTCACTGCAGATGATCCATTAATGAGCAAGTGATACACTTAAATGATGTAAAGTAAAAACCTGACAAACAAAAACTAACAAACATCTAAATCTCGGGTGACTTGAGAGTGAGGACAATTTCAGCATTTTTTTTTTCTTTTTTTTTGGTGAACTGTTTCTTTAAAAGGGGCACAGCAGAGACTACACAGAGATGATGCCATTGTTTTTTGGTTTATTTGGAATATGATGCATCCGCTTTCATCTGGTCCTGTTTCTTGAGATGACTCTATCACCCGATAGTCCTCACAAAGAGGCATATGTGCAGACCATTGATGTTCGCAGCCCTTAAATGCACAATCATTTAAAAAAGCTGGACATTCCACTCCAGAATAATATATAGTTTTGATCTGCTGTGAGCTCCTCACAACACAAGGATCTTCAAGTGTCTCCGGCTGAGCTCAGAGGACGTGCTGTTTCCTGCATGTGTGCGATGAGCTGAAGCTCCGCCACCAGGCCACACACGCTGGGGCAAATGCCATAGAGCTCTATTAGAGCCTGATTGAAATGGCCCTGTAAGTGGGCCCCAGGTGCATTAACACTTTAGCAATTTACTGAAATCGAGTGAAGCAAGAGGCACAGCGCAGAGACAAGAGCTGAGATGCTCAGACTTGAGAGAGACGCTCTATTGAGGGAGTGTATTGGTGAGATGCTACTAGGTCTGAGTTTCTAAGTGTCAAGAGGCCAGTTGTTGTGTGTGTGTGTGTGTGTGTGTGTGTGTGTGTGTGAGAGAGAGAGCGAGAGAGAGAGAGAGAGATGGGTCTATATGCCACCGAAGGACAAAATAAAAAAGTGACCACATGATCATGAGATATTATCCATTATCAACTATAACATCATTACTGTGTAATTGCTATATCATGATTGTTTTATATGTTTACAATTTATTTTAATTTGATATGTATTACAGGAAGTTATCTCTGATGTAGATAAAAAAATATTTACATATATGTCTGGTGGTAGCTTTTTTCATTTTTGCTTTACATTTGAATAATCATCATTTAGAATAAACATGATTTACACAGTCAGGCATGTCAGCACTTTTAACAGTGCAGAAAACAAACCTTTCTCTCATTTGTTTGTTTGTTTGTAGTAGTTTTGTAGTTGAAGTTGTAGGAACATCATTTTTGCTATAAATTTTAATGACAGTTTTAATGACAGGGATCCTTTTGTGCCAAAGTTGTTAAAAAGGCTTAAGATTGAAGATTAAATTAAGATTATTAAAAATTAGAACAAAAACTATGCTCGTACAAATTTCATCAGATAGATAGATATAAACATTCCTTCATTTCCATCTATCAGTCTGTCTGTCTGTTTTATTTGTTTGTGGTGGATGTATTGTTGTTTTTGTTTGTTTTAATTTTTAATAATCTTAATGTAACCTTCCAATAACGTAACAGGTTTATTCGATCTTATAAGGACTTCAACAGAAAGCTTTTTAATTATCATTTTTATGTTTCTGTTGTAATAGGATAAAATGAACCACCCTGAATCATTGGAAACAGACGTTGTTCGCTGTCTGTCCGCCCGTGGGTCGCGATGGTCCCGGGATGTTTTTATCTCCAGCCTCTGACCGTGTCAGATGGACACGTTCCGTTTGAGATGCTCGGGGGGAACGTTTGACTCGGAGACACGCGTGGAGGCGGGGTGGGGTGCAGTGGGTGGGGGTGTCAGTCGGTGTGTTCACGCCTCTGTAGGAACTCCTTCAGCACCGCGGACAGAGACACACACACACGTGACGCGCTCCGCTCCTGCGCTTTTGTGATGCTAAACAACTGCAGGTCATCAGGATTCCTCCTCCCTCAGACCTCCTGAACAACACAGCGACTCAATCTAGACATTTGAAAAGTTAAAGCGCCCCGAAACACCGAGGGACCGACACCCGGACCGTTTTCTGTTAATTATTTTGCTGGGCCGCTCTTATTTATTTATTTTTTTCCCATCCATTTTAAACAGTAGCCTATACTATATATTTTTTCGTTTTAATATTTTTTTATCTCAGTTTTATTTTCATTTGCGTCAGAATGTTGTTAGAACATCCGGGATCAAGCTGTCAAAATGCTGGGAATTACACCAGATACAGTTCGAGTCAAGGTAAGAGAGTTATTACTCTACACTAGTTTGACGCAGATTTCTTTCAGCCGTTAAACATGGAAATCGACTAGAAAACTGACAAGATCCCAATGAGCTTTGACATGTCATAGAAAACACAAGAGCAGCAATCCGCCTGTAGCTACTTATATATATATATATATATATATATGTATACATATATTTTTTTTTTTACAAATATGAGCTAGCTATTAAAGTCTGTATTTATCATAGCTAGGCTACGCGTCATAGACTGGCTGTTTGAGTGGAATTGTATTTGCATTTTATCTCTCACTCGAAAGACGGAGAAATGTCCGTATGCACTATGTAATAAATTCACTTTAATATTTTTACTTAATAACAAACCTCCAACCAAATGTCATTGGGGATCCTATTTAAGACCCTGAAAGAATTGTATTCCCGCCTTTAAATGTCAGTATTAGTGCATTCGAAATTATACTAAAAGCTCATAGTACCTATGTACCGTTTGCTTCAGCTCAAGAGCCCTAGACAGCTAAAGCGTTTAAAGAGAAATAAATGTCTACTGGCTGAACCTCATGAACCCTTCTGAAGAGTGTTTGTTGGATGAAGTGTTGCTCTGAAGGTCAAGCGTTTCTGGGGTTTCTGCGTTAGAAACATAGCTACATTCACATACACATATATACTGAGAGTCTTGAAAAAGTCGTCTTTTTTGACAAACTAACTACTGTTCCAGCTCCGAACATTCGCTTGTCGGACGCCGTATGAATATGTAATGAGCAACATTGTTAGCGCGTGGAACAGATGTGAAGCGCAAGCGGTCACGGTTGTCATGAGAGACCCACGAGCGGACAGAAGCTCCGTCCGCGAGACTAGCAGATATCGGGTTTCCCTCAACAGGTGCAGCACCTGAACCAGAGGAGACCCGGTTTAGGGCTGTTCTGGAGAGTTAAACCTGAAGTATAATATTTATGTTTTCTCAACTCATTCTGTCGTTGACACGGGAGAGGCTTGGTTTTCTTTAATAGGCTAACACTGCTTAACAGTTGTCATGTTGCACATATGTTGATAATTAGGCCAATTAGTTATTATAGTAACAATATGTAGGTTAGCAGCTCTACAAATTAATTAGCCTACTCGGTTGTCAGTGATGTACATAAGCAGTAAAATTGTCACTGTAAAATACATCAAGCTTTAAAAAAATATTTAAAAGTAAACTAATAATAAACGAAATCAAGTGTTGTTGTTGTTGTTCTAGAGATGCCAAAATGACGTGGTCAAAAATAGTTGTCAAAAAAATTTCCCGCCCCCCCTTCAGTGGAGAGATTTTGTTACATCAAAGGTGAACAGGTCAATATGGCATAAAAATGATAAACTTGAAAGTAAGGAGGAACATTGCGGCACCTTTCGCCGATATGTGCTTCATAAAGTGTGGAAATCCAAGCAAATGTGGCATTGATTTTGAGTTTATCATGCGGTGGCACTAAAGCTGATTTCCCCAGACACAGCAGATCAGTGTCAATAACATTCATCTGGAGCTTGAGCAGCTCGATCAGCATTTCACAAAACTGTCCTCTCTTTCCTACAGCAAACAGTTGTCTGACCCAAATCGATGTTGAGAAATGGAATGATCTGGATTTAAAAGTTCAGTTTGTGCGCATCTCAAAAGGACATGATTCATTTCCGCTTTGTGTTAGCAAAAGCATTGCGCCAAACTACAGGTTGATAAAAAGTACATTGATCAGAAACAGATTCGTTTGTATTGTTTGCGTTGACATCAAATGAAACACTTTCTACAACTGGTCATTGTAATAATAAATTAGTTTTGAACTGTGCATCGCCTATTACGCGTATTTAAGTTCAGTGTCTGTTTGCGTCGGTGTCAAGATTCTCGTCCATCAAAAGTAGATACAACTGCATCATTCAGCTGAGAATAAAAATGAAGACAATCGGAGAAATTGTTTGTTTTAAAACACGCCAATTTCATCGTGTGTGTCTTTCGAAAATAATTCAGACACTGATGTTAAATTAGACTTTTTACTTTTAAGTTAACAGCTGAGTTGTGCAAATTTTATAAATGCATTTTCTCATTGCGTGCGTTAGAAAGGTGTCCGTGCGCATATTTTAGTCTTTCTTGTTTCTTCTTTAATTGCAAATGTGGTGGGTGTATTTTGCCAGTACGCTTTACGCACTGTTATAGTGTGTATTTTGAATAGCCTACTTCAGATCTAGATGGGGATTTGACAGGTGCGCATGTTTACGTGATGGACACACACCTGCTTTTGGGAAATACAGTCGCCATCGTTCACAAATAATTGTTCGCAACTGTCATATCACACATTTATGGAAAATAGCTTGAAGAATATATGTCTCTCAGGCAATATTATTAAAGAGATTATGTGGACAGTGGATATTTTTGTGGATGTTTCTCACAAAAACTCTTTTGAAGATGAGATTTTGTCCAGGTGATGCTCATCTGTTTTATCAGTCACCAGAGTAACGGGGCGGCGTTTCTTTGGCGCATCAGGAGCCACAAGACTCAGAAAGTCGCCGCGCAATGGATGTGTTTCTGACACGCGCGCGTCTACTGCCAATTCTGCGCTGCATATAAAGCTTAGAGAGTCACATTATCGCACGTGTTTTGTCTTTCCTTATCGGAATAATGAAAATGGAGCAGAATAAGGCTCGGGATTCGCCGAAAGAGCCGTCCTCTCATCACACGGAGATGCTGCTGGCTTTACTCACGCAGAGAGAGGAGTTACGGAAAGGTACAGCCGACATCAGAGCACGGATGAAACTTACAGATCAATTCAGATCTAGAAAAATACGCAGCACCTCAGAGTATTAGTCCAATCTTGCGTGAGTTGCACATTTGCTGAAAACTTGAAATTGAATTATCCTTGAATTTAAAAATGCACCTTGGTGACTGTTGTTTAATGCTTTTTGTGTTTAATTTTAATAGATGATTTGTAATTGTGGAGTTTATTTCTCCTGCATGCGTAACGCAGCTCTAATGCTCTGGATTAGGAATGATTGTGTTTCTGTGGGATTAAATCTTAAACAGCGGCGCACAACAACATATGTCTGCGTCTTTCTGTTTCCACATATCGGCAACATTTCCCATTTTGGACTTTGACGCGCATAAAAGATATAAAGTTGCAAAACAGGGGTTTGGTTGTATCTAGAGGGAAAGTCCTTGGTGTACAAATAGAAAACGAAATAAAACGAAAACTTTACAATGAGTGTTGAGAAATAATGTCAGGTTTCCAGAAACAGCCCGTCGTTCTGAGTGAAAGCTGCAGGAGGACAGAAACTTTTTCAGACGCTATGTTTGAACGAAAAATGTGAGATTTCTGCCCTTTATAAGCTAATAATTAGAGCTGTATGCTGGTTGAATTATTGATAGGTACTCGTGCACCTGTTCATGACGTGTGTGTTGATGTCAGAGAAGCAGCTACATGCTCAAAGACACTTGATTTGCAAGATAAAACGCACTCTGGCCTTATTTATTGAATTGTTTTTGTTATTAATAAGATAATCTCGAGTAGTGAGTGGATAGTGGTTCGATTTCATTTTAATCCGAATTTGCCAAGAAATGTTAGAGTTCAAAAAAATGATCAAATGTGTGTTTTCTGGATATTTATGACAGTCATATGGTTACAAAGAACTGTTATTTAAGGACACCCACAGAGCAAGTGGTTTCGCGAAATTTTGCATTTACTCATCAACATAAGCGAAAACTGCTGTTTTGATGGCAACGTAAATATTAAAGGTGTAGCTATTTATTATTTGTTCATGTGGTTTATGTGCATGTGCAATGGAAAGGGTGCTGCTTTTTATTCAGGTTTTCAAAAGGCAGACTTAAGATTCACATCATAAATACTTAAGTACACAATACTAAATAAACACACTAAAGTTCTCAGTTTTACGTTGTTAAAAGAGAATGATTAGCCTACTTTAATAAAAGCTCGTCTGCTTACCGGTGTAGTTTACTGTGACCTTGAGTTGCATTGTGATTTATTACAAGTCTGCGCTTACATGCCGTAATATTGTATAATAATAGTAATAATGTAAAAATGTATGTTGTTGTTGTTATTGTGGTTGTTATTATTAGGCATATCCTTCTAATAATAGTAATACTACCTAATGATATCAATACAGCAAAGAATTTGAATTAAAAGTATTAATAATTTAATAATAGGCTAATAATAATAATACGTATTACGCTTAAATGATTTTTATGTCTGACATTATATAGCCTATATCTGGTGCACTTTTGGCTATAATTTCCAATGAGCTCTTTCACTGAGGCTTCTTTCTTTCTTTCTTTCTTTCTTTCTTTTTTTATGCGTAAAAACGGAATGCGTAATCACATTTTTGGGGAATATTACCGAGATGAAATCATGTGCTTTGAGCAGAATAAACAACTAGACAGAAAATAATGACTTTTGTGGTAAATTGTATTTTGTATTTGTTGTTGTTTTTAGTAAGTTAGTTTGTTTTTTTGTTTGTTTGTTTTCTTTTTGCAATTGAAATGGATATATATATATATATATATATATATATATATGTATATAAAACCACAATGAAAAACTAATTAAATACACATCATAATCAAAGCACAATGAAAAGCGACGTTCATTACTTAAATACCTCGAAATTATTTTTTTAATGACCACTGTTTTTTGTTTTTTGTCGCAAAAAGGGGCATGATGCATTTCATTCTGATAGAGTAAGCTACTTGACATTAACCGCTCTCTTGTTTTGTTTTTTTTTTCTGCTTGCAGATATTCCAGTTTGCGCGGGCTGTAACCAGCACATAGTTGATCGTTTTATCCTGAAGGTTTTGGATCGACACTGGCACAGCAAATGTCTGAAATGCAGCGACTGTCAGTCTCAACTGGCCGACAAATGCTTTAGTCGAGGCGACAGTGTCTACTGCAAAGACGACTTCTTCAAGTCAGTCCTTCTTCAGCATTTGCACATAATTTCATGTCGTCCACACTCACGCTTCGGGTGCCATCTGACCGGTGTTTGACCGTATTTTGCCTGCAGGAGATTCGGGACCAAGTGCGCTGCATGTCAGCAAGGCATCCCGCCAACACAGGTGGTCCGCAGGGCGCAGGACTTCGTGTATCACCTGCACTGCTTCGCCTGTATCGTATGTAAGAGGCAGCTGGCCACAGGTGACGAGTATTACCTGATGGAGGACAGTCGACTGGTGTGTAAAGCCGATTATGAGACTGCCAAACAGAGAGGTAAGTGCACACGCGTATATTTTTTTATTCAGCAGATGTTTATTTTTGTAAGACAAAATCAGAGAAGTTGGGCTACCTCGAGCGCAGTTTTGTTCGAGCAGGCACAGTTCCCTAAGTCTTAATTGTTTTACTTCTTCCATTCGATGACCTCACATTGATTGGCCGCTTTTAACTCTGAGCTTAATCTAGCTGGTCGTGAGCTCGTCCATAAACATTTGACCCGGCTCAGGTAATTGCGAACTCGCCAGCCTCCAAATCGATAAGTGCCAACGCCGTACAGAAGCGTTCTAGTGAGCGCTGAACACATGCACTAGAGCTGATCTATGGAGCCAGAGAGACGCAATCTGCATTCAGGGCAGTTTTCAGTCAGATTCAGCGCTTTAATCCTGGACAAATCGGACTGCGTAGTGATTTATTCGGAAATGGAGTCTGGAAAGGCCTTTAGTGTCATTTGTAGATAGATCATTAGTAGATAAACTCACGTTATACAGGATTCTAAATGTCCAAAACATGCATTTCAGTTGAAATCCAGTAGAATAGAATAGCATAGAATAAAATAGAATAGAATACATATATATATATATATATATATATATATACTTTTTTAAAGACTCCAAAGGGGGGGGGTTAGTGTGCCACAGAAGAAAATGCTTTTAGTTACAAAAAAAATTATATATATATAATAGTGTGAAAACAACATTTAGTTGAAAATTATCTATGAAAATAAAGACCTTTAAAGAGTAGAAAACGGACACTTTAGAATAGAATAGAAAATGAGCATACATCTCGAAATAAGATTAGATTCCAATATCTATAAGAAAGAAATTCGTCTGTTAAAATATGTTTCTTATATTACAGAGACGGAACGTTCGTTGTGAATTATTTAGGAACGGGGTCTGGAAGAGACCCTGAGCGTCATTCATTGAGCAGATAAACTTACATTACACTGAATAACACTGAATAACTCTGAATAATTCTAAATGTTTAAGACAGGCCTTTAGTGCCTTCACCTCACCGACGCTCAGATTCGAATAGAACGTATAATGTGTTGGCTAATTGTTTCTGTAGGGATATTACAGCTTGAGTTGCATTCGTCTAACCTTATTTAAATAATAATAATAATAGAATAGAATAGAATAGAATAGAAAGTCGTAATTTAAGAAGAGTATGCCTTAATGATGCCGTATTAATTAAAGGCGTAGCCTGTTTGTATAAGAAATAAATTCGTTTAAATCAATTTCGTATAATTCAAAATATGTTTCTTACATTACAGAGGCGGATTCGACAGCAAAACGCCCGCGCACAACAATCACCGCCAAACAGCTGGAGACGCTGAAGAACGCGTATAATAATTCACCGAAACCCGCGCGCCACGTGCGGGAGCAGCTGTCGTCGGAGACCGGCCTCGACATGCGGGTGGTGCAGGTAATGATGGTATCTACATCTAGGCTACATCTTCAGCTTATTCTCATCACGGCAAACGTGTATTACAACAGAACTAGGCCTACAGCGCAAAAACGTGCGGTTATTTTTCTCACCGTTACAAATTGCAGCTTTTTCTGTGACATTAAATAATATATTTGAATTGAATAAAATCAGCAAATAGCCAAAATGTTACCACACGAAGCACATTTGTGTTCATTGACAATGAAGTTAAGTGAAATGAAAATACTAAATAAAAAATAGTCATTAATAATAGGCTACTAAAGAAAAAAAAAACATCTCGCATATACGAAGACGCATAGCCCAGCTGTCTGCGATTTGGACGTAAATTAGCTTTAACATTTATATGATATCCAATATGTGATCCTGTAATATTTTCACGCTATTATTCACAAAAGAAATATATTCAAGTATCATATATTTCATACAATTCATGTATTATTTCCTATTATTTATGCTAGCCTATTATTTATAGTGCCTCGCGCACTCGGGTCATTAGTCTGTAAAATAGAGCGCAATAAGTGTCACTAAATCACCCAGAAAACGTACAGGTTATCAGATTATCTACATGCACCAATGTTCAATGTTCAACTTTTACTCATGTAATTTAATTTACCCATGTCTCTGCGCAGGTCTGGTTTCAAAACAGAAGAGCAAAAGAGAAAAGACTGAAAAAAGATGCAGGCAGACAGAGATGGGGACAGTACTTTAGAAACATGAAGAGGTCACGCGGGAGCTCCAAATCAGATAAAGACAGCACTCAGGAGGAGGGCATGGACAGCGATGCTGAGGTCTCTTTCACAGGTATGTTTGTTCCCAAAACCCTATGACTATGTGCCTGTGTGATATACCCCAAAATGTTTTTCAATCAATTATTTTCAAAAAAAAGTTTTGCTTTGAACTATTGCAACATCAAAGCTAGTCTGATTTAAAGCACAGAGCATTCTTTATTAAATAATTGTTTAGATAAATGGAAGAAGTGAGAGCTCTGATATACTGCATTCCAGTTCTTCAGTGAGATTTTTGGTTGTAATTCTGGCATCCATCACAAACAGCAACACTCTCTTTATAAAAAGGGTTCCAGAAGGGAATTTTCACAGCAGTGTCACAGAGGAACCATTTAGGATCCCCAAAGAATCTTAGTGTAAATAACATTTTAGTAATCTAAAGAACCCTTTTCCACTTGATGGCAATACATAAAAGAGTGCAGATATGTTAAACATAATTGAATTTTTGTATATTGAAAAATCCATCACTCGCTTTAATTTCCTTTGCCATGTTCTACATGCAGATGAGCCGCCCATGTCCGAGCTGGGTCACTCCAATGGCATTTACAGCAGTCTGAGCGAAAGCTCTCCGGCTCTGAGTCGTCAGGGTGGAGGTCATCCACCCTTCCCGCTAGAGCATGGTGCCATCATCCCCTCACAGGAGCAATACCACGACATCCAGGCCAGCAGCCCCTACAGCCTCCCGCAGTCTCCAGGCTCACTACAAGCCCTTCCCAGACACCAGCCCCTCATCTCCAGCCTGGTCTACCAAGAGTCTGGCCTGCCCATGGTGGGTCAGAGCGGAGGCCAGAACATGACTCCGGGGGTTCGCATGATGGCCGGGGGAAACGGTCCGAGCTCTGATTTGTCCACGGGAAGCAGCGGTGGGTACCCGGACTTCCCTGCCAGCCCAGCGTCCTGGTTGGATGAAGTGGATCATGCCCAGTTCTGATAGTTTTGAAGATGCACATTTGGAAAGAGACTTAGAACAGATATCCACCAGTGGACAAGGATTACAAGTGGACAAAGTTTATATGTTCTATAAAAATGGTTAGCGATGGACCCAAGACTTGAGCTAAAAAGTCTCGCCAAGCCTTTGAACTTCTGGCTGGTTCTACAAGAACATGACATTAAGTGGGGAGCTTTCAGAAAACTATTGGAGCTCTTCACCAACTTTTACTATACCTAGACCATGACTTTTAATTATACGACAATGCAAAGATTTTATTTTCTTCTTCAAAATGAGAATTCAAGTCAGTTACAGTATAGTATGGTGCACCAAGAAAAATCAAATCATCCATCATTGCTGTTACTGATGTGTATAAATGTGATATCACCAGTTTGGTCCAAGTGTCTGGTCGTTGCCAAATGTCTATATACATTATATAACATTTTATCAATGTGGAGTTTTTATTTTTATACAACCTCCTTGGACGATATGATCACAGAGACTTTGTATGTTTCACAACAGGGATAGACAAGTTGTAGTTGTTGTCTCTTTCTATTCAGTAGGAGTTCCTCTATGCATTTGTGTGTTTTCAGACGTGTCTCGTTCATTTCACTGTGTTGAAAACGTTTGGCAGAGGCGCTGTGGCTCCTGTATGTGTTATGTGATGTTTTATGTCTTATTTATTCTCTCTGATGATGGTTAAGTCATAAAGGTCTTTAATAAATTTGTCAGTGAAATCCTCAAGTAGCCATCGCTTCCTGGCAGAGCTCTTTAACGCTGTGGGCTTGTGTTTTTTATTTCTTCATTTACTAAAAGGATGCAAATTTCTGTGCCGTTTATAGCCTCCCCATTGTTCTGCGCTCTCTAAAGCGGAGAAGCGGCCATCTGATCCGGGAAGGTTTCTCCAGTGGCTCGTTGGCAGCGAGAGCGTTAGAACGGGCTTGGATATTTATTTCTTTTTTTCCGAGATTAATCACATCGATCTTATATCAGGGCACAGATAATGGACCCGGGTCTGGCTGAGTCGGCGAATCGCCGGTCTGGCTTGTGACCAGAGGCGTATCAAGAGTTCAACGCCTCTTTAGCAGAGAAACTCGAGGCGGACGCTACTGCAACATGTCGATTTGGAGATAAGTGTGCCATGTTTACCCGGTTGCCCCAACGGAACAGAAATATTTCATCTACTAGCATGTCAGGGTTCGATTTGTTTACTATTTCACAATTTAATTAATTACACAGATGAAATGCTGTGAGTGGCAAGCTGTAGGCTATTTTTTTTACATTACGGTATAAGTTCGCTCCCCAAATAACTGTTTGTTTGTTTGATTTTTAAATATAGGCTATGTATGTATGCATGCATGTTTTAAGGGTCTGTAAGTTGAAAGTCCAAATCAGTTAAGCCTCTATGTCTGAATCGGTTTTAATTTACCTGATGAGAGCTTGTCTTTTCAATGGCGGTTACTCGGCTGGCGCAGGATCGGATGTATACTCTTTTCATACTCTTTTTTACCTGAACCGTAAATTCCATTTGACTCGGTGATCTTTGCAGCTGTTAATATAACAAGTGCTTAAATATAAAATAGTGATTAAACAAAATGGTGCTTCAAATATGTTTATATTTTATTTATATTTTAATTATTGAAAATTCGGCCCGATTATGCATGTCATTTGACTGTTTAAAGCATTGCATATAAACGGCAAATGGGTTTAATGAAAATGCGTTCACTTGATAGCAGGTTGCACACCGGTAGTAGACCTACACAGGGCGCTATTAAACTTTCTGGCACATGGAGAAGAAAGTCATGTGGTAGCCTGTATATTTCACACCTTTTCAAAAAATGGTTTGGATTTCTGTATTTGTAGGCCTAGTGTTTATCAAACAATACCAAAAACAAGAATACAGAGGCAAGAGTGCCAGGTCCTTTAGCAGAATTGTCTGTTGTGCTACACTAAGAGCAATGGCTCTAGGCACATGACCAAAATGGTGACTCTGGTTGGCCAGTTTTCATCGTGCTAGGCATATTTGATTGCTCAGTTGTGTTCACTGTGAACCTTCTTCTTTATTCTCTGTGGCAGCTAATGGGGGAAAAAATGTAAATGTAGGTAAAGCATCAGTTGCACATAGGTTAGAGCATTTTTTGTTCTACATTCTGTGGCATTAGCATCATGCTACTGATATTTAAAAGTGGGAAAAAAAATAAGTTGGCTAATCCATTTAAATTTGTGAACTTGCAAGAGGGGACTTTTATAAGGACGTTGTTGATAATTGTTTTGCAAATCTTAATGTCAGACTTTTTAAAATTGTATTTTCTTATTTATTTACTCTGAGCATTTAGTTCAGTTTTAGAGTATTTAAACTGGATTTCCAACACAGTCTCACGACCAATTCGTACGTATTCGTACGAGGTGCCAAATTCGTGCTAATTCGTACGATTTGTCTAAAACCAAGTGACGGGTAGGTTTAGGGGGCGGGGTTAGGTTTAGGTCATTCATACAAAATCTTACGAATTGGCAACTCGTAAAATACGTACGATTTAGAAGAAATGAGTGAGGTCGTACGAATTTGTACGAATTAGCCACCTCATAAAACATGTACAAATTGCCCTGAGATCAGGTTGGAATTTCTCTTCCGGCCAAAATTACAACCGTCCCAATCAACTCTGCCCTCAGTCTTTCTTTTCACCATTCTGGAAACTCTCAGACTTCTAAATAAGATTGACTGGGCTTCTGTCCTTTGGTGCAGCTTTAACTGTGATCCATGTAACGTGAGGCATGTGGGACTCGGCCCAACGAGACAATGAAATGTAAAAGCAAAGCTAATCTAAGCAGACCTGAGCTCTGGTCAGTTTACAGAGCATTTTCCACCAGCAGCTCCGGTGGATTTGCCAGTAAAACGGTTGTTCACACTGATTAAGCAGACAGACAGGAGTTTTAAGGCAGGTTTTTTTTCCCTCTCACCTCAGATGCTGCAGTGACAGGTGTGTGATCGAGACATAACAAAGCACAGATTATACATGCAGATGTCCGCTGTGTGAACCGTACTGAGAGATTACCCTTCCCACACTCACATTAACTCCAGCACTTCACACAGGTGCGTTTATGTAAGGAGGGTTTGTTTTCCCAGCATATAATGTGTAAAGTGAATTTCCTAGTTGTTTGTGTGTGTGTGTGTGTGTGGCCTGATGCAAAATTCACCCATTAATTAATTTGCATGCTTTGTGTTTTTGCTTCAGCTTTATCAGAACATTAGCATTTAAAATTGATATTAAGAACTACATTATAGGTTTGTGACATCAAAAGTCTCAAAATTTTGATAACATTCTGTATAGCTAATTTTTGCACGGCTTTGTGGAATACTCAATTCTGATTGGTCAGTCGCCACATTCCAAGGTTTGTTATTCCCAGATAACAACAGGTAAAACTAATAACACATGCTCATCCGGGTAGTATGCATCATCTTGACCGTTATTAATTGTATCACTCTGCTGTCGCTGACAGTTTGGCGCCATCCTGTGGCTTAAAAATACTTAAACACGAGTTAAAATGGAAGACGTGATGTCGTTAGACAAGTTTCGGGAGGAGTAATGACGCATGATTACTCCCAGCC
>JAUMHE010000084.1:4203285-4217098 GCA_032359235.1 Enteromius mattozi | reverse complement strand
TTAAAGACATCTAATAGACGTCTATTTGACATCTAAAAGGAGACGTCCAATAGATGTATTGGAGATGAGCAAACAACCTAAATAATACGTCTTGCAGATGTAAATGCAGACATCAAATAGACATCTCCTAGATGTATGCGTGCTATTAGGGCAAAAGCAGTGGATTTCAGCAGTGGATAGATGACGACTCGACTGACTCCCCAGTTAAAACAAATTTTTATTATTGTATTATATTATTTATTTATTGTTTTATTATTTACTTTTGGGGCAAGAAGCAGTGTAATACGCTTCGCGTCGTTCTGCCGATAAGCCTGTCGGGCTTTATTTTGCGATAACAACCTGTTAGCTTTATATTATCTCTTACATAAAATTGCTCACGTGAGCTGATATTTTCTGTGAAATGTGGAACATAACGCTCACAACTTAGCTTGAAGAGTACATATAGACATATATTTACCATGTATAATTTGTATAAATATATTTTCAGTTAAACTGAATTTCATATTTTGTGTTTTTAGTGAAGTGAAAATCTACAGTGAAGCAAAAAAATGCATAAAATGCACATAAAATAAGTTTATTATTACAAAAACTGCACGAAAGAATTGTATTAAATTTTATATATATATATATATATATATATATATATATATACACACACACACATACAAAATTTTCCCCAAAACAGGTTTTAGACTATAATTGAATGAAAATAAATAATATAAATCTAAACAAGTTGTGCTCCAAATTTGAAGTTAACATCTTAAAACATGATTTCAATAAGTTTTTATTTGGGAACAATACTAAACATTTTGCTGAAATTTGATTCCCATTTTTTCAACACCTGATCAAACATACTGCACAATGTGCCAGTAGTTTGTGAAATTACTAAAGCAATTTATGCATAATATTCTCCTTTTGTTCATAAGCATGTTAAATTCCTGCTAAATCAAGTCTAATTGTACTGTGTATCCAAATATGACAGTATTAGTCACAGTGTTCTGGTCAGCTGAAGGAAAAGCTACTGTACATGTGGGTGGATCTCACAGCTGGTTTGGCGTCAGATGGTCGGAGTAAATCAGTGCTGGCAGTAACACTTCCCCAGGGTCCCACACGTCACCTACAGCATTCAGGCCTAATGGAGCAGCCCTAAAGACCCAGTCAGAGCCGACACAGAGCGGCCCCGTGTCTGCTGGGCCTCTGGGATACACTACAGCACTCAACGACTTTCATGAGTAAACAATCAATTAACTCTGCTAATGAGTAATATCCTCTGCTGCGTGAGAGTCATGCTGGAGGAGGAGACACAAACTACCTGAAACTACAGAAATTGCATGATCAACAGAATTTGCCAAATTGTTCTTTAAACTAGCACAGTTAGCTAAAGAAAGGTTTGAA
The DNA here is from genome assembly GCA_032359235.1 of Enteromius mattozi. Lineage (NCBI taxonomy): Eukaryota > Metazoa > Chordata > Actinopteri > Cypriniformes > Cyprinidae > Enteromius > Enteromius mattozi. The sequence continues at coordinate 4,215,703 of JAUMHE010000084.1, read as the reverse complement.
ACTGAACAATAATCCAGCATGCATTGCAGCATGGATAAATTATAAAGTTATTGTTATAGCATTACTCTTGTTTTTGCTGTTTGCAGACTTTTGTTTAAGCTTATGTCGTTTAGTCATTATGTTGTGTTTTGATGTTGAGAGCTCATCCTTTGAGATCTGATAAGACATAATGGTTCACTTCACATATTAAGAGTCCTGAACTTATAGATCAATTTATGTATTAGTAATTTGTATAAATCAGTAGTAGGACAGTACAATAGGTAAGAGATCCTAAAAATTTTTAAAGCATAACTTATCATTTTTTGTATGTTTTCTCAACAATTCCTTTTTTAAAAATGCATGTTTTAGTGAGGTTCAAAGGATTTGAGCATGCGTTTAATAAATGTTCTTTCTGACAACAAATTTAATTTATTCAAATAAATCATGTATGTTTCAAGAAATCAACACAAAAAGAGAAAATAAGTCTGAAATACAAAAATGCATAAAAGAAACTCAATCTTTCTAACAGCTTGTTTTCTTACAATCAGCACATCAGGTTTTGTATTTCTTTTTGAACTGATTGATCATCTGTCTCACTGATTTAAGCTTATGCTCAAAGCATTATTTGTGGATCACTTTGCCATTGTTCACTAAAAGAATAAGCTCAGATCAGTGAGGCAGATGATGATCAATCAGCTGCAAAAAGAAACACAAAACACGCCAACTGAAAGAAACAACAATAATATAGCATAATAAGAGTTCTGTACGCAATTTTTAAAAGGCCAGTCATTTTTGACTGGGAAGACCAAATTAAGCAAAGGATTTTCAGTACAAGGGTTAAATACTGATATTTAGCATTTTAAATGTGACTGGTGCAATGTGAAAACAGTCTTTAAGGTACTTTGTTTTAAGGATATGTGGTAACTAGGGTTGCTTGCATCCTCTGTGACCTCCTTCAGGATTTGTACACCTGTTTTATGTGAACACTGTGTAAAAGTAAAAAGCAAATCTCTCCTCAACAAGACACTTGACTTAAGAGACCATTCATTACACGAATAGGCCTACTAGGGATAGCGATGAAGTCAGCTGATCAAGCTTAGCGTTCAAACTCTTTACCAAGCTGGATTTGTGGCATTTCTGTAAATTCATAATGATTCTTGTGTTTCTCTCAAAGTTTGCCCTGTGTATTATTTTCAGAAAAGAGTAGAAACAAAGAATCTCTGCTCGAACATCTGAAGCACCGGCTCAAAAAGCAGATTCATAAAGACTGATAATCATGCTCATTTATTTCCCAGAACCTCAGTAATCACCAGCTATCTCATTAGACCCTTCTGAGTGCTTGGCGGTCCCCCAGGGGCCCTTTATGTCTATGAGGTGTTAACAGCTCCCTGAGGGCCGCCGTCTGCCCCGCTCAGACCCACACAGACACAGATGGTCCCCGCAGACGCCACACTTTTCAATTATGGCGTGCTGTGAAGAGCCCATTCCTCACCACTGCCAAATGACTGCGCGTGAGTGTGTGAAATACCCACATTGCAGCGGCCCACACACATGCCATTAGAATATCAATCTTGAGTTGTGCATCTGTACGTGGAGGTCATTTTTTAACACAGCACAGCTGTAGGTTGGTGCGGTTGGTGCTGATTGATTCTGCCGTTTTGATGTGATGATAAATCACGGCATGCATTACGAGGCATCGGTCCGGTCTTTGCCGCCCACGCGCGCGTCTTGTGAGCTGGACCGGGGGTCTGAGGGCACGTGCCACGCTGACACACTCGTTATCGCTTCATTTGAATACAGTGTTATTATCACAGCTGGTCGTGAGGATGACGATTAATAAAACGAGTTTCATTTCTACTCCCTCTGTGATTTAACCAATGACTTATTTACTTGAAATGATCAAAAGCAATAATTAATGTTTTGTGTTTTACAAAAAAGGGGGATGTGCATTAGTGGCTTGAAAAGTCAGTCATCAAGAGTACTATTGCTCAAAGTCATTGAAATAAAGACTTGAAGTATAAACTCCAAATCATGTGACTTGTTGAGGACCAGATTTTCTACATGCCCAGACTTGGCATTTTTTCCAAGAAGATAATGTAATGAGCAAGAAAAATACTAGATGATGAACATGATGACCTACCTAAAAACCACTTAGAATACTCAGTAACACTTTATTTTGATGGTCCACTTTAGACAATCTACTTACAGTAAGTAACTTTGCAACTACAAAATAACCATTGAATTTACCAACTAACCATCCATATAGCTTCTCAAGTGTCAGTGGAAGAAGATATATACATATATATACAGTAAATATATATATATATATATATATATATATATGTGTGTGTGTGTATATATGTGTATTTTTTTTCCCATCAGATTCTCAAAACTGACTCCAGGTTTGAATTAAATGTTCTCTGACTCTTGGATATAACTGTACCTGCAGTGAAGCCTTATAATTTCACCATCATATTAGTTTTAAAAGACATCCCAATTTAGCTTTAACATAATGTTCTCCTCCTTCATGTTCAACTGCACCTAACATACTAAATGCTTCCTAGAAATGTCATCTAGTTAGGCAGCTTACTAGGTTTTGGAACAGAGCTAATGCATTCGTTTAGCTTTCATTCAAATGGTCAGAGGTGCTGTGAAGAACACCAGGCTTATTCGTTGTTGCACATTGTCTTAATATGCGGCACATGTGGCACATTAATTCCTGCTTGTGTTGTTGTTGGGCTGACAACAAATCAATCAGGTGGCGGGTCTCTTTCCCAGTTCAGAACCGCTCTCATTACGTGGCAGCAGACGGCAGGACATCATTATCATGCTAGATGAAAGCAGCATGGAAAAACCAGCCCACCTGTATTTACTTCTGTCATTCAGATGTTATTGTTTGATGATAACTGCTCTTCAGGGTGATCTTGGGCAGAGTTTCAGGACGCAGGAACATTTGGATAAATGCTGATACATGAAATGGTAACACTTTACTATAAGGTTACATTAGTTCACAAAATATGATAACATGAACTAAGAATGAGCAGCTACAGCTTCTACAGCATTTATTAATACTAGGTAATGTTCATTTCAGCCATTGCTAATGCATTTTTAAAATCACAATTTGTGTTTGTTAACATTAGTTAATGCACTAACATGAATAAACAACTGTACTTTTATAAAGTTAACACAGAGGAATAAATACTGTAATACATGTATGCTTCATTGCTTGTTCATGTTAGCTAATGCATTAACAAAGGTTAACAAATGATACCTTATTGTGTTACCCATAAAATATAAACACGATAGCAGCACTTAAAACATAACAACTTTTATGCATGAACAACTTGAGATGTGAGATGTATTTAGAAATAAATCCTATGACTAATAAATAAAACATATTTGATGTCAGTAGCTTTGAACTCATTTATATACTTCAGTCATGCACTTTCTTGATGTCTTTCTCTTCTTGATGACATCATCTTGCACCGCACAGATTTTTGAGAAAAAAAAACAAATAACAGTGAATCTGTTATAATGTAAAATAACTGTTAAATACATGTGATTGCGAACCATATTTTATGGATCTTACATATACATATATTTCCTTTGTTTTCCAGGAAGATCCCATTGAGATTATAAGCAATCTATTTTTCTAGGGGGTCCCAGCTAAGACGGCTATAACAAAAAACACATATAAATAACACATGTTATTAAATAACACGTTAAACAGTTAAAACTATAAACAACATCCATAAATCCACAAATTAATTAAAACAATTACATGGGTCAGTCAATACACATTTAAGTACATTTTTTTAAAAATATGGAAAGAAGGAATTATTGTTTGAAATTCATTCCACAACTTGGAGCACATAGCTGATTTAATTGAGTCCTATTGAAGATCTGGTGGTTTAATTTTTTTTCCATGTAAGGGTCAAAGTCTAGCAATGTAATTTGGAACCATGCCCAGCAATGCCTTAGAGGTATATAATAATATATAACCTACATAATCATTCAAAAGACAATAAAAATTATGAATTGATTATTTTGTGAACCCCAAAGGATTTGTATGTGTCTAAAGTTGAAAAGGGTTTGCACTAAGGGTTGGTTAGATTTTAAAATGTTTTAAAGAAGTCTCAACAAGGCTGCAAATTGATCATAAATACAGTAAAAAAAAAACAGCACTTTTGTGAAATATTATTACAGTTTAAATTAGCGGTTTTCTATGTAAATATAGTTATTTATTCCAGTGATCAAAGCAGAATTATCAGCATCATTACTCCAGTCTTCATGTCACATGATCCTTCAGAAATGTTCTATGCCGATTTGCTGCTCAAGGAACATTTCAGATAATTGTCAATGTTGAAAACAGTTGTGTTGCCAAATATTTTTGTAGATACTGTCATAATTTTATTTTTCAGGATTCTTTGATGAATAGAACAGCATTTATTTTAAATAGAAATCTTTTGTAACATTAGAAATATCTTACTGTCACTTTTGGTCAATTTAAAGCATCCTTGATTAACAAAAAAAAATATATACAGTATATATTTTGGGAAATATTTACTTACCTCAAACTTTTCAGTTGTAGTGTTTCACATGTTTTTCAATCAATCAATCAATCAATCAGTTCACGCAACACAAGAAGTGTGATCATACTGGATCTTTTTTCTGTTAGGACTGCTGTACAATACTGTACATGTTTTATTTTCATATGGTTTTAATTACGTAATCGTAACAAACTCTGCCCTGTAAAGCACTGAACTCTGCTAAATCCCTTGAACTGAAGGACATGGATTTTGGAACAATCTAGGTCGGAACATTTGTTTGTCATTTCATTGTTTTTTCATAATTCATGTCAGTAAGATGGTCTTATGCAGGAAGGGTGGGGGCCGTAATCCTCAGGTCAAGATGTATTTATTGAAGATTAATAATAGAGCAGCAATCTCATCATGCTGTCTATGATTTTGCCGTTTTGTCCAAAGTGGATCAGGGACACAGACACAGATGACGCCATCTTGAATAAGACAGGCACGAATAAATGCACAAAGAAAATCATAATGCTTAAGAAGCTCTGAGAAGGCTGAGAAGATGTTCATTTGAAGCTCGTCAGGATGCGAGAAAAGTCTTTTAAATGTACGACTTCTGAAAAGAAACTGTACTGATTTTTGCTACTGCTCGATGCATTCAAATGCATTTTCTAAATGTAATTTCATAGTGTGCAGTCACTCAGTTGCATAAAACAGCTGATTGAATCTGTTTTTGTTGGCAGTACATAAATCATTTGCTTTGGAATTAAATGAAACTGCTCCTGCTTTGCAAGGAACTGGATGAAGAGTGCAAATGTTGCAATGAGCTGCTGTTTTATGAGCTCAGAGAAAAGAGGGAGACTTTTAGTGTTTCATATTCTGTATGACGTGGTTTGAAAGTGTTTATTGTGCTTGTGTTTATTTAAATAAAGTGTATGTTGTTTAACACAAAGAAAGAAGAAATTGATTATATGCAAGAAATATTATTACAGTACATTCCAAAAAAAGCAACCCAGGCTTATTGGAAAAAAGTGCTTCAACATACATTTCTGCAACCCCGTAATTATGTACCTTACTGCACGTTTCGCCACGGTTTCAAAGTGAAATGTCCAGAGAGTGGCACTAAAACACGTTTAATACGTAACCGTGGCACGTTTGTATTAGGTTGGTACAGGTACGTATTGCAGTGTTTTTATAATGCTGCTTGAGGTACGTTTTGCAGCCATTCAGAATTCAAATATCCAGTGAGTGTCGCTAAAGATTAATGCTCTATCATGTTGGTAATGTAAAACTTTATTCGCTGTTTGATACGGGTTTCAGACCAGAGCTTTTCAGCACAACACAGTAGCAACGCTGTTTCACGTGAGCTACAGAGCAAACCTGCTGAACTTGAAAATTCATGAATATAAAGCTGTATGTGTGACCACAACGTTCAAATGTATCAGTTTTCAAATTGTGCAAGCTGTCATAACATTCTGCACCTAATTGTGTGAAAATTAGCCTTTGTTAATCAAAATGTACTTGTGAATCATACTTTTGTGTGAAAAGAAACAAAAGTTGTGAGAGTTTTACTGCCTCTAGTGTTCACTTCGACTGGAAACTGCAGCGATTCGTATGTATAGGTACATTTTTCACTTTTGCAGAAATGTGACACGTATTTCCAGTTTCTAGGTTGCAACCAAAATATGACCAAATGTACTGTTTCAGTGTCTGTATTTTGAAATATTTATAGATAATGACCAGTAAATTATCATTTTTTTAATTTTTCAATCACATTTGACTAATTACTCTTACTCTAATGCAAAGATATCAATTTTATAATGCTTTTTCATTAGCTGAGTATTATTTCATGCATAAGAATTAGCTAGTATTAACATAATAATAACAATAATTTTGTTGTATGTGCACCTTTCTAATAATAATGTTAATTTCTAAAATCCAAAAGCTCTGTAGATGGAGTGTAGATCAGTAATGATTCTGTTTCATGTTCTGAGCCTTTCACAGCCAAGGTGAGAGAAAGAGGTGAGAGAGATTTCCCTTGTTCTCACAGAATGGACGCTGGGAAAATTGCATATGCAGAACGGCTGGATTCATCTCATTGTCCTAATGAAACTATCAAGCGCACGGACAGAAGATGCAGGCACTGACAGATAGAGATAAATTTCTCCAGGGCTCACAGTTCAAGGTTCAAGGTTCAGTCCTGATCCAAATTATTTATATCCCTAATAAGAGAGTGCATTGAATAGATTGCTCGTCTCTGACCTTGCTGTTCATTGAAACCTCATCGGCAGGCGAAAAATCCGCACCAGGATACAGGAGAGAAGGTGCTGGAGGATGCCTGGAGGAAACGTGCTCATCTGTGCGTGTGTGAGGGTGTGTGGGTGTGGTGGTGAAGGGAAGGGGCGGAGCTACAGACAGGAACTCGTTTGCATTCCATATGGAAATGAGCTGGAGCTCAAGGGTGTGTGAAGGACGCAGAGAAGGACGACACAAACGCAGAGAAATGTTTTCTCAAATAAACTAAAGCATGTGCTTCATTTAATACTGGCCTTTAACAAATCTGATTGTTATTTAAATATCACTGACGGTCAGATTAGTTATTAATGGAAGCCTGTTTTAAACACAGATTAACAGAATGGTCTTTTGTTTACAATTTTGACTTTTTGTTAAAATTTTGGGTTTACATTCTGTTTATTTCTGAATAAACAAACAAAGAAGGTAATTGCGACTTTTTATTTCACAATTTAGTTTTTTTGTTTGTTGTTGTTTTTTATTAGTAGTTGATTAAAAAGCATTACTTTTATATTGAAGATATTAATTCTTAACTCTGAGATAAAATGTTAAAATTGCAAGAAATAAATCTGAATTATAATTAACCCTTGCGTGTTTCGTCAGTGCTAAAAACAGCGGGAAATAAGTCTCAGAATACAGATGAACCGAACAAGATCGACTCGAACAAGAAATCAATAAATGATTCCTTTTTGCACGCGCAAATTATGACATTTTAATACAAAATAGAACATTTATACTCACTAAATTACTTTGAACCCTGAACATTAATGTCATAATTCTGCAGACACCAGTTGAACACCATTTGTTTCAGTGTAGAAACGCACATTTGCAAATTTTTCCAAATCGTCCACACGTTAATGGATTGCAGTGAGCCTTGTGCGTAGGTAGTTGTGTGTGTTGTGAAAAGAAAAAGACGTCAATAAATGAACGCGTGTCACCTGATTCACAAATGCACAGATTCCTTTTTGCATGCGCAACTTATGATATATTAATGTAGAACAGACCAGTTTTATTCGCAAACATGTCTTTATTTGTACAAATTGCTGCACAAGCATTTAATCCTGAATGTTCAAATACTCAAATTGAAAGGTATTTGTGTGTTTGTAATAAGATACATGCATAAAATGTATGTAGCGCATGGATAATTGTGCGTTTTGAAATCATTCCATAGTTTTGTTCTCATAATTAAAGGTTCTCATGTTCTAGATTTTAGTTGTGTAGGTGGTGACATCTCACGTGTGAATGACAGGAATACATGTACTGTTTTTATATCAAATTTTTAAGAAAATATAAGGTAGTGTTTTGTCGGGTGTAGTGTTTTGAATCTGAATCTGTTCTCAAGAGCTTTCTGGTGACTCTCTTCACGCTGTGCACATGTGAGTGAGTGTGTGTGTGTGTGTGTATTTATGGTGAATGATCACACAGGTTGGCCATGATATTGATCAAACAGACACACTCCGATCTCTGACCTTTAGATGGTGAGAGAATCTCAATCCAATAGACTGAAGTGTCTGAGCCACACACACACAACCCTCTATGTGCCTGACCGATCGATACCAGGCAACATGATTTTCACATTATGGATTGGCAGTGCCTTTATTAATAGAATTGCATGTGAGTGTGTGTGTGTATACATTACTATATTGTTACTATATATTTTATATCATATATAAAAAATATATTTATTATATAAACAACATTTTTGTCTTAAATATATACATGCATGTTTTTGTTTATTTATATATTTTATATTATATATGTATATATATATATATATATATATATATATACACATCATAAATATACACAGTACACACTCATTTATTACGTAATGAGAAACTTTTATTTTAGATGTGATTAATCGCGATTAACTGTTTGACAGCACTAGATTTTTTTATTATATATTATTATTTCAGTTCATTTTTTATTTTATTTTCTTTTTATATTTTTTACATCACCATCCCTGGTTTGTATTATAGGTTTCACCAATAATTTTAAGGGTGAAATAAAGTAAGAGCAGTGCATTTAATCTTAATGGATTTTTATTACATGAATGAGTTTCAACAGGCCATATACTGATCTACATTAGTTCAGTCTTTCTAAAACGTTTGTTTTCCTGTCAGTATTTGAATTTTTCCTTTTAATTTTCTCATGACTATAATCACACACCAGGTACCTCAGAAGACGACAGTAATACTGACATCAAGAGTTTGAGGTTAATGATCTGTGGTGACTGAGTTGCTGATCTTCAGCTAATGCTGTTTTACTCTTCAAACTCTTTCATAAAAACATTTCCTAAATGAAGGGCAGTGTGTTTCTGAGGAAAGGGCTGAGACGGCTGCTGTTTTTTGATGTGTGGTTCAAAGGCTCTCCTCCAGAGACTCTACATGTTCACTGACTCGCATCAAACAGCAGCAAAACCTTCAGCTCATCTCCTAATAGAGCTAGAGATCGCAAGAGAGAGACGCCGGGTGTTTTTATGTTAGAGATGATTGGAGATCAGAGCCCAAGCAAACATCAGCTGCTTTTTCTTCGGATATTATAATTCCTGAGATTGTTCTACCTGCAGCAGTAATGCATGTTCAATCTGAGCGCGTGGATTATTGTAATGTTTGGGAAAGCCACTCGGTTTATTTAATGTGCCATGTGCTGGTTCACTCTGTTGATCTAGACATCCCCTTCAAATACACACACAGGTCAAATAAGACCCTCCCTCTTTTGTTCCATAACATATACACAAGCTTTTTAAGTAATGAAATTACAAGGACTCGTGTGTCCCATCATGTTCTATAGAGTTATGGGGAGGTTTTACATAAAATTCATACTGGATGCATGTGTGCATATGCATGTCTAGCCGCATTAGAGGAATGAGTACAATAAATACATGAATATTTAAATGAGAGCTAAGTGCTGATTTGCTGGGCAGATGCTCTCACATTAAACACATGCACTACAGAACAACTGTGAACAAAAGAATAAATAATTGACTAAACAGATGTGCATCATTAAAACCTAAATGCACACTTACTGTGATGACATGTACTTATTGTACCAATCATATTCATGCGGTTTTTGTTATATCAGCTGCCCAGTCAGCATGTGACTTAACATAAAGCAGTTTTGTATGAAATGAAAGTGCTTTTTTTGTCATTCGCATCTAATATTTAGTTTCTACAGTGTTTCTCACTTGAAAAGCATCCATAAGTTGCTTTTTTAATGCCACTGACATTTCTAAATTTGAAGTGATTTCATAAACACTGCATGCAAAAACTGACCAGGCAGCAGATCTCATGATAATTCATAAGGAGTGCGTGATTTTGAATGCATTTGTACAAGATTAACTTATAGCCAATACTTAGATCAGAGGTTGATAATGCATGGAAAACTATTACACAAATAATAATCAAGAGTCAAAAACAATGCCTATATTGGAACAGAAAAAAATGTCCACTTCAATCTTTTAATTATATTTTATAAATAAACATAAAGTACATTTTCAAAGTGAGATGTGAGTATTGTCTTGGAAATTTATGTGGCTGCAACATAAATCATATTACATTTATATAAAATATATATAAATGAAAATAAGAAATTTCTTTTTAAAAATAGAATTTTAGCTTTTAAAAATAGCAAACAAAATTCCATTTCATTAGATGTGTGTGTTTTCCACTCAAAATAGTTTTTATTATTTTATTTTTTACATTTTTATTCATTTATTTATTTATTTTAAAGTTTTAAAGTTGTTTTAGTGAGTGAAAAAATGTGAGTGTTAAGGCATGGCTTCATGAGTAATGACTTTCATTTATATTGAAATCACTTGTATTTCTAGAAAGATGATATTTTTGATCTCTGCAAACTTGTTGAGGCTGAAGGCTGTTTTGCAGAAGATCTCAGGGGTCAGAGGTCAGTGTCAGGCTGTCTTACGGACACACTTAATCCAACATGCACCGCTTGGATTTCAACAGGCAAATCTGCTATTTCAAAACACTGGATTATGCATTTCTTTTATTAATGTGGAGCTGCGGGTTAAGAGGTGAGCTGACCAGATTATGAGGAAGCTCAAGGACTTAAATGTCACTGCGAGTTATAATAAAATATCAAGATGACGGGCTAGAATTTTGACGCTAAAACCTACAAGAGGTAAAAAAAGTAGGTCTGTTGGGAATCAGTAATCCAGCTGAACTCACATGCTTCCGTTCAACAAATATCACTGATAAAATTTTGGCATTATCTGTAAAACTGAGTCTTCAAAGTTGCAAAAAAAAAATTTGGAACATGTTTTACAAGAAAACACTATTTACATTATTTTAATTATATATTTGAGATTTTATTCATTATATTATTGTATTCATTATATTAGCACATTATATTAGTAATTAATGTATTTATACATATTAATTATATTGTATGATTAAATAATTTTAATTTGAAGTTTTGCTGTAATAAAATAATGGAAACAATATATTTAGGTTTATTCTGTGATATTAAATATTTTTATTTATACCAGTTATATACATAATAAATATAGTGCACACACATGTCATAAACTTTTATTCTGGATGTGATTAATCGTTGCTCTGCACTAATTAACATATAAAAATAAATAATATTTAAATCTTTCTACTTTCAAATTTCATGTTTAATTCAGTGTTCAGTGTTTTTTTGTTGTTTGTTTTTTGTCTTGTTTTCTGGTAATAGTTTATAAAATTTACTAGCAATTTCTGAAGGCTACTTATATTGTAGGCTATGTCTTGCTATATATTGATCATGTATGAACAAGACCAAGAATGCATTCCCAGAGTTGTCAAATCCCAAGGCCCTCTACCACCCTAATCTGACTTGGAGGGCCTGGATTAATATTATAAATCAGGATATAAATTACATGTACAATGTTTTGAATATGGTTCAAGCTTTCTAAGAAGTTATCCATTGGGGATTCAGGAGGGAATTCTGGAAATCAGGGAATAGATGTTAAACAAAGTGCCTGACCTGATAAGCGCAATAGGTGGGAATTAGGAGCTGGTTTATTTCCCTTTTTTAAAAAAAGAAAGAAAGAAAGGAATTATATTTTTATCCAAATCAATAAAAATGAAAACATTTTCTTGAGGAAAATTGGAATATGTTAAAATAGGTGCAAGAACATGGGAAGAACAATCATTCAGGCTTATGTGTCCAGCCAGGAAAAGAGTTGGCCCAGAACAATTTCCAAGTAAAAGGGCAAAATTAGAAGCATATATTCAGAAGACTCTGAATAAAAATTGTATCTGTTGTTAATAATTGTTATTTGTTAAAAAAAAAAATTAAACATTTCATTAATATTAGCTGAAGTTTATTTTAAGTTCAAGTACTAAAATAAAATTTAAACTAGAATAAAACATTTAAATAAACGTGAACTTAAAATGAATTAAAATGACATATATTAAATATTTTAATAAATAATTATATATGCACATATTACTTGTAAAAATAAACTAAAATGTAAATATAAAGTTAAATGTAAAATAAAAGCTAACTCAAAAAAATAATAAATACTATATATATATATATAGTTATATTTAGAATATATATATATATATATATATATATATATATATATAAAACTAAAGCATAAAAATATT
>JAUMHE010000084.1:4182265-4196592 GCA_032359235.1 Enteromius mattozi | reverse complement strand
CTTGTCTGAAAAAAAATGATAATATTAACAAGGTGTTTGTGCCTGAGGTGGGCAAATATGTTTTTTAGAGGGTTAACGTATCTTTGAAGTTGTAGGTGTTGTTAAAAAAAGGTTTATTTTTTGTGAAAATTTTGAAGTGGAAATGGCACCCGTTTCGTAGAATGACTCAAATTTTCTTATGTACGTTAGCACAATGATAATGTTAGCTTTAATGCAGGTGCAGGACAGGTGCAGTTCTTCTTCATAATTGATTTTGTTGTAGACTGCATATAAGGTAAGAAAATCCTTTGTTTATTTGATTAGAAATACTTTTAAAAATAGTTGGGTAAATGTATACTGTGAGTTAAACAATGTGTCTTGGTAAATGTTTTGTTACCACGTTAATCACAGTCCGTGACAATGATTAACGCAATTAAATTTTTTTACAGATTGACAGCACTAATTTATTTATTTACTGTTGTCATTTTAATTTTAATTTTAGTTAACGTTTCAGTAATTTTACTGTGTGCACATTTTTGTTTGTTAAATATGTCTATTTAGTTTGATCATTTTTGGCACATAAAGTTAAAGTAAATGAAATTTAGAAATTATGCTTTGGCAACTAGCTAAAACAAAATAAGTGTGTGTATGTATATATGTATATATACATATTGAATTGGACTGGACTAATAGCTAAACATAGGGAATAAGTAAGCGTTTTCTTTTGATTTTTACAAGTTGTCTATTTATTTTGCCATCCTAGTTATGCATGGCTGAATGTTTAGTTGCATTTTAATATTTGCATTTAGCATTGTTTTTCCTGGCTTGTCTGTCATTTTTGGGTCACGACCTACCAGGCACTGAGGCAATGTATTTTCTAAATGGTGTTATACCATTATGAATCTAATAAACCGTTTTGTGGTTCTAAAAGTTGCTGCCAGTAAACCAACTCATCAGCAAGTTTGACCGCGTTCTGAAACTATCTTGTCATCCGTGCATCGTGTGTTCTCACACAATATACAAGGCCGTGTTTCTTGGGCTCAATGCATGCCTGTAGGCACGCTGTCTTTGGTTTGGCCAGCTGCCACGTCCCTGATGACGCGCAGCAGCTGTATTTTTGCACTGTGTCCTGAGTTGCCTTCCCGAGGCCTCGCTCTACCAAACATTCCACATGGGGCTGAAGGGCCAGCCGGGGTTTGTTGGGTTTGTCTGACGCGCTCTCTGGGCTGAACCCTGATGGGCCCCTTTACTGAGAGCCTTATCTGAATACAATGAGCTTGCTCTCTTCATCGGTAATTAGATCTAGGCCTGAAGACTCTTGAGACGTGCTGTGACGAATCTGTCGTTCTGTATGATGTGTGCGCTAGACCATCGGTCACAGGGCTCTTCACAGACCTTTTGTTTGTTGACAACAGGGTTAAAATCTCAAGAGTATTTTGCGCTGATGCACTGCAGGCTGATAAAGACATTCTGGTAATGCCATGTGCCATTTGTGCTGGAAAATGTCAAGACTTTTGTATTGATTTATCGTTAGCTTACTGCTTAACAACAGAGTAAATCTCCACAATAGGTGCTTTTCAGTGGCCAGTTCTTTAAGAGATAGTTCTCCCAAAAATGAAAATTCCCCCATGATTTACTCAAGCAATTGTAAGTGTATATGACTTTCTTTTTCAGATGAATACAATCAGAATTATGTAGATGATTAGAGGTAGCTTAAGCTCCAGTGAAAAATGATGAATGCGAAAGCAAAATGTTTAACAATTTTGATATAAGCCAAGGGAAGATTTATTTTTTATCTTGTATTGCTGTTAAAAAAAGGGGGGTTCTAATGAAAGTAGCATATTCTCATCAAAGCTTACACCTACTTTTTATAGATTATTGCATTACCCCACAAGTCATACACCATGAACGCCTATAAAAAGGTAACTAAATAAATGGTACATAAAATAGGCCTAATGTAAAATATTTAAAAATAATAGTAATAAATGTAAGATTTATACCACAGCAACTTTTGTCATTTTCATTTGGTTTAAGTTGATGTACTAAAATAAATAATTAAAATAAAAAAATAAAACTATACATGCATATTAAAAAATAAACAGTAACAAATGAAAATAAAAAAACAACAAAATAATTAAAGGTGCCATAGAATGTAAAACTGTATTTAACTTGGTATAGTTAAATAACAGTTCTGTACATGGAAATGACATACCCTGAGTCTCAAACACCAATGTTTCATCCTTCTCGTGTAAACCTTGTGAATCAAAAAAGAACACTGAAAAACAGGCAGATCTGAACATAACACTTACTGTGACATCACAGTCTGGAGAACTATGCCCCCAATATTTGCATAATGTGTAAATGTTCTAGACCAGCCGCCAGCCAAACCTACACAGCCGAATCATCAGAAGTTCTGCAGGTATTGTGAAGAAACAAGCGAGGACAATAACGACAATGGCAGATCATGGAAATAAACGTTATGTTCCAGGCTATGCAGGGTATGTGAAGTGCAGGGATGGGTTGCCGTCCGTATTTGGAAATGCAGGAAAGAAAATAACCTGTTCTAATTAAATAACGTAAGCCACTAAAGGGACATGGTTAGCTTGCTAGCAGTAGCCTGTTAAATTACAGTACATAAGATTTCACTTACCGCATAGACAGAGCAAGGAGAGATGACTGAGGATGATGGTGAATGATTTACAGATCCTGAGTACCACTGACAAGCATCTGATCTTGTAAAATGTGTTGTAAGTACTGACGCTCCTTAGTATAAACCGAGTGCGTGTGATCGCAAATCTCGAAAGTGAAACTAAAACTGAAACGGTATCGCGCACACATTTTCTATACAGTATAATTACCTAAGGATATAACTGCGAGAGAAAGTACTGAAATGTGAACTGTGAAACAGCCAGTCGGAGCAGATCTCAGCATTGAGCCTCACTGTGAAACAGCCAATCAGAGCAGAGCTCAACATTATTATTCATGACCATTTCAAATAAGCCAATAACACAGCATTTCGTTCTAAAGACAAATCCTAGGGTTGTAAATGGACATGAAAAATTATTTCTGGAGATTTTTTTACCCTTAATTAAGACACATACCTACAAAATACTATATCAATGCGTTCTATGGCATCTTTAAAACTTTAAAATGACTAAAATTACAGTGATAGCAGAAAATAACCAATGCAAAATGTTGAAAACTCAATATCTTGTTTGTTTATTCATTCATTCATTCATTTATTCCTTCATTTATTTAAATATTTAAATATCTATCTATCTGTTTGTCTGTCTATCTGTCTGATAAATATAATTAACACAGGGAAGATCATTTACACAATGTAGTGTTTCTTATTTATTGTAATTTTTTATCCTATTTCTTGCAATCAATTTCTTATTCTTATTTCATCACTGTTTATTTATCTTCAGTGAGTTTGAAGTTTTTTCTTTTTGTCACTTTTTAGGCTTGTATTAGTTTGATTTTGACATTGGTGACAAGGATTATAAAAAATCTATAGTATCAAAAAATGTTATATCATAAAAACCTTTTTTAAAAGAAAAAAATAAGTATTTATGATATATGTCGTTATCGTGATGTAAAATTAGTCATATCGTGATATATATTTTGGGCATATCGCCCACCCCCTACTGGCATGGCAAAAAATGTTTTCTACCAACCATGTCATTTTTAGAAAGTTTAAGATTGATGCAAAAATCAACCTCAGCTCTCAAATATCATTGCACCACACTGCATTATTTACAGTCAGTATGCCTGTGCTTTGTGCCAAGAACAATATTTTTTCTGTAAAAAAAAATAAAATAAAAAAAGTTTTCCCCGTAAGAGAACTGTTGAGTTTAATGAAGCCAGTGCAAGTGAAATCCTGATAAATACCCCAAAAAAAGCCAATTCTCTTTCAAAACATGTTTTGTTCCAGCCCCGTTACAGTGTTTCGGGGTAGAATGTTACGGGGTTGAAGATCTCTGTAAGAAAAGTTTATATAGGATGTTTCACAGCAAGTTCTTTGAATCCAGGGTTAGGGTTCATCTCTCATGCAGCCCATGTTGTTTACAGTGACTAAACTCCCACTTGGCATGTATTAATAGTAACTGTGCACCTGTCGCTGTTTTCTGTGATGCCAATGAGATGTTGGTGAATATGCTGGACTTCAGATCCCGTCTGCATTCAGGTCTCCAATCCAATTAAATGCAGTTGCTTCATATAGTCTATACATGAACCTGTTCAGTCAGATATTGGAATGAAATGTGGGTGGAGTGACCTTTTTTGTCATTGTGTTGTGTAAACAGTGTCATATCAGTGTCTTCATGGAAAACCGTTCATGCTTAATTGTATTTCTGTGTACTTTCATAAGAGGGAAAATATGAAATGAAAGAGATACAGTGGCGCTGCTGTGATAAGAATTAAGTGCGCTTTTATGGACATATTAAACCAAAAACATGCAATGAACATTGCAAACAGCCTCTGAATGATTTACTGTCAAACTTGGGCTGGAGGTTTGATAGTTTGTTAAATTAAACAGCTTTTTCTGTCTTTCCCTCCCCCTCTGTGTCTTTGTGATTTCTGGTAAGTGACATGGCTGGCCTTTGGCATAACGCCTGGCATGATCACATGGTATGGATGTCACGCCAGTATGTGTGTGTGAGAGAGAGTCTGTGAATAATTCCACATGAATGACTGTGTATATTGTATAATTCCAGCAGGGCAGAACTCACTGGGACTGTAAACACTTCAAAGCTTGGATGATTTTCCACTTTAGCCGTCCTGTGTCGTGTTGTATAGGACTATTTAAGCTTCTTTTATCAGTTCCAATAGCTGCCTGGGTCTTGCTTAAAGTTATTTTGCCAAGTATGCATTTCTGTGTTTGATACACATGTAAAAACATGCACATGTTTTACAGGTTGAGCCACCAGACACCTCAACAAGCATACAAATTATTGTTCTTGTTATTTACTATAGTTTATATATGATTTCTTTCATCATAGTTGATGTGAATGAGACTTACAATGTAATACAAAAAAGTGGCCGTTTTATTAGGCTTTGCTAAACAAATTAACTGGAGCTGTCAAAGTTAATTTGGTGCAAATAATTGCAGGAAAAATAGCGTTAAAAAATCAAGGCATTTAAGGCATCACCCTGCCCAGAGCTGTGCATCATCACATTGAAGAAAATGATGCAGGATGAAGCCTATTAGAATGCACATATGAACCTAAAATTTTATGTGAGTGTTTTTTCCCCTCATATTTATATCATATTATATAGTTACCGTTTTTTCCAAATATCTGCATAACTGCAAATGTGATGCTGATTTTAAATAAGCGTTCAATAATTAATAAGTTAATATTGTGTTTTGCAAATGAAACATTTCTAATCTAAGCCACAGCACACACAGCAGTGATTTGTTCCTGGATAATTCTATGGTTTTGAATTAATCAATTGATTCTATGTAGGCATGGGCAATATATTGTACAATATATTCATGCGCATCTCATCAGTAAAGCCGGTTCTTTGATTCACAGTAAATCTCCATCACCTTTTTTCAAATGGAGCAGCAGTTAATACACAGAGCCGTAGATCACTGACAAGTGACACAATATTAGGCTCAGTATTGCAAAGGAATTACCCGCAAAACCGAACGAGATGTTGCGTAGCTTGTCAGTGATAAACGGCTCTGAGATTTACTGCTAATCAAAGAACCGGCTTTACTTACGAGATATGCATGAATATATTGTGCAATATATTGCCCAGCCCTAATTCAATACGTCAATTACTCATTCATAAAGACAGTAGCTGAGGCTGTGTCCTCCGGGGGTCACATTTAAAGGTTGCATATGTCATCGGTGCAGTCTCCTTTAAGAAAAGTAACCATTAAATTACAAATAAATTACAAATAAATTCAGTTCTTAAATAAGACGTATGCAGCCTCTGAAATGAGACACAAGTAGTCAATACTTAATTATTTTGTGAATGAATAAATTGGTTGCAGGAATGATTCAATGACTCACTCGTTAAGACTAGCTGCCACATACTGGCACCTTTAGTTTCATTTTTAGTGTATCATTTAATTTAAAAAGGACATATTTTTAAGTTTTTTTCAAAATCCCTTAATGCCCATTTTAAACCGTTATCTTATAGTATTAATTACGCAACTCTGATTCCAGTGTAAATGCATTCATTCCACCTCCGTAAACAGTAAATACATTTAGATGCAGCTTTTGAAAACACTGTAACCTTAAAATATTATGTGTAATACATTTTATGTTGAATCAAAATATTTCTTTCTGAAAATATTTGTTATATTTAGGGTTAATTTCTCAGCCCAAACGGACATGCAATTTATTTGATTAATTAATCTTCCCATCATGTAATTCATTAATTTAATAATTCTAATCCCTTGACAGCCCTGAAATTAACAGATTAATGCTTGAAGTGATGTGATCAAACATTAAGTTTTAACACTTTGAATGATTCCTCAGAACTTGTGTGCTGTTAAGGAGAGTCTGCTGCTACTTTTGTGATAAGGCACACCATTTGCATCATCAAACAGGTGGAAAAATCCCACAGATGCACACAGAAGGACACACTCTCTATATCTCTCTCTTTTTATGCCAGGCAGCATGAAAGCAGTTTTTGCACAGGATACTTTCTTAAAATCAATAGTCCTAAATATCTTCACAAGAATCAAAAGTATAATGCTTCTGTTTTTTCATTTTCTATATTATCGAGTGTTCTCTGTCTTTGACGCCACATTCCTGTTTTCTTGTGCATACCTGTGGCATACGAGCTCTCATGTGCTGTGATCCAGATCTTTGGTTGAGCTCCAGCAGAATGTCTGGAAAAATCTCAGGGAGCAGCCTGTTTTATCTTCATCCGCACTGCTCCCATGATCCAGTGCAAAACCACAGTGTAGTTCCTTAACTCAGCTCTTGTTAATATTTTCTATGAACTGATAATGATCAATAACAAGGGTTACATGATGGACATTTCTAAGAACTTGCTCACATCTCAGTTCACTGTCACAATCTGTGAGAGCTGGATTTGCTTAATTATTACATATGGTCGACTGCAATGCTTCGGACTCACTCCTCAGTCCAGATGAAGCGCTGAGGATTGTGCTTGGCTAATTTGGAAATAGTTAACTCATATTTCACTTGCTCAACTTGCAGTTTTAAGCATCTTCAGTGTTTCTGTGTGAAGTTTAGCTGCAGTGCTGTCTGTTTGCTTGTTTCTAATCAAAGCAGATCATATTCTCTTGCCTTGAAGGCATGTTGCTTGTTATAATTTAATTTTCAGTACATTGCAATTGATGAGAAATTGAAGGCTGCTCCAGATGCAAATCATTAACTGTGAAGACTGTACTGAAGAAGATTTAAAGCATTTAACAAAGTGGTTGCTAACCCGTCGATCATGAAAATAACAGAAAAATAAGTACAAAAATACATTACATTTCTCCAGTCATTGTTCTGTATTTTTTGCACTTGGGTGCTACTGGAACAGGGTTAAAAAAAATCCATCATGCTTGAGTCTGTAAACAGGACTTTAACAGAGGCCAGAGATGCTGAGGACAGGCACAAAGAGAAGCGAATACTGTAGCAAGCAGATCGAGCAAGCTTACTATTCTGTAGATCGTTGTGATAAATGATCTGTCCAGAAATGCAAAGTGATTTATGTGTTATAATGTGTTGCACTTTAGATGTGTTGGGCTCTTTAAGAACGCGCTCCTCCTCATTGAGTACATACGAGGAATGTACGAGCATGGGGTCAATGAGTGATATGTCCTGTGGGTGACACGAGCTCTGTTAATAAAAAGTACAGTGTTCACATATAGTGGTCTCAGTGTCAATTTATAGGACACAGTTTACAACAATTCACAATGCATGAAATATCAGAAGAAAATATAAATATTGAATTGGGCGTGAGGGGTGATATATTTCTGACTGTCGTCAGAAAAGGTTTGATGGCAACGGCATTTTCTATTCCTTTTACCTCCATGTAAAGCAGTAAGCAGCAGTTCTGTATTGTATTCAGTGGTAACCAAGGAAACGCTTTTTTGCAGCTGTTCCATAAGCGCCACCTGCTGTCAGAGATTGAATTTGTGTTCTCATTCAGCCAGTCTGCTGTTCTTGAATCATTCATGTAGGGGTGGGCGATATGGCAAAAATATCATATCACAATTTTTTTCAGAAATATCACGATTCACGATTTTATCATGATTCTTTGTCATTGATTTTACTATTTTGCAAGTTGTCTGAGCAGTACAGACAAACTAATTTGCCTTACAAAAATCACATACGAATAAAAAAAACAGTGTTTTTATTTTTCAGGAAGAGGAGGTGTATTCAGCAGTATTGAATTAACAAACATGAAAGGTGAAACACTACATACATCATTTACTCACTCTCAGGTCGTTTTAACCTGAATGAGTTTCTTTTTTCTCTTGAACATTATATAAATTCAATGAGGACCAGCTACTGTTTGGTTGCTCAAAATATCTTATTTTGTGTTTAGCACAAGAAATAAATTAATCCAGGTTTGGGACACATGTAAGTGAGTAAATAATGACACAGTTATAATGTTTGCGTGAACTATCCCTTTAATAACAAGCGGCAGCATGTTTAGTTCTGTCCCTTTAAGAGCTGCACGCATCTAATATACTGGCACGTATCTGTTTTTCTCTTGATTGTTTACTTTCACTTTAGATAAAGAAACGGTGTTTAACGCTGTGTTTTTGACAGTATTACCACAATCAGATGTGATAAATATCGTCAGTAATTAGGCGCTGTTTGACAGGCTTTTAGTGTACGCATGCTTCAGGTGTACGCAATGGAAAAGCGCATCAGGACAGCACACATATGAAATGTTTAATCAGCAAGAGTTTAAAGCAAATAATGTACTTTTGTGATTGCGAATGAGTGCAGTGTCCGGTGAGTGTAATTCTACCACTGAGTTAACACTGATGTGAATGTATTTTGCGTTGTGCAGCATATTAAGACGGAGGCGATAGAACTGCAGATGATAAAATAGTACGATACTGCGATCAAAAATCGTCATATCGCACACCCCTACATTCATGTGTTTTGTAGCATAATTTTACAAAGATGTAGTCATGCAACTTGTATATAGCATCTTTGTTTGGATTGGATTTGTTTGGAATGATTGGTCTATGCATGAAACTGAACATTATTACCTGTAATTCATAGTCATAGTCAATTCATTGTTGTTTTGGACAGTTTTTCAATGAAGTCGTTTAGTTCGCTGTTTTGTTGGTCATATGTGCATATCAGTGGCTCCTTGGTCTTCAGTCCGAGTTGAACGGTTTCTTCAGTTCAGTAAAACATTCAGTGCCCTTAAATTGCCATTTCATTCATAAGCTCAATGATTATAATGTTTGATGTTGCAAAAACACCATAGGTGATGGGACATGAGCAGATGTCAATGTAATGCAGCACTCAACACTTTTTAATTTCAATTTAATATTAATCACCAGAGTCATCACTGCTCACAGTAATATATTTAGTTTAATTATGCAGGGTCATTCTTGTGTCTTTTTTATTTTTTTTTTTTGTACCAAGCTCCTGTGAATTTATGATTCTGTTCTACAGTACAGCTCAGACTGTATTAACTCATGAAGCTGCTCTTTGCATGATGCTTCATGCATCACAGCAGACACTGTGAAACATGCTCACTGATTCATATAGAGAGTTTTACCACAGTGTTCACATCACGCTTTCACTAAACACATGGTGTCTGCTCTCATTTATGCATGCATGGCTGCAGTGCATATGATCAGTGTGTGTAAAATATAGTGTTGGTGGATCATCCTGAATCACGATTGTCTTCTGTTTTGCATTGTTTGGCACGCACAGTGAAGCAAAGTGTTCAGGATAATAAGATCAAATCATCACTGCTCTGCTTGCTGGTCAGATGTGTGTCTGTCTTCACTGCAGCAGGATCATCACTGACTAACATTTCTAGAATGTTTCAGTGCAGACTCATATCGATTCTACTGTTTACTGTTTTACAGTCATACATGACTAACATGGAATAGCCTGCCTTGTTTCTACGGTATTAATAGTTTTATCTTTTATCTTTAATCCTGTCATGTGATTTGAATTGCTGCCCCAAAATTTCTCAGGATTGACCTTTGACTTGTACTGTATTCAAAAGTGCCACGAGCAGATGGAGTTTACGGAAACCTTTGCTGCAATGAAAATATTCATCTGAGATCATGTTATTGCTAAGTCTAGGCATAAAACTCACTCACATTACGGCAGACTTGCTCTTTGTTTATCATCTGGACTGTTTCTGTACTGAAATCTAAAACCGTACAGTTCCAGCACATGCAAACACAGTATTGATGGGTCTTTACCTTGAATGACGGCAGCAGATATGAAGGCATTGTGAATAAGGCATATTGCACTGAACGCTTGCTAGTTGCTACTTGAAATCACTTGTTGGCTGGCCTTAGACAAACAGTCATCTTGGAAATAACCTATATTTACACAGTTGAGTTTGAGGAAGAACTAGGCACTGGCTTCGACAAATCTTTGAGAGTTAGCTTTGTTTTTTTTAGACATTTAAATTCAATGAGCGGAACTGCTTTGTTTTCTGAAGTAGTCAGTGCTTCTTATTTTTACATGGACAGACATTTGCTATACAACTCTATTTTTATTAAATCGCTATTGATTTTATATTTACTCTAAACGACACATATATGAAAATAGTACCTTCCAGTCTGTCTAAATAAAGCTGCCACAATATGAAATTTTCAAATTAGTTTATCTTGGATTATGTCCGATTATCGTGCTCAAATGAATTCCTGATAACTATATTATCTAGCAAAAAACAAAAGTAAAAATAAATTAATTAATAATACAATTAGTAATTTTTGTGTTTTCTCTTTTTTGGCTAATGTCTCACACTCAAAATATGACAGTAGTGAGAGGAGATACAATACAATAAAATAATGTTGCTAGTTATATTTATCTTTATAGTTCTTGGCTTTAACTTGCAGTATAGCCAATAGATTGGAGTCTGACAGGTTAGTGTTAGAACAGCATGCTATCCAGACTGGAGAACTAAAGTGAAACTAAAGCTCACAGTCATGCCTGGACTCACTTTGATAATGCAAAGTGCATTTGATAATGAAATGAAAGTACAAGATGTACGGTAGCAAACTGCCATACGGTACATGACATTAAAATGAGACACTGTTGTAATAGCATATTGTGAATTTGTTGTCTTTAGACGTTTTTTCAGCATGATGTTGAAAAGTGCATTCACTACTGCAGTTACACAAGTTCACTTAAGTTCATTTGTGTCTTTTTGTGTAAATATATGTATCAGTCTGATTATTCTCTTATAGGATGTGCTTGTTTTTGTACTATACCGTGCTAGGAATGAAATATCAAAATCTCACAGAACAATACTACCTCGATATGAATTCCACGATACAATATTTAATGTGATAGTTAATGTGAAAGACAAAAAATTAACATTTTGTACATTTTAAAGTTAAATTCTACTATCAAATGCACTTTGAGAGTTAAAAATTAAAAGCTCCAAACAATGTTCTTAAATAGGAAAACTTAACTAAGAATAAAAGTCAGTTAATTGACTTTAAAGGGAACTCAACCCTCAACTCTATAAAATATAATAATAATAACTATTTTATGTTAGTGTCTATTTAGACCTGTTGTTTCATACCGTCATGTGACCATGATTATATCCAGACAGTTTTACATTTGTTACGTCACAATATTAATACCGTCACCTCCCTATTCAGTGTACAACATTGACTATAATTGCAGTATTTGAAACAATAATATTACTGTAAGATGCTTCATTTTCAAAAACACTAATACATTGTTTATAATCCAGCAGGGATATTTTTCTTGTCATATTTTTGTCATGTCAGTCTCCACCTACATAAATGGGTGATCCTTGAGAATAAGCTGCAAAGTGGACCAGATTTAATGGATATAGTCATTAGTCAAACATCTGGTAACACTGGATTTTTTTAAGAGCCTACATCTACTAATCTAGAGTATAAATCTCATTCAAGATATAACAGCTAGCAGTTGCATTGTAGAATATCTTTCTAGCATTAAAAAACTGACACACATTACAATAACTCTCTTACGCCTAATTTTACACTGCAAATGTGGCATAGAAGCACGTCTGAAGTGGCATTTAAGTGACTTGACTAGGGCTGGGTAGCGAGTTCGGTACTTTTTAGGTACCGACCGAATTGCCTCGATACAACCGAGTATCGAAAAATGTCTCGTCGTTTTCGATACCTAAAGGCAAGGGTGCATTTACATGGGATTTATATTTTTATGTTTAGGGACTATGGTGATACCGTGGCCCACCGAATTAGAAGTTGGTAATTTACCAAATTAATGCAATTTGATTATTCGTCCGTTTCTGTTAGCCCCACCCACAATGTTAAGTTTACGGCCTAAGAACATGAGCACGTTTGAAAAAAAAAAAAAAGTTAAATTAAAAGGTGAAATATAAAAACAGTAAAACGTATATCTGTCAGTTCTTAAAAAGTATATTTTGGATAACTCAAATGAAATTTAAGTCATTAGCAATGAATCCGAACCATTTACAAATGAGTCCAGAGCACCTGCTGTTCGAAACGTCATATTATCATAGGTACAGTGTTTGATCCACTTATCAGATAAGTTCTTCGCGGAAAGAAACACTCTTGTCCAAAACAAACTGATATATTTGCAGCTACGCACATTTATGCGCTCCTGAAGAGCTCTGCGTTCAAATGCACGCAATAGGCTAAAGCTTGCAGCAAAGCCCCAGCAAAAGGAATTACCATGAATGTGTCGGGGAAAATAGTAGGAAGATACATGAATTATTTACAGATAAACGAGTGCTTTCTGAGTCCGTGTGGCAAAGATGAATTTCCTGACTCGCCATAGATGCGCCTTTAGAGAGAAGTCATCATTACCGATTATGATTAGGCTATAATGATTTTTATTTCGATTTCTTTTTATTTCGTTAAGTGGTAATTTAAAGCGTTCTATAGATATATTTATCATGTATTTTTTTGCGGAGTTTCGTGTTCATTTTTGTGAAGTGCTCAGCATCATGTTTGTTTTCTTTATTTTAGAAAATTACAACAATTTGTTGATATTGTCAGTGCACACAAATAAAAGTAAACCCTTTACAGTTCCAAATGATGTATTACTCTTACATTTATCAGAGAAAACAACGGCGTAGGCTATTTTGTTTCCACTGAATAAAATGCGAGTGATTGCGCGGCTGCCTTCATGTCCTGCAGAGCGCGTTTTAGATTCTCCGAACAAACTTGGATATGCCATCATATACCATTGCACATTTATTATTATAGCGCAGGTTTAACGTTTAAACATTGTTAAATGCTTGAACTGTTTTAGTACATAAATAGATTTTATTTTAGGCAAGTCGTGATGATTTGAGAAGACTAAATTGATCAAACATAGCTTATGATCAGCTCACTTAAATTTCTGCCGCTGGCTGCTTAGGTCGTTACTTTAAAAATCAAAAACTTATATTTTACAAACAAAAATATTCCAAACGTTTCTCTATATTAACTCGACGATAAAACTAAACAAAATGTTGCTATTACACACAAAACTGAACTATTTTTATAGCCGAAACAGTAGGCTACATGTGGTTTTGAAAGAAAAGGGGAAAAAGACGGACTCTGTGTTAGCTCAGACTCGAATGTTGAGATACTATACTTTTAATTAACATTTAACTCTTAATGTAAACTATTAGTTAAAAAACAATCATCCCACCCAGTTTTTTGTAGGCCCACCCACTTAAACATTTCTGGCTTCTCCCCTGGTCTGGATCCCAGTGGGCAATTGATGTCAAAAAGACATCAAAAATCTAGTTAAAAAAACAGGTCACGAGAATTGATGTGCATTTTGGGTATCGTCGCCATTTGTAAGGTATCAAAGCCGAGATGTTAGCAATACTCTTTGGTGTTAGTAGGAGAATGGTCTTATTTATTTGTTTCAAATATACGTTCTTATTGTGTTGAAGTCTGCAATAGTAAATTACATGATATGAAAGAACAAAAACTCACCATGAAGATAGATATTTTAGGTCTTACACTTGGAAAAAAAAGAGATGAGAGGCGTCCAGTGTTGCCAGATTGGGCGGGTTTCAATTTCTTAGTGCGGGTAAATATTGGCTTTGGCGGGTGGACAAAATTTGGGCGGGTTTGGGGTCATTTTGGTGGTTTTCAAGCATATGAATTATATAGACTAATTAGTTAACATACAAGCCCAAGTGTGCATACCGCATCCAATCAGTCATCACAACGT
>JAUMHE010000084.1:4139406-4178444 GCA_032359235.1 Enteromius mattozi | reverse complement strand
CATCCAGTGAGAAACGTTCCGCGGTTCAAAAATAAGTGCGATTAAAATGCGTTAAAAAACTTAACGCGTTATTTTTTTTTAATTAATCTAAATTAACGCGTTAAAGTCCCGGCCCTAATATATATATAATATTTATCTGTAAATAAAAATGTGAGATTTAATCAGGAGTAAAAATAAGTAATAATTTATACAAAACTATAAAATTGCAATATTTCACTGTAAAATAAAAAAATTAAGAATTTAAGAGATTTTTAAAAAAAAAAACTTGATAGTAGTAATAATAATCATCATCATTATTTTATATCTGTGAATGTACAAGTCTTAACGTCTGCATTTTCAAATGTTAATCCATCAAGCTTTTCTTCTGGTGGAAGATCACAGGGAGTTTCTAAAGCTTCTCTTTTGTTGGCAAGCACTTTTCATTACAAAGTTGTGAAGATGGTTGGTGCGTGTATCCAAATTTACTTTGAAGCAACTCGGACTTGGAGCAGATGTTCATGTGGATACATAACTGTGAATCAAGACACTAAAGTCACTGGATCATGAGCCGCTCACGTGTGAATGAACACAGTGCTGCGCTTCACTCTCTTCATTCAATTTAATTAATCAAATCACAGCCTTTGTGATTTGATAATCACACTAAGCCCTTTCGTGATTTCAGTTTTGTTTTGATGAATCGTGCCCTAGTTTCACATGTGTATCTCCTCTGACCTTAAACTGCTTGTTGATCATTCAACGAAACATAACTGAGAACTGCAGCTCTGAGCAATAGCATCTCGTAATGTTTAATTTGGAAACAGTATCACGGCTCAAAATAAGGGCCTTTTGATAAAGTTATCTCCATCCATGAAATTTAACGGGGTGACACGTAAGGGATCATATGTCATACGCCGGTGGCATTAGAGGACATGCCATCATGATATTTCTGTGTCCATCACCCTATCTCACCCCAGCGCCGCTCTCTCTATAATAAGAAACGCTGGACACTGAACACGACCGCAGATCTCCAATCGCTGTGAGATTATGTTCCTAGCGTCACCAAGGTCATGGGTTCGATTCCCAGGTGATGAGAAAAAGTTCACTTCCAGATGCAATCAAATGCAGTTTGAAGGACTGCTGAGATTGTGTTTTTGCTCTAGATTTGGGTTCTGTACGTTCCTCAGATGCACAGCTCCGATTGGCAGGCCTGTTGCCAGGGAGCGCTGCGTCTCTCAACGTGGACTGAATGTGTTGTGTCTGTGCACTTAGACATGCTCGACTTTAGAACGACTGCAATGCTTGAATATTTATAAAGCAGATCGTTCATATGAAGAGGGTCAGCGAGTGCATGCAGATATACTACATATATAGGTGCATTTCTGCTGGATTGACTCGTGCTCCGCAGGTCTTCAACGCTTTACCGAGGACAGAATGTCCCGGACTGCTTTTTTATTCTGACAGAACTCCTTTTTCTCTGAGTCTGAGGAGTTTTATGTCTGCAGCAGTGCATCGTGGCCCAGTTCTGACACGCAGACGGATACGTGCTGATAAATCAATGGTTCGGCTGAGGATCGCCGCAGGTTTATGGGGTTCACGTCTGTACGTTCCTTATCAAAGATGTGCAAAGTCTATATTTAGTGTGTGCGTGTGCAGGCCTGACTCGACACTATTCCTGCACGTACATGCGTGTGTGGCACTGCATTGCAGCGCTGTGCATTAGCTGGCAGCGTGATGTGAACGCCCATCCTCACATGCTGCAGTGTGACAGTGGTGCTTCATGGCTCACGTGGGCATGTGACGGCTGTCTGTAATATTACACAGCCTAACTTCTGATGTAGAGCTTCATCACAATCACAGGATACTGGCAAATCAGGCGTTAGAGCTTTTTAGATTTTTAGTGTAGCTCAGTTTTCACACACAGAGACAAGCTATTTGGAAATTAGTGGTAGGATTCAATATTTGGCAACATAGAATTAATTTCTGTATTTTTAATGCATATATCATGTTTAATATGTACTTGTTTAAATTCAAAAAAAAAAACTCTTAATGTACTATACCGGGCAAACGTTTGGAATAATTAACATTATTGTTTTTTCTCTGTTAATATTTTGTGCTCACCATAGCTGCGTTTGTTTGATTTTAAGTAAATTAAAACCAGTAATATTGTGAAATATTATTAAAACCAAAAGCAACCGTTTTTTTTTTTTGTTTGTTTTATTTGAATATATTGTAAAATGTAATTTATTGCTGTGTATAAAGCTGAATTTTTAGCATCATTACTCTAGTCTCATGTGATTCTTTAGAAATCATTCTAATATGGCGATTTGAAATTCATACTTTTTTTCAGTGTCAGTGAAGATATTTGTAATGTTACAAAAGATATTTATATTTGAAATAAATGCTGTTCTTTTGAACTCTGAACTCTTTCAAATAATCCTGAAAAAATGAAATGTATCATGGCTTTCAACACTGATTTTAACTAACCATTATTAATCGAGCATTTAACAATAATTGAAAATCTATATAGCTCAAATTGTAATGTAGAGAATATAATTTGTAATAAAAGCATTACACCCAATAGTGACCCAGTCAAGGACTAATAGAAAATCCCAGCAGTCTGTGTTCTTTAGGTCACTTTGGATAAACAGCATCTGCTATATGGGGTTTCATAATTTTTCAGTTTGCTTTTGTAGTGTAGCTTACATTTGTGGAAAGCAATGCAAATGTTTAAAGCAAGACTGACTTGTGTTTTCTATGTCATCCTCTGGCGAGAAGCTCCTGCATTTTTTTCTGTGTCGATTTGCATTCTCTGGCATGAAATGCCGTCTTTGACTGCATCTGGTCACGTAGTATCAATCCAACACTGGACGGATGCTTAGTGAGCGATCTCACGAAAGCATGTGCAGCTCACATTTCACTGCAAAGGATGAAAAAAAGTACAACTATTTTTTTATTAAATTATAATATTAGCTATTTCAAGGCAATTGCCATGAAAACAGTGTTGCAATGCAATAAGGTCTGGGTGAAAAAGTTGACATCGCCTCAAACTCAGACCAGAAATATTAAACCCATTTAGACTGCAGACACACAGCCTGTCAGTGTTGGATGTCCATGAGTTTTTGTGTTTGTCTTGAGTTCATGTGTCTGTCAGACTGGATTGATAACTTCACCTGCGGCTCAGACTGAGAGATTTTTCTCAAATTTTTCTTTGCCAAAGACAAATACCTGCAGAACAAAACCAACACCATCTTTAACAGTGAAAAAAGATAAATCGACATAAGACACAAAACTGTGCACAATATGAAGACTGAATGCGTTCGAGAATCTGCCAATGATATTTAGATATCTTTACAGTTAAATGACAAAGAAACTAGCATAGCTTTGCACTTTGAAAGCTGAATGTTTATGGATACACATTTTTAAATGCTTTTTCATTAAAAATAGCTTAATTTGTATCCAGGGATTAATTTTATACACAAAAAAAGCAGCATAAACAGAACATGAGGATTCACATCACATCACACGCAGAGCTTGTGCGAACAGAGAAAACACAACCTATAAAAGAAAAAAAGGCCAAATATGCCATATGCCAAATATATATATTTTTTTGTAAATAAATAATAAATTAACAAAACAAAAGACAAAAAAAAAGTAGCAGCCTATATGCAGAATTACAGTTAATTATTGTGATGCGCTCTTGAAAGCAGCATCCAATTATTTACAGAAGCACGACTGTTTATTATGATGTACACAGATAAAATAAATATTTAGAATAATTTCGAATAATGTCTTATTCTTGAATGAGTATAGTAAGCTGTTTCCACTTTTATAAGCGAGAAAAGCAAGTGATCCTGCCGGCGCCGCGCACAGTTACACATTAAACTACTAACTCGACAATATGATATCCTGGACAAAATTAAGCCTAATAAATTTTAACTTTCAAAGTATTAAAAAGAAACATCAAATTAAGATATGTATGTTTGCGAGGTAACTCATCTTTTTACCATATATACAATTTTAGATGCAATATTATGAATGTGATCAATGCGCTTTTGAACTAGGCTAAGGTGCTTTGATATGAGCAACAATAATTAGCATTTCCATCAGCTAAATATTTTTTTGCAAAAACGCCTTGGATGGAAACCTGGCTAATGTAAGCTTATAAATCACAAAAACAGCATGAAAATCATCCGTGTGGACTTTCCAGGACACTGTGATTTGCCTACAGTGAAATCAGTGCTGTGCGTGTGTGTGAGTGTGTGTTAGTGTAATGGTGTCGTGCTGCAGTTGATTTTCTTTGCTGCTTCTGTCCTCAAATGACTTTGCTGTGTCTCTCACCCCTCCCTCACCCGTCTCTCTCTCTCTCTCTCTGTGTGTAACTGTAGCTGGTCTCTGTGTGTGACGTTATAGACGCAGCAATGATTGCTTTTATCACACATACACTGATGCAGCTGCACTTGTTGAGTCCCGACAAAAGACGGACGAACTCATGAAAGCTTTGTCTCCTGAAACTCAGTGAGCGACTGATGAACAGACAGACAGACAGATGCTGCGTTTCACTTTTTTACTGGAAATGAGTTGCGGTATTTCCCAAGAGTGGAAGTTGTGTGTGTGTGTCACGCCGGCTCATCTTTGGGGCTTTGAGTGAGTGAGTGTGTGTGTAAAGGTTTATATGGTTTTTGAGGACACAAATGAGTATAATGACATGGGTAATACAGCATAAATATTATTTATAAAGTTTATGCTTACTGTATCCTATAAAACAAGCAGCGTAAAAAACATTAAACAGTTTTGTTTTTTGTTTTTTTCAACAAGGGGTAGGTTTAGGTATATGGTTTGGGAAGAGAAGCAAAAGGAAAAGAAAATATAGTTTGTACAGCAGAAAAACCCTGTAAAACACATAGATAAGTAAGTGTGTGTGTGTGTCTGATCAACAGTCTGAGCTCAGATGTGTTTATCAGCTGTTGTAGAGTGTGATTATGAGCTTCTTTACTGCTGTCTCATTGATTATGGTTTTCATTGGCTGATGCCGATATCTCATGATCAAGGCAAGGCCTGTATTTCACCCAATATTTGGCTAATTGTAAGTTTTGGTGGTTAAGTTTTTTTCTGTTTGGCCGATCAGAGTTGGAATCAGGACTTATTTAGACTTTGCTGTGAATGTTAGTGTGCAGGAACACTCATTCTCTGTCGAAATTGTTGTTTTTAACTCTTCTGTCTGATAACAAAAAAGAAAAGGCTTTAATATATTCAGCATATTTAGATAGACAGACTTAACTGACTTAAAACCATTTTTAACTGATAATTTTGGCCATATACATATACACATATACACACACACTATGGTCATAAAAGCTTCATATTGTTTTTTGGTGGTTCAGTTAACCCTGGTCATAATGTCCACATCAGATGTGTTTATGTCATCTTCTGCCTGCATGTGCAATTTTCTCTGAATGTGTTTCTCACTCTGTGTCCAGGTGACCCTCTCACTGGCTCTGTCGACGGTGTGATAGCGGGCCGCCATGTCCCAGATGCTCCACATGGAGATCCCTAACTTTGGCAGCATGGTGCTGGGCTCCCTGAATGAGCAGCGGCTCCAGGGCCAGTATTGCGACGTCTCCATCCTGGTGAAGGGCCAGGCGTTCAAGGCCCACCGCGCCGTGCTGGCTGCCAGCAGCCTGTACTTCCGCGACCTGTTCAGCAGCAGCAGCAAAGCACAGTTCGAGCTGCCGTCCTCCGTCACACCGGCCTGTTTTCAGCAGATCCTCAGCTTCTGCTACACGGGGAAGCTGACCATGGCCGCCAGCGAGCAGCTGGTCGTGATGTACACGGCCGGTTACCTGCAGATCCAGCACATCGTGGAGCGCGGCATGGACCTGATGTTCAAAGCCAGCTCGCCCCACTGCGACTCGGCCACGGCCGCCATGGACGAGCCCAACTCAGGCCCGCAGAGTCCCAGCACACACCCGCTGGTGCCAGCCGGCTGGTCACCCTCGGTGGCATCGCAGGCCCGCAGGATCAAGCTGGAGGAGCCGCTGCCCAAACGAGCAAGCGATGGGTCACGCTCTGCACGGGCCGCACCCCTGTTCTCAATGGGGGCGTTTCCGCCCGGGGCTCCGGCGTATCTGGGAGAGCGCTCCAGTCCGGGAGCGTCCAGCCTCCCGACCACCGACAGCCCAACGTCTTACCAGAATGAAGACGAGGAGTTTGAGGAAGAGCCGTTCGATGCAGATGAGACTTACAGCCAGCTGTGCGGCCGCTCGGCCAACCCTTACGGAAGTACGGCAGCTTCTTCTTCTTCTCTCTGACTCTTGTTGATTGAGTGTAATTTCTGATGATTTGAATGACAGGCAAATCTTATAAGGGTTACTTTGGTTTAGAGATTGATTGCTCAGCATGTGGCAGATGGTTTAAAAAGTGATAATGTGCAAGGTAAAAATTGGCCGGCAGAAAGGGAAGTTTAATGTTTCATGAATTCTGCCTTTTGATAACCTGCGCCGTTCTCATTCAGGTTTAGTTACAACACATTTAGTTACAACACCATATGATCTTGATACAGTGTACACTGTCTGTGCAAACTGTGTGATGTCAGCTTTTGAAAAGAATTTATTTTAATTCAGTTCTATTCAAGTTTATGTTTATAACACTTTTCACGATGCAAATCATTGCAAAGCAGCTTTATGGACCATAAAGTACATTATATTTAGTAGT
This sequence comes from Enteromius mattozi, assembly GCA_032359235.1. Classification (NCBI taxonomy): domain Eukaryota; kingdom Metazoa; phylum Chordata; class Actinopteri; order Cypriniformes; family Cyprinidae; genus Enteromius; species Enteromius mattozi. The sequence goes on along the minus strand of JAUMHE010000084.1, from coordinate 4,171,754 downwards.
AGCTTATCAGTGGTGACTATCGCAAGGTGATGTCCATATGGCAGAAATGTACAGTAAAAATCATGCCGTTAATGACGTGTATTCAAACAGACACTATTAACAGCAAAGACTGTATGTTGCAATCAGACGCATAGCAAATTTGGTAGTTTTGTACGCTATGTTATTTGAGGGTTGGCATCATCTGAGGTCCTCTAAAGAGTTGGCATGCTCTCCTCTCAGGTGTCCGGTCATCTCAGATCTTCTTGTGTAATTCCTAGTTACCTTGGAATGCCCATCTAATGGCAGAAACAGAGAAGCAAATAGAGAAAAAGTAGTGTAGCTGCTATTCCAATCAAGCAAAAAAGGATGTGTTCAACCCAAGCAAAAGAATGATGCACATTTGATCAGATAAACGTGAAGTACAAGGTTATGAGATACGTTGTGTGAATGTTTGGCTAAAGAGATGTGTCTTTTAATCTAGATTTAAACAGTGAGAATGTGTCTGAAATCTGAACGTTATCTGGAAGACTATTCCAGAGTTTTGGAGCCAGCTGTGAAAAAGCTCTACTTTCTTTAGTTGACTTTGCTGGTGTGATGGATTATAGAGTGGTAGAAGACTAGTTAGCTATGCAGGAGCTATACCATTAGTGGCCTTAAAAGTTTGTAATATTTTGTAATTTTGTAATCTTAATAAGAAACCGGTACAGAGAATGTAAAAATGGGGTAATATGATCATTAGCTATGCAGGAGTATAGGTAAGGACTCTTGTCTCTGCATTTTAGACTAGACTGTAGCTTGTTTATTGATGATGCAGGACAACCAGCTAGCAGTGCATTACTATATATATATGTATATGTGTATATGTGTGTGTGTGTGTTTATTTATATATATATATATATATATATATTTATCGAAATCAATGCTTTTATTCATCAAGGATACATTAAATTGATCAAAAGTGACAGTACATACATTAATAATGTTTCAAATAGAAATTCTTTTGAAATTTGATCACAGGAATAAGGTACATTTATATTCACATAGAAAGCACATTCAAATTATAATATTTCACTGTTTTTACTGTATTTTTGATCGACTAAATACTACCTTGCTTTCACAAACATTGATCTTACCAACTGCAAAGTTTTGAATGGTAGTAAATGTAATGAGTAACCATTTGTGCGCAACACAACGCTGGACTTTTAGTAATGGAATACTGAATATATTACCCTAGGATCATATCAAATCATTTACTAGTGGGCCAGAGGCTGCTTCTGTTGCTGTTAAACAGGTTACGGGCTCATTACTTTGGGCCAGCATGTGAAGTTGTCTAGACAATTTTAAGTAGATGAGAATCCATAAGATGAGCCAGAGCCAAAAGTAGAACTAATACAGCTAATTATATTTCAGGATGTTTTTGGAAGTGGGTTGTAGGGGCCGGTTAAGGTCTAGGACTGGTTTTTAATCACGTTTCATCACTAAGGAATTAATGACAACAACTGTCAGAATTGTAAGTGAGCTGTTAAAAAAAAAAAAAAAAAAAAAGACAAAAATTGGCAGCAAAGAAAAGTGTGTGAGCAGAAGTGTGAATCTTGGGCGGTTTGTGATGTCTGTTTAACCGTGATATCAGAGACATTTGCTAAATAACCTGATGTATTATTCCAGTGTGGCCTTCTCAAAAACACAGTAGTGTAGTGAAATATAATATTTCTATAGTTGGCTGGTAATTCTCAGGATATAGTGCGTGTAAATCACATCATAAATAAAAAAATTACTAATAAGTAACCCATTTTATCTTAAATATTTACCAACACTATTTAAAATGATACAGGATTAAAGGCAAAAATAATGGCCTTGATTAGCAAATGTTACTAGAGTTTTCACATGCTTTGTATGATACTTTGTTTCTCCATAAGATAAAAACAACATTTTTCTGTTTTAAGTTTATATCTCACAATTATTTTTTTTTTATCAGAACTGCATGATATAAACAATTCTGAGAAAAAAATGTGTGAGAATCTCATTAAAAACAGATTTGTGAGAATATAAGAATAGAGAGGGAAAAAAGTCTCAAAAGAGCCAATTTAAATTTAAATTTAAATGTGATATGAGTGGGGAAAAAAGCGAAATTGCTTCCACGACTTTGTGATAAGAATTGTCATTTGCAGTAAAAATGTTTTCTCATATGTTGAAATATTAAGCTCTGAGGCCAATATAAATGTGTTCAAAAAATAAAAAAGGCAACAAAAAATTAAGATGGCACTCACTCAAATGTGGAAATAGGAAATACCACATCATTAATTCATGACTTTTTTCTAGTAAGTTCAGGGCATTTTTGAGGGAAAATATTAAAAAACATTTTAATATCAGTAAAGCTTTAATTTAGATATAATTCTTTGTGCAACACGTGCAAATTGGCTGCATATGTTTAATGATATTCCAGTGGAGAAACACCAACTTTCTGTTGTAACAGTTATGCTAATGTAGGTTTTCTGTGTATTTCATCAGTAGTAAGTCATGAAGATACACTTGAGTGTTTCATGAGAAAGTGCCTGAGGTTAATGAGTCAGAGTTTGAAGAAAGTGCAGCTGAAAGGTCAAATTCAGATTGAAATGCTGTTGAATATGAGCATTCCTCCATTTTGAGTAATGCGCTGATCTTTTGTCTTCTGTGTGTTATTGGAGTTCCTGTCTTGATTTGTCCCGTATTTTTGGTAACTATACAGATCTGTCCTGAAAGTAGAAAAGGCTATGTCTCTTTGCAGTGACACTCTCGTCCGGCACTCGGGTGTCACAGATCGTGAAATGCATTCAATCTGTAATCAGTCACCGCTCCAGAGGGTCACATTGTGGGTTATTTGAGAGCTCACACATCTTTTGTGTGTGTGTGACTGAAGGACAAATGGGAAGCAGAACTTTTCTATTAGTCATGCCAGTGCAGAGCTTTATTGAGTTGAGGCAATTTGATGCATCAAATATGTAAAGAGCAGGCGCTTCCCCTGAATAGAGTCACTGTAAAAATGTCAACTTATATTTTAGGTTATGAATTGGCTGTACAAGTCCGCCTTTTGATCTTATATTATAAGCAAATTACCATATATGTGAAATTCCTAAAACTTCACTACAGGAAGCATTGGAGAAAGCCAGGTTGAAAATAGTTTTTGATTGTTTTTGTATTTTTTTCACAGTAGAAATCATAAATATATACTAGAAATACTAACTATAGACAGAAAACAATTACATATGCACAATGTTTTAGGAACATAGTGTTGTATAAAAAAGTCTGATTGAAATGAGAACAACCCCATTCAGTAAAAGCCAGATATGAATTAAACTGCAAGTTTTGGAGTATTTGAATGCTGTTGAAGTAGGGATATGAATTCATTTTGAAGGCCTGACAGATGCAAAGATGAAGTGCAGTAATAAAGCCAAGTGAATGATGTACAAACGCTCGGTGAAACCCTTCAAAATATAGATAGGAATAAAACCATATTTTGGTGTATGTAAGAGCTGCTGAAGTGGAGAAATAAACTCTTTTTGAAATCTACAGATGCCAAAAGATGATGTGCAATAATACAAGCAATTGAATGGTATATTAACAAATCCCTCAGTAAAACTCTTCAGAAGTTTTGGTGTATGTGCTGCTGAAGTGGAAAAACAAACTTTTGAATTTATATGGATATGACTTTGAAATAAAATCTAAAGACCTCTGTCGATAAAATGTAAAAGAAAAACATTTAAATGAGTATTTTGGATATGTTCTTTCCAGTTACAGGAGTTTAAAACAACACCTTATGAAAAGCCAAATAGGCCAAAATCTCAAAATTGACGGATGCATAAATAAAATGTTTACCTGTAGTGTCTCGCCTTAAAAATAGGAATAGAAAATAGATAAATGTTTTTAGATAATTGTTTTTCAATGTGCATAACTCATAAGCATCTGTTTAGATGGACTAAAACATTGTTGATTTCTCAAACTTACTGATTTCTGAGCATAAATTGTTGTGATCCGAGGCCGTATCTGAGGTTCTGAATGTTGTCGTGACTCTCTCTTCCAGTGGCAGAGAAGCCGGAGATGGCGGTCATGCCGGTGTCGCTGGAGAACCGCTCGTGTGTGCTGATCCGCAGGGATCTGGTGGCTCTGCCTGCAAGTCTCATCAGTCAGATCGGCTACCGATGCCATCCCAAACTCTACACGGAGGGAGACCCCGGAGAGAAACTGGAACTGGTGGCAGGTCGGTGAAATCACTCAATCAAATGACACCTCATCATGAAGACATTGAAGGATCTCAACCGAAGCTGATTGTATACTGTAGCAATGTCCAGTATAGAAGATCTTAATGAATGATTTTGCCCCTATTAAAGCCTTTGCTATGAAAATGTTCGTTGACAGAAAAACTGCCTGATAAGACGGTCCACTCACAACCATCACTGAAGTATAACTCCTGATCATTACACCTTTTTACCTTGTGTGACACAAAACAAATTGGTTTGTAGGATTTACTTTGAAATAGTTTTCCCTCAGAAAGTCTTGTAAAACATACTTGAATAATCTTTGTTTTATTGACAACTTACAACTTACGTACAAAATACTTTTTTACAATGCAGCAACCCGAAGCAGAACATTTTTTTCACCAAAAAAATTATACACTATAGACTGCTTAAAGAAAGATTGACACACTTCACCGCTTCAGCAGAATAAATTAAATCTATGTAATGTATCTACGAAAAGTCACATTTTCTTGAGGTTATACTATTTTACAAACAAATGAACCTTGCTATTTCATGAAAACAAAATACACATTTAATATTTTATTAGGGTTTCAATCCATATTTCTCTAACACAAACCAAACATTACAGTTTAATTGCTATCTATATTCTGAATGTATCTATTGAGGGGTTTGTTCATGAGTCATCCACACTGATTTACGCATTTTACTCGTAAACAATATGGTGAAAATGTTTTGTTTTCTGTCTGTTAACAGTATTTTATGATTTATGGTGTGATAAAAAGAGAAATTCTAAATCCCAGGAACTATTAATATGGCTTCATCTAAAACTCAGATTTATGTGCTGGAAATGTGTGCTAATTAATACATATTTAATTAGATGGTGCCTCATATAAACAAAACATATTAGAAAACCTGTAATACAAAACAATTGATTTAATGTACTTTGATTAATCTAGTTAACACCTTTAACTTATTCACCTGCGCTGTCTCGTCTTGTCTCACAGATATTGTCCATTCACTGGAGCTGATTACTGTCACATTTCTCTGTGTTGTTCAGGCACAGGTGTGTTCATGACCAGAGGTCAGCTGATGAACTGTCATCTGTGTGCTGGTGTCAAACACAAAGTGCTTCTGCGCAGGCTCCTTGCCACCTTCTTTGACAGGTGTGTGACATCAGATCTTGTGTACTGAACAAATCCGGCATTTAACCTCTGCATATGGATGGAATGATACAGTCTATATCGCTATACTTTGATGTTGTGAACCGCTGTGAAAAATAATGAAGGACTCACAGCCGCTGTTAGGAAACCACATGATCCAAGTGGTAATCATAAGCTTACAGTTTAAAGCGGTTTGTTCTCCTGACAGTCTGACAGTAAATGAGTCTCTGTTAAACCGAAGGCGCTTTAAGGCAAGCCTCAAAGGTTAGCAAAAAAGTGTAAGGGAAGGAGTCCAAAGGCTGGTGTTTGAATGGATGTCAATGGAGGAAAGGCTAATGTTTGGACTGAGCCTTTTTTTTTTTACTCTAGGGGAAAAAATGGTTTTATGATAGATGCCATGCACAGGTTTGTGACTCATTGTCATTCATTTTTATGCTGTCCGTAAACAGTTATTGACTTTCACACAATTCTTGACAGATATTCAAACACATTTAAGACGGTGTCTAGTTAAACTTCACAGATTTTAATGGAGGAGCAGTTTCTCATGCATGAGCTTCAAACAGATGGAGCACAATAGAATGGAAGCAGACTAAAATATGCATTTTGCTCAAATATATTCCATCCAAAACTGGAGGAAATTCAAACCTTTTCCCTCACTTACAGCAACACCAAAAACTGCAGTGTGAAGAATGTGTTTCAGGCTTGCAGCAGTAACAACAGAGTTTTTATTCAAAGACAAAGACATAGTTTGTTCTGTAAAACAGTATAAACTGTCATACTGTGTATCGTTACATCCCTCCAGTTATGTGCAATGCAGTTATTAAGATCTTAAGATAGTGTTTCGGTCTCATGGCTTTGCTTTCCACTGCTCCCTCTGCTGGCTGCTTGTTGAACCTGCAGGAACACTTTAGCAAACAGCTGTGGGACGGGGATCCGATCGTCAACCAGCGACCCCAGCCGAAAACCACTGGACAGTCGAGTCCTGAACGCTGTCAAACGTACGTTACCCTCTATATATCATCAAATCAACATGCATTATTCCGCCCCGCATCGCATCACTGTTATTTTTTTGTGAAGCATGTCACACTTTTTACTAAACATAATGCATTTCGTAGCATTTTTGCTATTGAAAGCCATTAGTAAGGTGAAGAAGTCTTATGTTATCTGTAATCAGCAGAAAAACAGCCTAAAAAGCATTCCTCTGAGCTAGATTGTGTCTCTTAACATATTTTCCAAATATTTTGTAAGTTAAATGAATACTTCTTTTTGTCATGTCCAAACTTCTGACATTTGTCATTTTAAAGTCATTAAACCTGTTACATACTGTATACTACCAGTGAAAGGTTTTTGAACAGTAAGATTTTTAATTTGTTTGTTTTTAATAATTACCTTCTGCTCATCCACATTACAGCAAAAACAGTACCATTTTGAAATATTTTTTAAATAACGGTTTTCTATTTTAATATATTTTAAAATGTTCCTGTTCCTGGTATTCCTGTGATTTCAAAGCTGAATTTTACTCCAGTCACATGATCCTTCAGAAATCATAATATTCTGATTTGCTGCTCAAAAACCTTTTATTATTATTATTTTGTGGAAAACAGCAGACTAGAATTTTTTCAGGATTTTTCTGTCTTTATCATTTTTGAATCAATTTAAAGCACCCTGACTAAATAAAAGTTCCCCCCAAAAAGTACAAATTATACTGACTCCAAGCTTTTGAATAGTATAGTGCATGTTACAAAAGCTGTTTATTTCACATAAATGCTGATCGTTGAATCTTTCTGTTCATCAAAAAATTTCGAAAAAATTTACTTAACAGTTTTAAACATTAATAATAATAATAATTTTGTTTAATAATAATAAAATTGTTTCTTGAACAACAAATAAGCAAATTAGCATTTCTAAAGGATCACTTAGATTTTAAAATATATTCAAATAGAAAACAGTTATTTTAAATAGCAAAAATATGTCACAACATTACTGCTTTTGCTGTGTTTTAGATCAAAAATCTTACTGTTCAAAAACTTTAAAAAACTTCTCAGGATGCAGGGCTGTGTGATAATGCAGTATGTGAGTTCATCATTAACTGTTAAATACACACCAGTTGTGCAGCTTTAGTTTCCATCTCATTCAAGCTCTTAATAATGCACTCTGTTTTTCTAGTTTACTGTCAGAACTTCGCGCCCAACTTCAAGGAAAGCGAGATGAACGTCATCGCCGCTGACATGTGCACCAACGCACGACGTGTACGAAAGCGGTGGCTTCCTAAGATCCAGTCCATGCTGCCAGATGGGATGGAGGTTTACCAGGGATCGTCGGTGGCGGCGAGTGTCAGTCTGGGCATCGGTGGCCTCCCGGTGGGCGTTCAGCTGCCCTTTGAGACAGACTTTAAAAACCTGCTTCCCTCAGGCCTGAGCCTCTACGCCGAGCGCAAGGAAGCCACGAGAACTCATTTACCACTGGACGGCGACGGCCCCGATCTCCCACGGGATGGAGGCGAGGAGGAGACGCAGGCTGAGGAGGAGGAGGAGGAAGAGGCCCAGACTGACAGCGCGGATGGGACATTGGGGGCGGGGCCTGTCAAACCTGGAGCTGAGGGTGAGGCCAATGTGGCCACACCTCCTGAGAGGCAGCAGGAGGAGGAGTTTGTGGACGGCCTGAGAATAAATGGGCAGTAAGACTGGAGAAAACAGCCTTCAGTTCATATCCACCATGTGAATAAACGCTGAAGGGAGGAATCAAACACACACAGGCATCACTCGTGAAGAACACACAACCTTATTCATGTGCATTTGACTTTCCTCAAACACTGGATTTGGCAGGATGTTCGTCATGTGCTCCAGAGAGCAGAAGTCACGGGTCGTGGGAGGAAATCATGTCAGGGCATGGCGGCTGACCTTTGTTGTGAAACATATTACTTTTAGAATTATATTACATTCATTCTTGAGATCACTTTGCCATATATATAGCAGCGAATGGCACTAAAACATGACCAGGACACTTTACACCTCAAAATCAAGAGGAAAAAAATAAGGATGAAGCTTTTACAGGAACCATTAACATTTATATCAGAAGCTTGTTTACATGCATACAAAAAAATCTGTTTATAATCAGATTGATATGTAAATCGGATTGATTGCTGTCAACCCAAAAGTTGCATAGATATGAAATAATACAATTAACAAGATAAAATTAAGTATGAAATACACAGTTGCACAATTTATGTGTGTTTTACAACATATGACATACACCTTAAGAACTGGTCAGTGGACGAGACTCAATATTTACTAAATATTTGCTAAAAATGTAAAAATAAAAAGTTCTTCTGACAACTTTTTATACATGTTATCATGTGAACCGGTTTGCAGCGTTCAGAGTCTGAAACCAGATTAGATTCGTAATGGTTGATGAAAATTGTAAACATACCTGTACCATTAGCCCAATTATAATATTAATATTAATCTAAAATGATAATATAAATACACAAATGAGTAAATATTTTGGAATTATATTAGTAGGATAATATATTACACTCATTGATTAATGCATTGAATTTTTTTTTTTTTTTTTTTGGATAATGATGAGAATTATTTTAGTTTGTGACCATAATGGTCCCAAACGTACCTTTGTGCATCCTGGGCATGTTTTTATGAGATTCTTTTACTATCTAGAGAAATTGCTGCTTTTAATAGAGCATTTGTTGCATTTAATGAGCGTTACACAACATTTCATGTTCGTTTTTTTTGTGCAGTAGATCTGATGGCTTGTTTTGAATACTTCCATCATGTTTGACTGGTACGTGAGTGATCTTCCCTTCAGAAGAGCGATGCCTGGGTGTGTTTGACTTCATCTGAATGCTGACATACAGACAGATCCTCACGCTCACTTGACCAGCCGACACACATGGATGACATTTCGCCAATCCTTCGAAAACAAATGCACGCTGACGCTGCTGGAATGAGCGCTCACTTCCACTGCTTGCATGCCAGATCAGATACAACTTAACAGCCTCGATTATAATCCGCATCCCCGAAAAACAAACAAAACTGCTACTGTTTATGTAAAGACTGTTTGTCGGACAACAAGTGATGATTTTTCCTGAAAGAAATAGTCAACAGATTGGGTTTTCACGGTGCGTTGCTGTCTGGAATTGAAGCGGTGGGGTTTTTCTGTACTGTAAACTGTTTGATGAATCTAGCTGGCTTCATTATATTTGCACTTGACGAGTTTAAGGAGGTGATGGAGAGCAGCTGCGTGGTTCGACCGCAGCTGCTGAAGACTGTTTGTGAGCGGCACTAAGAGCGATGTTCATGTCTCTGAGTGATTCTGTTCACTCCTTAATGTAGGTTTTGCTTTATGTGCGAAGCATTTACTGTTCCTTTATATATTTCTGTCTCATGCACTATAACAAAACAAATCCTACCCATGCTTCAGCATCTTTAAGATGACACAAATTGGATTTGTTTACTCAAAAATTAGTGTTTTGCCCAACGTGTACAGTAATTTTGCAGCACTATGGGTGATGAACAACACACACACATACACCCCGAAATCATCTCGAAATGATCTCTGGCTATATGAAGTTCAAGTGGAGTTGGAATACACTTGATATTTGTGTTTTTTTCATGAGAAATATAATTTCTTTGATATTTGGGGAGAAAAATGAATGTTCTTTGTGAGATTAATGACAAACATGTCATATTTTCTCTGAAGCTTTAAGAGCGTTGTGTATTTGTCATGCTTTTAATATTGTAGTTATCAGAATCTCCAGGTATGTTGATTTTTTTTATTTTAAAAAATTCATCTTCTGTCGTAATGTTAAGATCTACTGATTTGATGCACAAGGGTTTATTTTGCACTGTCGTTGGTTATGTGTTAAAGTGCCTCAGTGCCATTGATCGACAGCTGTCATGATTCTGATCAACACTAGACTAAACTAAGGACATATTTGTGCTTTTGAATCCTGAATATTTGGTGTCTCTTTCTTGTGGAGAGATCAAAACTTTATACTCACCCACTTCTCCTGTTTTATTATTAGTATCCTGAGCATTTTATTCAAGCTTGAGTCAGTCAGAAAGATGTCTCATATCTTAATGAGGTGGAATAATGGCCTTGATTTTGTAGAGGTTGAATAACTTGTGCCTTATCGTGTCTACTGATACCATCATGACTCTTCAGAATGTTTTTAATGAGATGGAAATAATTATCATTTTTAAAGACAATATGGGAAATTATGCAAAAATTGTATGCAATTGCTGGACGTTCATCACAGCTGTTGGTTTGTCGTGTTAAAAACAGCTCAACACACCTGAAGATTCTGACCAGAACTGACAGATGGCTCGTACGGTATGATTAATGCTGTTTGATTTCATATTTATGTAGTCTGTGACTATATAGAGCGATAGCAATACATTTCTAAAGGTAGAAATAGTCGGCTGGCTGCCACTAAAATGTGCTGGAACTAACATGATCACTAAGGTCAGTCTTACACTAGTATTTTTACGTCTTTTTATATACTTATTTACCCAGAAGCCCCCAAGTAACTTGTCTCCATCTTCCAGCTTTATTTTTGAAGCGAAGTGGCTCTGAATTCATGCACTTGATAAAGTGGATCCTTTACCAACTTGTAGAGCGTGAAGCTGTTTTTTTGCAGCTGTTCAAACAGCCCGGTCTCATGAAAAATTGTAAAAGTGGTATGCCAAAAAAAAAAACCCTGCCAACTAGTGGTATGATACGCAGAAATGGACTTGTTTGGACGTGCACATAATACGCAGTTTTCACGTACATATGATACGCATCTACCCCACAAGCCCAATCCTATCCATCGCGTATCATATACATGCCAAAATCCATTTTTGAGTATTTATACCACGAGTTTTCGTTTTCATTTGGCGTACTATTTATACGCACATTTATAAGTTTGGATAGGTTCAAATGTATGTAATGTACTAATTTATAGATTTCTGTTGGTACAGTAGCGTAGGAGCTACTTCAGTAAGCTGGGCGTTTACCGAATATCAGCACTAATGCTCAGCTCTGAGGTTTTGCTCGTGTGTGCGAGAACGAGACGAGTGTTTGTGTGGGAACATCTGTGATGTTCAACGCCGTGCATTATGAATCTTGAGAGAAGCAGGTTATGAAACGCAAACTCTGTCAAGCTGAACATATTAATAACTTGAATAACATATTCACAGATTGCAGTGGTCCAAAATTTCATCATTTGGCTCTTGCCACATTACAAATAACCTAGTAATGGCCAATGAATGTAACAAAAGCAGCTGTTTTCAGGTGTTCATCCCATCAGAAGAATGCATATGCTAAAGAAAGTGTACTGCTGTCTTGGCCCTTTATCTTCTTTATGCAAATAATCATTTCTTGTTTTATTCTTTTGATTTTGGAGTGAAAACGCCCTGAGGTCTCGGCACAGTGTTTAGCGTAATTGCGTATTCCTCTGTCGGGATGCTGTGCAGCCGAATGACTTGTTTAATTATTCAAATTAATATGCACATTAAAGATCTGCCTATAACTGCATGCTGTTTCTCCACAGATCGATCCGATGAGCAGTTCTCGTGTCCCGTCTGCACTACTTATGCGTGTGTTTCTCCTTGTAGTAAATAACAGCAGCACTTTAACGTTTGTGTGAAGGTTGGTGGAATTCACTGGGAGCCGGTAAACCTCGAGCTCCGAGCGCCGACAATCAGAGGGAGAAGGTGTTTGAGGATTTTTGAATCAGACATTGAAGTACTAACGTTAGCTGAGCTTTGCCTATAGCGTAGCATCGCCATGACGCGCTTTCATGCAAGTTCCTTACGAAAGTTTATAATGAACCATTAAACTGCTTTTTTTATTCAAATAAGAAACCATTATGTCTACTGCAACACGTCACTGTCATTGTCACAAATAAAATCTCTTTCATTCCCAGTGTCTTTGGTGTGCAAGTGTGACTCTCATTTCTTGTGCTGATGTGATGTGCTACAAATCCTTTAGCTAATTTGGTGTTCGAGAAATTGAACACCAAAATTGAGAAATTGAGCTTATAAATTTCTCATTATCCTGTTATTGTCAGCTTTTTTTTGTTCGTTTAGCACAGGTTTTGTGTTTCTTTTGATTATATAGGTCTCTCGATTGATCTGAGCTTATGCACCTCAGTTCTTAAGTGAAAATTTGTGGATAATTTTGGCTTTAGGTTTAAGCTAAAATCAGTGAGGCCTATGATCCAAAATTTAAATAAAGATTGAATACATATATTTGGTTGTAATACAGCATAATGTTGAATATAAGGACCCAGCCACTGGGGTTGCACAAGCATTACACTCTCAGTGCCGGACCCAAGCCCCGGATAAATGAGGAGGGTTGCGTCAGGAAGGGCATCCAGTGTAAAACCTGTGCCAAATTAAACATGTGAATCATAAACCAGATTCAATATTGGATCGGTCGAGGCCCAGGTTAAAAACGAGTACCACAGGTGCTGCTGGCCAGCAGGGTACCGGTTGAAACTATTCTACTGGTGGCCAAAAGAGGAGTAGAAGAGGAGGAAGGCATGTTTAGAGACATCGAGAAAAGAGGAGGGGTGAGAGTTGGAATGTTGAATGTTGGCACTATTACTGGTAAAGGGAGAGAGCTGGCTGATATGATGGAACGGAGAAAAGGAGACATACTGTGTGTGCAAGAAACAAAGTGGAAAGAGAGTAAGGCCAGGAGCATTGGAGGTGGATTCAAATAGTTGGAGGAAAAGAGAAATGGCGTAGGGGTAATTCTGAAGGAAGAGTATTTAAATAGTTTATTGGAGGTGAAGAGTGTCTGACAGAATGATGAGTGTAAAGCTGGAAATTGAAGGGGCATTGATAAATGCCATCAGTGCATATGCCCCGCAAGCAGTGTTGGGGGTAACACATTACAAGTAAGGCGAGTTACGTAATAATATTACTTTTTCCAAGTAACTAGTAAAGTAACGCATTACTTTTTAATTTTGGAGTAATATAGCTGAGTTACTTTTTAAAAAAGGTAACGCCAGTTATTTTGTTTTCTTTATTGACTGACAAGTCTCCTGACCTCATGTTGGGAGAAATCAGAAATACAGAGGCATTGTGCACGCTGTGAGAATACAGTGTAGTTCTAGACTAAATGTGAATGTGCATTAATTCATCTCACTCTCAAAAAACAGATTTAGTATTCATCAAAATGAATTAAAATAAACTCAGAATATGATGCAAACCTGCAAAAATTACATAATTACATAAATGCATCTAATCCCATTTTATTAATCAATGTCTTTGCTGCTGACCTTTGATGATCCAGTTCAACCATACTTACAAGAAAAAATGACTTCAAAAACTAACTATTGTGCTTCATTGTTTTTTTTATTGCTGAAGAATATTGAACTTTCTTCTCCTGTATTCTACTTTACAGATGTGAATTTACTTTTTCTTTAGCCTGAGGTTTATTCTTTACACTTGTGTGAAAGGGCTTTTAAATTTGCTATAAATAGAACTTCTTATATTAAAAACAAACACTCAAGCTCATGCCTATATTTAAAAATATTTTAAACGTAAAAATAACGCAAAAGTAACGTATGCATTGCTTTCCTTAAAAAGTAATAAGTAACGTAATTAGTTACTTTTTTTAGGGAGTAATGCAATATTGTAATGCATTACTTTTAAAAGTAACTTTCCCCAACACTGTGGGGTGTGAGATGGAAGAGAAAGAAGATTTTTGGAGTGAGTTGGATGAAGTGGTGGTGAGGGTATACCCAAAGAAGAAAGAGTGGTGATTGGAGTGGACCTCAGTGGACATGTTGGAGAAGGGAACAGAGGTGATGAGGAGGTGACGGATAGGTACGGTGTCAAGGAAAAAAAAATTTGGAAGGGCAGATAGTGGTAGATTTTGCAAAAAGAATGGAAATGGCTGTAATAAATACATATTTTAAAAAGAAGGAGAAGCACAGGGTGACGTATAAGAGTGGAGAAAGGTGCACACAGGTGGACTATGTCCTGTGCAGGAGATGCAACCTGATGGAGATCAAAGACTGTAAGGTGGTGGCAGGGGATTGTGTGGCTAGACTGCATCGAATGGTGGTTTGTGGGATAACTTAAGAGCAGAGCTGTTCAAACTCGGTCCTGGAGGGCCGGTGTCCTGCAGAGTTTAGCTCCAACCCTAATTAAACACACCCTGAAGCAGGTAATCAAGGTCTTACTAGCCATACTAGAAGCTTCCTTGCAGGTGTGTTGAGGCAAGTTAGAGTTAAAATCTGCAGGACACCAGCCCTCCAGGAATGAGTTTGGACAGCCCTGCTTTAGAGGTAGGAAAGAGGAAGACAGTGAGGACTGAACCAAGGTTAAAATAGTGGAAGTTGAAGGAGGAAGACTGTTGTGTGGATTTCAGGGAGGTGTAAAGGATGCAGTTGGAAATGTGCTGACAAGTCAGGATATTGTTTAAAAGGTGGATGGAGTATTTTGAGAAACTGATGAATGTAGAAAATTAAGGAGAAAGAAGGTTTGGTGATGTGGAAATAGTAAATCAGGACATCCAGGGGATTAGCCAGGATGAAGTGAGGGCAGCTATGAAAAGAACGAAGAGTGGGAAGGTGGATGCATGGAGATGGAGATGGCAGTGAGGTTTTTAAAAAGGTTTTTCAATAAAATCTTGGAAAGTGTGAGGATGCCTGAAGAGTGGAGAAGAAGTGTACCGGTACTGATCTATAAGAACAAAGGGGCAAATGTGCAGTGCTGCAGTCACTACAGGGATATAAGGTTGATAAGGTGTGCAGTAGGAATGACAGATTGGTTCAAGGTGAAGGTGGGATTGCATCAAAGATCTGCTCTTAGCCCTTTCTTGTTTGCAATGGTGATGGACAGGTTGACAGATAGGATCAGGGAGGAACCTCCATGGACTATGATGTTTGCAGATGATATTGTGATATGTAGTGAGAGTAGGAAGCAGGTGGAGGTATGCACTAGTGAGAAGGGGAATGAAAGTCAGTAGGAGCCAGGCAGAGTACATGGGCATAAATGAAAGAGAGGGAAGCAGAACGGTACAGTTCCAAGGAGCAGATGTGGTGAAGGTGGATGAGTTTAAATATTTGGAGAATGTGGTAGAGGAGTAAAGAAGAGAGTGCAGGCAGGGTGGAATGGGTGGAGAAGAGTGTCAGGAGTGATTTGTGATAGAAGGGTACCTGCAAGAGTGAAAGGTAAAGTTAGTAGTAAGAACAACTATGTTGTATGGCTTGGAGACGGTGGCACTGGCAAAAAGACAGGAGGTTTTCTGCAATTTTCTTTGAGAGTGACAAGGATGGACAGGTTCAGAAAGGAGCATATCAGAGGGACAGCGCAGGTAGAACAGTTTGTAGACAAAGTGAGAAAGGCAAGACCGAGATGGTTTGGGCATGTGCAGAGAAGGGATGCAGGGTATGTTGGGAGAAGAGTGCTGAGGATGGAGCCAATATTGCCACTCTTGGTAAATACAGTATGAGCAAAGGCTCTATTTCATAGTACCCAAACTACCCACTTTTTGGCGTGCTCAAATCGCAAGAACTAGGAACGATTTTAGTTCCAGGAACTCCATTTGGAGGAACTAAATTAGCTCCTACTTCAGAGTATGGTCATAAAAAGTACCAGAAACTATTGGTGATGTAAGTGTACGCTCATTGGCTAAACACATAAGAAAATGCCATGATTTAAAATGCTGTGTAAACATATACCTGAAGACTTCATCTATGGCGTTCTTCTATGGCGTTTCCCTTGTTGAACGCCGCGTGCAAATGACGTTGCAGAGATTGTCTAGTTTAGATTTTATCTGTTGGTATTTGCTAAAATCTACGATGCCATGCATCTGAACAAGATGTCCAAGACCTCCGGCAGAAAAAATAACAACATTACATTAAAGATACAGCAGTGGGCATAGGGTACTTTTTTTTTCCTTTTTGCACCAAAGCCATCTGGTGGGTTTGCTGCTAAAAAGTTCTTTCTTTGCTCTTTTTTTCCCCATCTGACTATAGAAGCCATTTAAAGATCCTGTCATGTCTGACAACTGAACATGCTGGAGTTTTGTTTTTGGATGAGTAAAGAAAATATTTATTGAAACCCTCCTGAACAACATTGTGATGTAAAGGCTGTTATATATGTTTTACGCTTTTTGACGTGTGTTGAGGTAGACTATATGCATCTCATTATAACTTGTTGATTTAAACTATACATCTATAAGCATGTTTGCCTAAAGTATTAAGAGGCAGCTTCTGTCCATATTATAGTGGACTATAGTGGACTAAATTGCAATTTAATAGAATACTGCCTTTCATTCATTAGATAAACTTAAATTTTGAAGTTGTTACTTGCTAGCTGAATTGACGTTTTTGTGGTGTTTTCTGAGCAATGTCTTTAAATGCAACGACATTAACTGGCATTTCAGAGGAAAAGAATATCTTCTCTGGGTCAAAATGACAAACACAGGCTTAATGTCCTTCTGAATAGCTGCTTTCAAAATACATATTTATAATATTAATATAAATCAATATTAATATTTCACAAATCAATCCTTTTATTCTGATCATTATTCTTAGTAATAGCATATATAGTGGATGCTCTTTCAGTAAAATGTCAAACTGGTGACTAGTAGGCCTAAACCTATAATATTTGTATTCATTTGTTTGTTTGTTTTATTTGCTTGGTTATATTAATATTATACAAGACAAAATAAATGTTCAATATAATCATTTAGCAAATTATGAATGTTTTCTGGACCATTTGTAATGAAATAAGTAGACGTTCATCTGACGTTTTTACTTAGCCTAACTAAATCAGAAAAACGCTCAATGAACAATTAACATTTTAAAAAATGCTGTTTAAAGTTTTGAGAATGTTATTAAAAACTACAAAAAACTTGAGAGAACATTGCCACAACCTTAGCCAAAGTGATGTAGGAGTGTTTTTCTGTCATTGCAGTATTGATTATGTGTAAGTAGAGAGAAGTAGGCTACATTAAAGTCACTTCATTAAGCTATTAAAGAACAAGTTGTTCTTTGGAAGAGGACAGTAGTTTAATGCGCCTCATGTAGTCCTTCTACTAGCCACTTACACAATTGTATTATGCATACGCATTAAACTGGAAGATATCCCAATCTATTAAGTGAGTGTAGTCGGTGTTGCGTTCGTGAGCGCTGCTGCTGTACTGCGTTTGGCCGGTAGAGGTCGCCAGACTAACCGCTTTGCGTGTGACAAGATGATGACGCTTCCGCTTCTAAACATGCGTCATTTCCTGCTAAAGTTCAACGCGGGTTCTTGCTAACACGCAGAGAGTTTGAGATGAGCAGGATAAATTCATTAGTTCGCCGTTAATAATTTTATTAGGTACACATTAACTTGTTATTGTACTTGACGACGCTCAACTGAAGCATTGCAAAGATGGGAGACGATCCGGACTCTATTCCAGAGAGAGAGATGAAGGTGAGGCACTTAACGTACCGGCTTGTATGACTATTATTATTATTATTATTATTATATTTTAAATGAACGACGTCCTGTGACAGGTAAAAAGTGATGTTTGTTTATGGCGGGGTGAGTTCATGTGGGTTGTGCACGTGTTTAGTTTCTTATTCTTTAGAGTTGGTGTAAGTTAACAGTTTTATTTTAGTAAAATAAGGTCAACGTTAGTTCTGGTTCGCATTAAATAATTAAATATGCAGGTATATTAGAACTTTTTGAGGTTAGCACGTGAGCAAATAAGATAAATATATTCTTGAGACTCTTAAGTGTCGTATATGATTGTACATTACGAGCCTCAGCTTGTCAACATAATGGAGCCACATGTAGTTTTTCCATCAGATTCTCTACATCATTTATTAATATTTCGTTTTGGGGTGTTTGAGATTTTATTCAGGTAAGCACAAGACTAATTTAGATTCAATGTCACTCTTGCTGTCAAATGAAAGTGAAAGCTTTTTTGTTATGTGTTGTATCTGTTGTATTTGTGTACATGTTCAGTTTTTCTGCAGGTCTTAAAAAGTCTTAATTTGCCCTTCCATAAATTAAAACCTAAAAAGGTCTAAAATCAGAGAATAAAGTCTTAAATTCATGAAGTCATGGCATTAAATATGGGAAATGTAAACCTGTTTTTCCTTTGAATTAAAGTGACAGTTCACCCAAAAATTACAAATTGCTGTTAATTTACTCACCCTCAGGCCATCCAAGAGGTAGGAAAGGTTTTTATTCAGTGAAACACTAAAAAAGTTTTCCTTGGTGATTTATGTAATGCAAATCAATGGCTGTTGCCACTTTGAGAGTCAAAACTGCATATCAGTCAAAACAAAATGAATACCCATGGCCTCTGGCGATATGTTAAGGTCTTGAAGTGAAACTATCAGTCTGTGCAAGAACCTCCTTGGCAAGTTTCCTCTTGCCATGAATATAGCCGCTGTTGCTGACATTGTGTTAAATCGTAAATAAGTTAATAATGTCCTACAGTATTACCTGTAATACAGAGCCACAGACAAGCATTTTCCTTTTAACTGGTTCTTTTTACAGATAAGCCATTTACACCGTATTGACATATTGTGTTCCATTCAATTTGTTCCTGTCATTTTCTTTACCCTATTAAAAAAAGGACTTAAATTTGTCTTCATTAACCTGCAGAATGCCTGTTTTGACAGTAATAGGCACTTGACATATAGATGTGCTCTTCTGTGCTTTTCAGGACTTTCAGTTCCGTCAGATGAAGAAGATCCGTGTGTTTCAGTCGTCTGCGGATCTTCCTAAGGAGCGCTCTAGTCTCCTCGCCATCTCCAACAAATATGGCCTGACGTTTGCTGCCAAAGATGAGACGCTGAAAGTATTCTGGACGAGAGATGTGATTGCAGCAGGACGTCTGGAGGGCAACCCCAATGACACAGGTATAAACGTTCACATAAAAATGCTGCCCAGCTCCACTATGACTGAGCTCAGACTCATGTATGTCTCGTGTGTCTTATCAGTGGAGTGCCCCTGTGCTGTCATGGTGACCGTCGGTGTGGTGATGCATCACATTGCTCTGAGCAGCGATGAGCTCACACTGTCTGTGTGTGGGACGGGGGACACCGCCGAGCTCACGCTGGACTTCTACGACGTCCGCACTTTCCTCAACAAGGTCATTGACTCTTCTAAAGCTATTTGAATTCTGTTTTCATTTGTTTCCTCTTCAAGCATCTCCTCTTGTTTAGTTTGTTTTAGGTCTTGAAGTCCATATCTGCAGCAGAAGCAGTGGAATGATGTGACATGTACTTTAGTTTATGAAGTCAAGTCACATCTATTTCTAAAGCAGCTTCGCAGAAATAAACAAAAAGATAACCGAATCAATGATGCAGACTTGAAGTTTTAAAACAAATAGTGCAGTGCGGTCTTCACAATCAAAAGTGACCGCCATAGGAAATTAATTGGAAATATGAAAATATGACAAGTCTACAAATCAGTTTATGATTAAGTCTTTGGTAATGTCCCATTTTGGTGTTCACATCAAATTAAATTTAGTGATTTTTATAAATGCACAAAGCATAATAAATTTAAGTAAGTTTTGTAAAAGTAAAATGTCAAAATGTGAGTGAATTAATATTCATTAATAAAAATAAGGGTTTAAAATGACTTAGTATTTTAGGGCTGCACTGTGATCCCCAAAGGAGTCTTTTATACACCTGAGAAGATTTGAACTATCCCTCACAGGCTCACTTTCATCTACATTAATTTCAAACTTACAGGCACCTAGTAGTTAAACCACGGCATAACATGCCTGCCTTTTTCTCCCACCAGATGGCATTAGTTAGCTTTTCATCCACTGGATTTTAAGTACCTTTGCTTTTTTTGTTAACTAAAATTAATTTGAAATTAAATTTTTGTATTAATTTATATAGAAATTATTCTTATCATTAGATGATTTTTGTTTAGTGCAGTGAAATACAGAATATATAAAGAATAAATTTTATTGAAACAACTTGCAGTACCTTCATAGATCAAGAATGTGAAGAATACTAAACTGTTAATGTGTTTGCTCAAGCAGGGCAGACAAGAGAAATGTCCCTTCATGTCTTTCAAACCCGCGGCTGCTGCAGACACACTGGTCCAGGATCTGAAGTGGAGTCCGGTGGACGCGTCCCGTCTGGCTGTTTGTCTGTCTGATGGCAGTATGATGGTGCTGGACGTTCAGGACTCTGTCAGCGTGGTCGCTCAGCTTCCTGCCTCTGAGGGAATCACCTGTGGTCAGTGTTTACTGTGTGCTGTCTTCATTCTCACAGTGCTAATCTTGAATAAAATCATCAGTTTCCAGATGTCTCCACCACCTAATTGTAAAGTGTGTTCATTAATACCTCTCTCTCTCTCATTGTAGTTTGCTGGAGTCCCAAAGGGAAGCAGGTGTCTGCGGGGAAAAAGGACGCCACAGTGGTTCAGTTCACTCCTGTACGTCTGTGCATCCTGCAGTTTTGTTGTCTGCCACTTTGAAAACTCAAGCTCTTTAAAACAGGATGGATTAATGTTTTTCTTTTATCACTCTGAAAGTGATTCCACTAATATTTTTCCTCTGTGTTATTATTGTTACAGTTGTGGTATGAACTTGCTACTCTCATAGAGTTAGTCACTATTAAAACTTTATAGTTCAGTGTGTAATGTCATGCTTTGTGTTTGTGTCTCAGACCTTACAGGCCAAGAAAGTGATCCCCTGTCCCAGCTTCTACAGTCAGGATCACCCTGTCAAAGGTACAGCGGCACAGATTTACTGTGTTCCTGTATAGATGTCATGTCAGTGCTAATCGACCTCATTGATGCTTTCATGTCATGCTGCACGATTTATATTTACAAGATGAGCGTCGCCAAAGGTTCAAACCTTGACTGATGATATATTAATATTTTAGCCAAATTATATCATGGCTAATTTCTTTATTTTCATAGATTAAATCAAGTTTTTTTTTTAACTTGGAGCATATATATTTATTTATCCACATCTTTTATGATTTGTATTGCATTTTTGTTTTTATTTTAACTTATCGTGCAGCCCTATCCCATCATACTCTATGGTGGTGTGAGATTAAAAAAAACAAAAGGTAAACATCAATTACAAAAACCATTTGCCCACTTGATGACTTAATCTTAATAACATTCAGACCTCAGAGTACAGTACAAACAAGAAAAAAATGGCAGTTTATGATCCCTTTAATAATGTTCTCACTATCATATGGAAGGATGTGGGCACTGGAGTCTGTGCTGATGTGTGTGTGTGAAATGTTCTCTGCAGTGCTGGATGTGTTGTGGTTAAGCACATATAACTTTGCGGTGGCGTATGCAGCAGCTGATGGCTCTCTGGAGACACCGCCGGAGCTGGTGGTCGTGTCATTGCCTGTGAGTTACTCTAATGAATGATACATTGTAAAATCTTTCAGACACAACTACTGACAATGTGTCAATTTTGTGTGTGTCTGTGTGTCAGAAAAAGGATGAAAAGAGAGGCGAGTGCTATCTGAACTTCAACGACCTTGTGTATGGCACTTGCACCGAGAGGCAGCATCACTACTACCTGTGCCATATTGAGGACTGGTGAGACGCGTCTGCATGACCTGTGCTCTACATGAGCCTTGTTAGTCCAGTGAGGACATCAGTTGTCATACATCAAATTAATCTGATTTCTCTTATGTAGGGATTTGGTTTTGGCTTCATCAGCCGCCGCTATTGAAGTCAGCATCATCGCGAAACAAGAGGACAAGGTAAATGCATCAGAAACATGGATTATTATTGTTAACGTAAAATCATTAAAAACACTTGACAATTAAAAGGATAGTTCACCGAAAAAATAAAATGTTGTTGTTTTTTAACCCTCAAGTTGTTCCAAACCTGTATGAGTTTCTTTCAGCTGCTGAACACAAAAGAATATGAAATATTGAAGAATGTTGGGAGTTAATCAGTTGACAGTAGCCATTTACTTCTGTAGAATGGAAAAATGTACTATGGAAGTTAATGGGTACCAGAAACTGTTTGGTTGCCATCATTCTGAAAAATATTATCTTTATTGTTCAGCAGCTGAAAGAAACTTGAACAGGTTTGAAACAAAATTAGGGTTAACAAATTCCAATTTTCATTTTTGGGTGAACTATCCATTAAAACCAAATAAACAAATTCTTAAATAATAAATAAATACAAGTGTTAGTCACAGAGGTCTGATGTGATTTTGTGTGCAGGTGAACTGGGAGCTGTGGCAGCTGGAAGATGCCAGTCGAGCGGAGCTTCCTGTCACAGAGAACAGCGATGACACACTTCCTGTTGGCATGGCCATCGATTACACCAGCCAAGAGGACATACACCTGTGTAAGAGCTAATAAGAGTTTCTAATGTCTGTTTAAACTGTGATATAAAGTTTTTTTTTTCCTAAGAAAATGTTTTCTATTGCTGCTGCTGACACATCCATAAACAACAGAAAAATTCTACTACTAATGTTACTTTTATGGTCGTTTGCACGTGTTCATGCGTTACGAGCACCAACTAACAGTACAAGTTACAGTACAAGTATTTATATCTTAAATCTTTAATTTAAATGTTCAAATGATGAAACATTTATAACGTCAAATTCCCAAGCTTTTATTTGGCTAAATATTGATGAAATGCTGAAAAGTCCCTTTGGAAATGATGTGAATGTAAATAAAGTGAAACTAGCAGAAATTGTATTCCCAAGTGCACAATAAACTCATAACGCTTGGCGAGGTGGGGTTTGTGAAAAAGGTTTTTTTTTTTGTGCACCAAGCCACTTTTAAATATCACTGTTTCAGTTTTATTGTTTAATTGTTCATCCTCATTTGTGACTCTGGACCACAAAACCAGTCATAAGTGTCAGTTTTAAAATTGAGATTTATACATTATTTGAAACCTGAATAAATGTAAATAAGCTTTCCACAGAAATATGGTTTGTGAGGATTGGACCATATTTGAAAACTATTTGAAAATCTGGAATCTGAGCTTTATCACCTTTTTAAAGTTGTCCAAGTGTAGTTAAATTAAAGTTGCACTATTATTAACTTTTCATCCACTTGTGAACTCTGTTTTGTAAACATGGTGTTGTCATCGATAATGTTGTTGTAAAAACTTTTTTTTCCGCATCCTTAGCTGATGAGAAGAGGTTGCCTCCAGCACCAACACTGATGCTGCTGTCTACGGATGGAGTCCTGTGTCCTTTCTCTTTACTGAACCTAAACCAAGGGGTCAAACAGCTGACCGTGGATGCTGGCCCGCTGCCTGAGGATGGAGAGAGACCGCCTGCTGCCAGTAAGGCCACAGTCATTGTTTAAGACCCCACAGGCTGTTTTGTTCTACAATGAAATTGGACATAACTTTGCAGCAGCGCGTTTGACCATGGTGCTCACATCTTGCACATGAAACAATTGGATCATTCTTTTCTCTTAACAACTTTTGGATTTATGAAAACTAAAATAATGCCAGAACGTGACATTTAAATAAAACTTGAATAATTGTCCAGGCCTACCTTAATAAAGCAAGCTGCTTTTTATTATTGAACATGAAAAACAGTGTCAGTATTACTTTGAATCAGAATTACACTTTCATTTCTACTGTAAAAGCAGCTCTTTAGTCTAATTTTTATTTTAAATTTTTAACTTGTTTCTGAACCGAACAAATGAACCACAGATGATTTCAACATCATACATAATTGCAGCAGATGAAGTAGTTTGAAGATTTTAAGTTTCACTTAACATTTTTTGGCCTAGTTTTGTTCAAAGTAACGTCATAGGAGTTTGTTTAATTCCGCTTGAAGTGTTTCAGCCTTTACTGTGCCAGACAAACCTGCATGTGCTTTGAAGTTAGTTTAATTAATTTTTAATTCACTAGCACTTCAGATCTATTATTGATTAATGCAGACAAATCATGATTATGAAGTGATTTAAGATGCAGCGTTTGCAGTCTCGGCACCAATCCAGTGACTTTGTTGTGTTCTAACACTTAATTTCAGAGTCTTCGTCTTCCTCTGTTGCTCCCGCCACTGCAGCATCCTCTATCTTCTCATCTTTCCCAGCATCTTCTGGCATGGCCCCTCCTCCAGCCACCTTATCCTTCACAGCCCCGCCTCCAGCCACCTTATCCTTCACACCCCCGCCTCCAGCCACCTTATCCTTCACAGCCCCACCTCCAGCTGCCACTGCTGCCGCCTCCTTGGCTCCGCCCACCTCCGCATCCTCCGCTGGTTTCTCCTTCTCTCTTCCTGCTCTGAGTTCAACCACCTCCTCGGGCTTCTCACTGGGTTCTGCCACAGGAGGTTTCTCCTTCAGTGCTCCCAAACCCTCTTCCGATGTTCCTGCCTTCTCCTTTGCTTCCTCATTGGCACCAAAGGAGGTCAGCATTGCTCCGGTGGCAGTTCCTCCTCAGCGTCCACCCGCCATGTCCCCCATCATCAGCGGCCCCAAAGTGCCAGCAGAGCCTGCTACGCCTGCTGTCAGGATGAACCTCTCTGACAGGTAAGCATGTGATCTCTAATATTACACTGCATGGATAATCTTGAGGGATCATCTGAGAGTTTGCCGTGTTTTGCTTCAGGTTTCTGGGAGTGGACTCTCTGGGGTCAGTCACATCTGCTGTCCAGCCATTTTCTTTGACCTCCACACCAAAACCAGCAGCAGTAGAGGTCAGCGGTCCGGCGACAGTGGCAATCAAACCAGCTGCTCCTGCAGGTACAAGCTCAACTCAACTCACCTTTTGTGCTACGTCAAAAATAAAGAATACATTGGCATTTATAAAGACGAAAACTGACATGAATACGTATGCATATGCCAGCTAAAGAGCATGTGTAAACTTATTGCACTCATATGCCATAATTAAAGGAATAGTTCACTTCAAAAATTAAAATTCTGTCATATACTCACCCTTTAGTAGTTCCAATTCTGTATGAAAAGGAAGATATTTTGAGGAAAGTTTGTAACCAGGCTGTTTTGGGTCACCGTAACAGCCTGGTTACAAACTTTCTTCAAAATATCTTCCTTTGTGTTCGGTAGAACAACGAAATTCATACAGGTTTGTACCTACACAAAGGTTAGAACATTATGACATGATTTTTGGGTAAACTATTTCTTCAAGCATCAAACATTTGTTAAAATACAAAGATGTTACAATTTTAAACTGACACGGTGTTATATGCACAAATAAGCAACTCCTTTGTTTTAATTATAGAATACATTTCTTATTATCAGTGCTAACTTTTTTTGCACCTTAATTTTGTGTAAACCATTGGACACCACTATTAAACATTACGGTTTAAAAAGAAAACAAAATATTCTAATACATTGATCAGAAATGAATGTTGCGGCATTGATAATGCTACAAAAGATTTCTATGTCACATAAATGCTTTTAAATACTTTTTAACTTTCTATTCATCTGTGAATCCTGAAAAATCAAGTGCATCACTGTGCCCACAAAAATATTTGGCAGCACAACTGCTTTTAACATAGTAAGCTATAAGAAATGTTTCTGGAGCAGCAAATCATTTTTTTAAAGAATTTTAAATGATGATATTTTAGTAACACTTATTAACTATCAACTACGACTATTCCCTCAATAAATTCTTAACTTGCTCCTTTAGTAATAGTTAGTACGCTAGTTGTTAACTTGAGGTATTGGGTAGGATTAGGGATGTATAATGACATGTAGAATAAGGCATTAATATGTGCTTAATTAGCACTAATAAATGGGTAGTATGGATGCTAATAAGCAACTAATAGGTGTAACCGTAAAATAAAATGTTAACAATATTTGTTCTTAACCATAAACTGGTATTAGTAAACATGCTGTAGATTATGCACTTGTTACTGTTACTCATGTTTCAAAGATGAACATTTTGTAAATTGTTGTATGTTGACATTTAGGATCATTCTACACACGTTTAGGCCCCCAACAGTCATCAGAGATGCATTATTAAGGTGTAAAATGTTGTTGTGTTTTAGTGTTGTCTCGGGCCGGTCAGAGCATTGCTCCTTCAGCTCTGCCGAAACCAGCTGCCGTCACCCCTCAAGCACCCAGTGCTCCATCTGCACAGGTACAGTACTGAAGACATAATGAGCTAGCGTCAGACAGGTCCAGACTCATGTGTCTTGCACAGACTGATCTAAAGTGTGTTTGCTTGTGTTCTGTAGCAGGTTGTGTCTGTGAAAGCATTGGAGAAACATCTGCAGCAGAAGAAAGACTCTGACCCCGTCATGACTGGAATACTGGAGGAGGTAGAGTCCAATAATCACGTTCATACAGTCATTTTGGTGTACCTTTCATAGGCTGCCTTCACACAGCAGCGGAATACAGTTGTCAATCCTGTTTTTGAGTCCTTAATACGGTTACGTTCACACACAGTTTGATTATTTACGGGTGTGACAACCGCATTCTGTAACCGAACTCACAACAGTAAATTTTCCAGACAAATTTTACAACCGCATTCTCAGAACACAGGTGCTGTGTGAACGGAACAGGAGTGGACACGTCATTCACTGTGCTGCACAGACGCGCGTCTACCGCGTTTTCATGTGTGTTTTCGCTAACTTACAGTGATGGAGAAACAAGCTGCGTGTGATCTGCAAGTTTTCTAAACACAGAATTCAGAATTCTAAACACAACTGAAAGCTGGTGTGTGAACGAGACATTTCGAGACTCACACCGGTAAAGGAAATACGGTTGACAATCCCAAATTCAGGATTGACAACCATATTCTGCTGCTGTGTGAACGCAGCTACACTGATGCTGACTGAAAGGCTACCGTGTTCTCTTAGATCGGACACTTTGAGAAGGAGCTGGACGATCTGAAGAGTCGTTGCAGAAATGCTGATTTCAGGGTGGGCAGCACAGATGACATGAGAGAACTGAGGAAAGACTCTGAGAATTTGCACGACTTCACACTGGAGATCAAAGACACCACAGAGGTGGTATTTCATACCAGTCAGTTTTGGTTGATCGTGAACCAACAGATGTGATCGTAGTTTTGATTTGTATAAATGCATGACTGACTGTCTCTAATTATTGAACCCAGTCTCTTCATGGGGACATCAGCCTGCTGAAGACCAGTCTGCTGGAGGGCTTCGCTGGAGCAGAGGAGGCACGAGCACAGAGCGAGCTCAACCGAGACAAAGACTACCTCCAGCTGCTCTACAAGAAACCACTGGACCCTCGGCGAGAAGAACAGCTTAAGGTCTCTTCACCACCTCTGATAACTACATCATCATTTGAAATGAAAACTTGTGCTGAAAGTGTGTTTTTGCTACAGGAAATCCGCCGCTTGTACCAGTACGTGAAGTTTGCCATGGAAGACGTGAATGACGTTTTGGACGTGGAGTGGGAGAAGCACTTAGAGAAGAAGAAAAAGCAGAGGTGAGCAGTTGTGAAATTTTATTAGCACGCGTCTGTTTTCCGTCCGTCTGAGCTTCAACGTTTGCCCCTGTAGGCACATGATCGTCCCGGAGAGAGAGGCTCTTTTTGCAGCATTGGCCAATAACCTGGACATCATCAACCAGCAGAAGAAGCGACTGGACCGACTGGAGAGTGACCTGCACAAGCTAAGGCTCTACAGAGGGACATCAGTGTGGAGCTTCAACAGTCAGACGCCCTCTACACCCTCAGGACAGAGGTGAGAATGCATTTTTAGGCTGGCCTGTCTCAGTGGTCTAACAGCACATGGCCTATCAAATCAAAGTATTTGGGGTTTACTGTTCACAGAAGCAGAGGGTAAGATGGAGGCAGAGGTCAGTGGAGGCAAGTGTTGTATGACAGAAATGTTAAAGTCAGCCTGAAATCAAAACTGACTATATTTTTTAGCTCACATTGCTATTTTTGTGGTGAACAATTAATCCGTGCAAGTCAATCCAGGAAAAAAACCAAGTGATGCCCTCTAGTTTCCTCATTCAGTATTCTGTTTCTCTCTGAAGTATGTCATAAATCGGTTTGTGACCAATTTTACTTCTGTATTAACAGAAACCGAGGGCTAACAGTAATATCCAGCAATACAATTACTCAACTTTCTCAAAAATGGTATCAAGATTAATGTAATTCCCAACTAAATGGAACAAGACAAGAAAAAATTTGCATTTTCGATTTATTAGACATGCCAATAAGATTATATGTACGCACGTTTTGGAGTACTATTTCAAATAACTTCCCAATTAGAATTAGACCTAGAATCTCATTTACTGTTATGTTTATTTATGCTTTAATGTTTTATGGTTCCATTAAAAAATAGTTAACATTAAACGTCATTGAAACCCTAAGAATTCACAACTTTTTTTTACAGTCGTAGTGCATTTCTGTTTGAGCTGTGTGCACTGAAGATGATCAGATTTTAGTCAGTGGGATTTCATTTATCTCATACAGAATATGGTTCGTTATTTATACAGCATAATGTTAATATTACGACTTGTAGGCTATCTGCACAAAATGCCCCGATTGCAGAAGTGAACGAGTCTGTGCGGCTCGGAGTGAACTCCTTTTGTGGACACATTCTTCATGGAACAGTGTGCAGAAACACAACAGCTTAACTCTAAAAATTCACAGTTTTATTAAAATAGTGTTTTCGTTATAATGTTATGTGTATGACAGTCCCAGTCATAGTTATTACCATTCTTCATTGTTTGTCCTGCTCGCGCTATGCGCGGAAGAGATAAGGGCTTTACATGATATATATAAACCAGCTGAAATATTTTGAAATCTCTTGTACCCTACCTAAAGAAGAAAAATCCAATCTTTCACTCTGCCTCAATCTGAGTCTCGTTAAAGATTCAAATCCCTGCCGCCAAGATGCACCTCTGTTGGTCACGGATTATGGAAAATGAAACTAAACTTAAGTCTATAGGGGTGGATGGATTTATTCATGCAGGTTAAAATATTTAAAGTTTTTTTTTTTTTTTTTTTTTTCAGATTCTTATTTACAGCATTTCTGTAATAGGCTGTATATTTAACATATAGGGAGAAACTGGTAGTTCTATGTGAAATCAAGTCAAATGGTATGATCATAACACCCCGCGAATATTTGACTCTGAGATTGGGAGTCAAATCAGGCTGCTCGAATCGAAGCATTGAATCGTCGACTATTCGAGGACACTCCTTGTGATCTGTAACTTGATGGAAGGGGTTTTTTTTTCCCCTTCTTGTTTATGTAGTTGTTTTGTTCTGTCTTGTTTTTGTACCGTTTGTGTCTGAAAATATAAAAAAAAAAAACACTATAAATATAGTATACAAACATATAGCAGGCAAAAAGCTCAGTGACTCTTGTGTTCAAAATACAAAAGTCAATCACAACAAGAACAAGTTGGCACGCCAGAGCTCCAGAAATAGAATAATTTTAATGCATGTTCTTGTCAACAGTGATTGTTCGAGTCATATGTGTCATGTACTTACACTGTGGTTACATACTACGTACACATCTTGTTACTATGTACGTAATAACTAAGTACAGAGGTATTAGGGATATTTAATATAAAGTGGGACCATGCACAGAATATCACGCACATCTGACAGCAGGAAAAGCCACACAGATTTATAATTTACTTTGAAGCACTTCATAAATAACATGTTTAAAACTTGAATTGTGCACTTATCCAGCACCAGCGACCTTTGTGGTGTTCTTTATGTTTAATGTGTTTGCAGCAGCATCATCCTAGCGGAAACTAAAAGCATCCATATTCACATGTTCTGTGTGTTTTGACAGTCTGGACAGTGAACTGGAGAGCTTGAAGGATGCTCTTCTGAAGGCCAGCCTGGAAACGACACCTAAAGCTCCTGCCAAATCACCATGTAAGATCTGTTTGTGTTCAGCACAGTTCAGTCATCATCTCATGTTTAACAGTACAGTCTGAATTGTTTATCCAATTAGACTCAAGATGATTCTACTCACAGATGAATTGTAGTGAGATGTTGTTGTTTTAGTTTGACCTTCCTGATGTCACTGTATGTGTATGCAGCTAAAATGACCCCAGCCAAACAGTCTCAGCTGAGGAACTTCCTGTCAAAGCGACAGACTCCACCAGTTCGTTCCACAGCTCCAGGTACATCAACTTGTGACGTGACCATGCATCTAGGGGTGTTAAGTTGATGATAAATTGATATCTCTATATTTTTTGATTTTGTTGGCAGTGTAAGGCAGTATTTTGCTGGGTGTGTTTTGGCCGGGTTCTTGGTGCTTTAGGCATGTCACAAGCTCTTCATATTCTGAGCATGACTCATGTACAAGGAACTTTTTCATTAAAGGATGACATTTGCGGTCTTAAATTGATTTACAGGGATTTTTTTTTTTAAGCATTTTTTTTCTAACTTTATTAGATGCGTTCTTTTGTCAAACTTTAATCAGTAAATTCAGTTAGAAAAATAAGACCCAATATGATGTTACCAATCAGATTAAATTGCCCTGCAGAAGTGACATCTATAACAGTGCTTTGTTATATTTACACTTTACACTTTTTTTTTTTAGTGAAATGATTCCTCTGTCTTAATGAGTGAGTGAATCGTTCATTCAAATTTTTTGTTGATTAGGCTGAACTAAGGAACTTCTGTATGTTACTCGCAGATGTTTTACTAGAGTTAAAATAGACAATACTGTGTCTAACATGTAACTCACAATATTAACTGTTGTATAAAATCACATTTGCAGTCGTACTGATATTCACTCATGCTTGCTTATGTGACATAAGACAAAAACTTAAACAGGCATTTTTGCTTCCATATACTGAAATTGGTTAATTCTATCTGCATTGTACTAGTCTGCATCATGCAGCAAAAGAGTGTAAAAATTTTTGTTTGTTTGTTTGTTCTGCAAAACAACCTGTGTGAGAGTTATTGTACACAATACATGCTGACACCCCTGTGTTTGTCTGTGTTTGTCTCTTTATCCATTTTTCAGCTAACCTGTCACGGTCAGCCTTCCTGTCTCCTCAGTTCTATGACGATCTGGATGAGGTGAGCTCCAGCTCGTCTCTGTCTCAGCCTCTGGAGCCCGAGGACTCATTGGCATTGGCAGAGGAAGAGGAAGAGCCAGCACCCATCTCAGTGCTGACACCCTCTGTCCCGAGACACCCCGTGGTGGTCCGTACACCCTCCATACAGCCGGGCTTCAGTATGCAGTCCAGTCCGTTCAGCAGAGTCCAGACCAGCCCTATTCCTGTCATCAGCCCCGGTGAGGCTTAAACCGCACCTCAACATGTGACTCTGGTCTTGTTAATGGTCTTTACAATGTCTCTTGCATGTGTTACAGCACCAAAAATAAACATGGACAGTGCTGATAGCACAGCATTGGCTACAAAAACAGTCAAGCATGGAGCTCCGCCCACAGAAAAGATCACGCCTACCACAATCCCCGCCCCCCAGGCTGCAGGAAGAGCTGCCCTCAGCAGACACATGACTAGCCAGAAACCAGGTACAAACATACTGTCCTTTACAAATCTGTTATAATCCACATTTACACATTTCAGCCAATGAGTGATTTTATTTTTGGTTTGTCATTTTAAACTCTATTGAGCTGATCTTATTATATCTTACTAGTATTATAGTCTACAATTGTGCATATAGATCAGATGTCTCATTAGTTATCTGTAAGTCCCCATAAGTCTCATCTGTACACTAGGGGGCGACACTATATGTCAGACGTACTGCATTATTTGGAATATTAAAGAGATTTAATTGTTATAGAAATTTATGTATGCTACCTTGCAAAAAAAGCATGTATGTGGCAGTAAAGACATTTTATAATGAAACAAAAAATTCTGTTCTTTTAAACTTTATTCATCAAAGAATCCTGAAAAATAAAATGTATCACAGTTTTCACAAAAATATTGTGCAGCACAGCTGTTGTCAGAAATGATGCTGAAAATACAGCTTTGATCAGAGCAATAAAATAAATGTTAACATATATTCACATGGAAAAGTGTTTTTATTTTAAACTGTAATGTA
This sequence comes from Enteromius mattozi, assembly GCA_032359235.1. NCBI lineage: Eukaryota > Metazoa > Chordata > Actinopteri > Cypriniformes > Cyprinidae > Enteromius > Enteromius mattozi. The sequence goes on along the minus strand of JAUMHE010000084.1, from coordinate 4,139,466 downwards.
AATTTTTACTGAACTTTTGTTCAAATAAATGCAGCCTTGTTGAGCAGAAGAGACTTATTT
>JAUMHE010000084.1:4119237-4133381 GCA_032359235.1 Enteromius mattozi | reverse complement strand
TCTCTATATATGTGTGTGTGTGTGTGTGTCTTTATCTGTGTGTGTGTGTGTCTCTATATATATATATATATATATATATATATATATATATATATATGTATGTGTGTGTATATATGTAGATAGATAGGTAGGTAGGTAGGTAGATAGATATAGATTTTTTTTTTTTTTTTTAATGAAGACAAAATCCAATAACAAAAAAGCTAACAGCAATAAGATGGTTTATGGAATTCTAAAATGTAATTATTATGTTAGATGCTTATGTTATTCATTGAATCCTTTGAATAATTTGAAATTGAAGTAAGTATTAAGTAATTGAGAAAATGTTAACATTTCGGTACATTAAAAAAGGACCAGTCCGCTTTAGAATGATGTTGTGGCTGGGGGGGCCTTGGAGTCAAAAAGGTTAAGAACCACTGATTTAAATCACTGCCATCCACTGCACCTTTTCTGTTTGCTTAATTTTTGCTAATTTGATGATACCCATAAATCCACTTAGCACAACTCCCCCGAATGTCCTTCAAATTCATTGCAAAACATGTGAGAGATTCTGCAGGTTCTGGACCTTACAACAGCTTGCTGGTCACATTGGCATATTGGCATTGGGCTCTTTTAGTAAATTTCTTTCTTTTTTTCCCCCTACTTTTGCAAATAGCAAAGAGTTCTGGTCTACCAGGCAAGTTCTCTTTTGCAAACAACACAGGAACAAAGATGTCGTTTGGCTCTGTGGGGTCTGAGGAGCCGTTTTCCTTCACTTCAAAACTGTCAACTCCCACACAGAGCGTGAGCTCCTCTACACCACCTCCTGAGTCATCTAAACTCCCTCAAGCTCCCAAAGCCCAGGGCAATGCTAGAGAAACTCTCGGCTCCTTTTCTGGCTTAAGAGTGGGCCAAAGTGAGGAAGGAAAGGAAGCCCCCAAGACAGCCTTAGGTTTTAGTTTTGGACAACCTGGCAATGAATCTACAGGATTTGCTTTCAGTTCTGCACAAATAAAGCCTGCAGAAACTGGAAGTTTGGAATCACCAAGCACTGCAGCAGAGGCTCCAAAGACAACTGCGGCACAAGGATTTGGCTCATCTTCGTTCACCTTTAAACCACAGGAGGGAACTGCTCCCTCAATAAAGCCAGGTTTCACCATTCCCTCGACATCTTCCTTTCCACCAGTTGCCACTTCTTTCTGCAGTCTGTTGAGAGCACCTCTATCAGAGACGCAAACTCTTCCAACAATGTCCCTCCAGCCAGAAACGACGACTTCAACTGAGCCGGCTCTCTCCACTGATATAGAAGCTAAAGAACCACCAGCAGAATCCAGTCCTAAACCACCAACCTTAAGTGCTCCATCAGCCGCACCAGTCACTGAGGCCGCTGCTCCCACCAGTATGGCGCCTACTACAGTGCTTTCCAACAAGCCCCCGACTCCTCCATCTCTCGAGGTCTCATTCACACCATCTCCATCAGTTACCCCTCCATCCGAGACACCGGCACCTGTCACCCAGCCTCCTGCAGCAGAGCCAGTGTCTGATCCTGTCCCCGACACCACCAGCACTTCCACAGCCACTCCTGCACCCCAAGAGACACCAGCAACCACCCCATCCTCAGCTCCAACGTCTGAGAAACCAGGCTCTATCTTCGCCAAACCTTCGGGTGGCACAGAAAGTCTGACTGTAGGAGGAATAAATCTCACCAGTGCTGTCACTACAGCGGCCACCTCTGCCTCATCTGCAGCCATCACCACCAGTGCAGCTCCAACCCCAGTCTTCGGACAACCCACTTCTGCCGCTCCGACTACCGTGTTCGGGTCTAACGTCTTTGGCGCCAATTCTACCACCTCTGGCTTTGGAAAGCCTGCCTTCGGACAGAGTCCTAGTGGAGGTTTCGGCCAACCTGCTGCCTCTGGTTCTGCTAGCGGCTTTACTTTTGGTCAGCCGGCATTTAGCGCAAGTTCTGGGTTTGGGCAGCCAGCCACAGCCACCACCACCTCAGCCTCAAACAGTGGAGGAGGAGGACTGTTTGGATCCTCTAGCACAAACAGTGCCAGTTCCTTCTCTTTTGGAGCCGGCTCCACCAGCTCTGCAGCCAGTACTGGCACTGGGCTCTTTGGCCAGACCAGCGCACCTGTTTTTGGACAGTCCAGCTCAGGCTTTGGCCAGGGATCCATGTTTGGCAGCAACACCACCACAGCATCTTCCTCTGGATTCGGCTTTGGACAACAACCAGGTGGGTTTGTAAGAAGCGCAGTACTCATTATGGCCTCTTTCCACAAATTCCGAAAGGGAAGAGTAGGATGTTGAAATTACACATTGTATACAAGTAGGCTCAGGGCTAGTGCTAACTGAGAAGTTGCTGGATTGATCCCAACCAGGGGTGTTATTTGACAATCTGTGGTATGAACCCCAACGAAATACTACTATTTTTATTTCTAATATTTCTATTACGGCAACAGCATACAAACTATGACAGTGATAGTGTCAGGTATTAATTATGCGCTTTATTCAATGTTTAAAGTGTCTAATGTGAGTTGAATTTCATTTTGCATGACCTTTATTGCCATACTGAAATCAATAACAGAAAGCTTTCCTCAGATATTGAAAATAAATTAAAGATATATGTTAAATCTCAATGTGAAACAAGCATATTCCATGACAAAGTCACTCAGTATGTACATTTAATCAAAAAGTTTAATATTTTTTAATTAGATTATAAACTTTTTCTATTATAAACCGTTGCGAGTGTAGTGCACTTTCAGAGAGAGCCTGCCCACACAGACTTTTGATTGGCTGTGATATTTGATTGTTTCTGGTGTGGACTTGTTGCATCGTGTGTGATGGTGGAGATTACCATTAGGGATCGACCGATATGTGTTTTTTAGGACAGATGGCGATACTGATTATTAAAGACCAAGTAGACCAATAACCGATATTTTGAACCGATATATATGTCTGGTGTAGAAATGAAGATGAATGTAAAAATTAAGAACAAGGGCTCAAAACAAAAACTGCCTTCCCTGGTGTTGGTTGCACTTTAATCCACTTCATCTACAATAAGGGTATATAAAGAGAGGGTTAAATGTGGGGTCACTGTATGCTTCATGGTTAAGACTATAAATACTGTACTACAGCTAAACAGCTTGGGGAAATGTATTTGGCTTCAATAATTTACATATTAGAAATGTATGTGTAATAGCATAACCTATTATTTTTTTCTGATGATTAAATCATAACCTTCAAGAGGTGACTATTCAATTCATCATCTCATGCACATCAATTGATGATCTTAAAAAAAAACACAACATTTATAATAATTGTAAATAATTTAATTGTCTTCATAGCTCCATTGTAGAAGTTAAGAAGACTGCAACTATTTTAATGAAACCATAACACTAATAGCCTATTATAGACAGACTTGGTTCAATATCCTATAGCCTAATCTTGGCCTATAGTGACAGTAATTTTAGTTTAGTCTCAGTTTTAATTTACAGTGTAGTCAAATTGAAGCAATAAAACAGGCTACTCCTTTAATCTTTAATCAAATGAGAGTTAAACTGACAAGGGAGTTTGCTATTAAAATGAAAACATGGAAGAAATAGTGTATTGTGTGATTATTATTTTAAACAAAAGTTGTATTTATAGTCATAGTAAAGCTCTAATCCAAACATTTATTTTGACAGGTTGTCATAAGGACCTAGTCTATGTCATAGGTATATATGATGATAGTTTTACTCAAATTTAACAAACAAGTGCTCATGAAATGACTCAGAGCAGTTCTGGGGAGGTATTGATGTGTTTATTTTCTCATTTAGTGAGATGGCTGATGTTGAAAACATAGTGTCGCGCACTTCAGTATGTGTGTAGTAAACAAAGCGTGCGTCTGTGCCATTCACATACACGATACAGAGACACGTAGAACATGTAAGATTCGTATTTGAACAGTCTTTTTGCAGATACTAGTGTCCATAGCGTGAGTCGATTCAAGTGTACTGACCTACATTTAATTAATTCATCCAAACTTTGACAAATCCCGTGACATTCCGCGTTATACAGTAAATCCCATTTATGCAACTGGATTCCGCCATTCCGCCCGCATTTTCCCCACGGAAACTATTTTCCATTAATGGTCGACAATATTATTATGTGTTAAAGGATTAAGATTATGACTATACTTTAAGTTATGTTGACATGTTTTGTCTCATGGTACTTTTAGTAGGTCTTAATATGTACATTAACAATTATTTGAGAGTCAAACATAATGTAATTTAATATGAAACTATGCAAAGGGCGCTCCTGAGTCACCGCGGATAGATGCTAAATAGCACTGCTGGTGCGCTTCTCGTCCGTGTGTGACACACTTCAGTCTTCGTGACTCTATTAAGAGTCAAAGTGCATAAACTACATATTCAAATCTCATTTGGGCATTAATGGTCGCTGTGTTAAATAAGATTTATCAATTAAAGCAAAGCAAGTAAGGATATCTTCTTGTAGAGCTCATCTCCTTTCAGACCCTGTCCTGAAATGGCAGTCCTGACTCCTGTGTGCAATTCTCAAAACGCCCACATTATGGCAGCGTTTATCGGGGAATCCGATATTTCAAAGCCGATACCCGATTATGTGAAAATGCTTAAATATCGGAAAACGATATATCGGTCAATCTCTAATTACCATTTACCAACTTAAGAGTTGTTTTCCGTATTAAAGGGTTACTCCATCCCAAAATGAAAATGTTGTCATTAATCACTTACCTTCATGTCATTCCAAACCCGTAAAAGCTTAGTTTGTCTTCGGAACACAATTTAAGATATTTTTGATGAAAACCAGGAGGCTTGTGACTGTCCCATGAACTGCCAAACAATTACCACTGTTAAGGTGCAGAAAAGTATGAAAGACATCGTCTGAATGCTCCATCTGCCCTCAGTGGTTCAACCATAATATTATGAAGCTACAAGAATTTTTGTACGGAATTTTATTTTTATTGAATTATGATCTACAAAATGGTGCAATGATGACATTATGCGGCTAAGTTGTTGAATAAACCTGTTCTTTTTATTTTCTTTCCTGTAGGGCTATGCAATATCAGGTTCAGTATCGTAAAAGAATCTCCCGCAAAACTGAACGCGATATTGTGTAGCTTGTCAGTGATCTATGGTTCTGTGTATTAACTGCCGCTCCATTTGAAAACAGGTTATGGAGATTTACTGGTAATCAAAGAAACGGCTTTACTTATGAGATGCGAAATTAATGGCTTGATTTGCAAAAAAATGTCAAATTTTGTGTGATTTGAGTTTGATTGTCAAGCAATTCATTAATGTACCTTAATACATTTTCTCTTATTGTATGTAGATGCTTTATAAGATATAATAATAATAATAACCATTAGATAAGATTATTTGCAGTTCGCAGAATGAAATACAACTCGCAAATGTCTTTTTATCGTGTGTCAGCAATGAAGCAGCTCTTTTTTGCATGTGCAGCTTGTGTACAAGCGACGTTCTGTATTAAAGGTTAAGACCATTTATATCCATAACAGTATTAATGAAAGGCTAGAAACACTTTAGGAGGAAAATATGAGCCTTCAGCGGATCAGTACTTTTAACCCCAGAGGGATTGTCCCACATTTATACAGAGCATCTTAATGTTACGCCACCCGCTCACTGTGAAGCCCACAGCACATTTGCTAGGCTGTGCATTTAATTAATTCAGTTGAAGCCTTTTACAGTTTAATTATCACACTCGGCCATAATGTGAATATAAAATGATTGTGCAGCCATGTTTGTGAAGTTGCAGAAACAAAATGAGTTTTTCCACCATTGTGCTGAATAGCTGTTATTGTTATGGTTTGCTGTGCTGTGAAATCAGTAAGACTTTATGCAACATTTGGCAGACGCTTTTATCCATAGCCACTTACATTTCATTCAAGTTACCCAATTTATTAGTTATCCCTTTCCATGGGAATTGAACACATGACCTTGATAGTGACATGCTCTGTTTGCGCTACAGGAATGCATCAGGTGTTAACCCAATAATATGCCTTGATACTGTATGTAAACTATGCAAGGAATCACAGGCAGCGAAATAAGAACCTCAGCTTATGAATTGCCGAATTAAATTAGCTCCTGGCTTAAGCGTTTGAAACGCAGCACTGTGTTCATTTACACATAAGCAACTCATGATCCGTTGTTTTCAGTATCTCAGAACTGTTTACAGTAAACTCTTCTCCATATGAGCTCATATCTGAGTCACTTATAATGTGCATTTGAAGATGCAGCATAAGCCAACATCTTCTCTAATTTGTAATGATTATCAATAATATTGTCAACAGAAGAAAAGCTTTCCCTTCATTTTCTCACCAAAATAAAAACTTAATGTTTTATTTTTAAAGTGAAAACATTCATAAATCATCCATAAGTATTAGTGTTGTAATTTTATTGTTGATTTATAAAATGGTAATAATAATAATGTATTTAAAAATACAATATTATTGTTCGTAGTGGTATTTATTTGTAACTTTGAAATACTACTACTAATAATGATTTATTAATGTTTATTAATTCATTTATATTAATGGAATTTTATTATAAGCTTTATTATATATTCATATTAAATGGGTTCTATAAACCCCAATCCCCACCCCATGTGACTGTGGCCTAAACTGAAAATGCAAACTACAGTGGTGGCCAAAATTATTAGACAACGTTTGGACACAACTGTATATAGGGTGAGCATTTTTCCACAAAATCCACATATTAAAGCTGATAAGTAAAAACATTAGAGGGTTGCTGAGTTTGCTTCAGTGAACTTCCTCTCCATGCTGTGGTTTGGTTATGATAGTGGAAAAGCATGGTAATTGTAGCAGACAGACACTAGACGTATTAAACAAGTTGACATCTAGTGTGTGTGTTTACAGGAGTAGTTGAGTGTTGTTCATGAGTGTGTCAGGGCCGTGGATGTGATGGCCCAGCACTGGAATGTGCAGCAGTGTCAGGCGTGTCCTTATAGAATTCATAGGAATGGGAGAAATCCTGGCCTGAGATCCTGAGACATCCACATTTTAAGCAGCTGAGTCTCTGACCTCTGACCCTTAAGCTTCAGTGACACTGTAGGATGCCCGGTTCACACCTGTTTATGCTCTGCTTATTTAAAGCCACGCCAAACTAAAGAGTGTGCTGATTGAAATGATGCAAATGTATCTGTCTGGTTGACCTTAGCCTGCACATTATGTTCTGATTTTTCAATGACATTTGAGACAAACTATACTTTACAGAATCAGTCAAACACAAAGAGACCATTGAAAGTCAATGTTTCAGGCTCAAAATGCCAATTAATCAAATGCACATCTTCCTTGTTGCTCGCACAAAACTTGATACTAAAAAAACTTGACATTTGTATTCATGAATGTCTCTATGAACAAATCACTACTTTTGTTTAATTCTTCTTTTGTTTTCATATAGTAAGATTTTTAATTTTTTTCATTTGTTTCATGGATGATTTTACATTATTAATATTTCAGAATGATCCTGCAGTATAAACGCACATTGTTCTGATGTTTCATCTCATCTCAACTGTCACTGATTGTTTTTTTGTTTGTGCATTAATGAATCAGTCAGATAGAGGAGCATGTTCAAAGTCAATGCTTCAGTCAGACAAAAGTTCAAGTTAATCAAATAGGATTTTCAAGGCATCCATGCCACTCAATCCAAAAAACACTCATCGCTCTTATTGCACTATTACCAAAAAAACCATCCTTATTAGTCCAATTTACTGTACATCTGTTTATTTCTGCACTTCTTTGAAAGGTGCATGCTTGTGGATAGCAAGATGCATTTGCAACATTTATCAAGTTCATAGATAATTGTGCATGCCATGCATTTATTACTTTTGAGCCTGGTTTCATCCAGTGCTAAAGAATAAGAATACCGTTTTCATGTTTAATCTCTTAATAATTGGTTTTTGTTGTTTTTTTGTTCAGTTTTTGGCAGCAACCCCTCCGCCTCATCAGTGTTTGGACAGCAGGCCAGTGGGTCCAGCGTATTTGGCCAGGTACAGCCCTTATAAAACACATCTTCATCTGCTAAAGCAGGCTGGTTATTCAGCTGGACGTGAGTGTGTTTGAGTATCAGAGGCAGCAGTGGTGTTTCATCAGCATGCGGTGGAGGCTGGAGCTTCGACATACCAGATAAAAGTTTCAAAGTTTCTCTCTGCCGCAGGCCTCTGAAACAAGACAAGCTGTCAGTCTGCTGAAGGACTGCTTTGAGTCACCAGAATTACATATTGCTTCTATATTTCCATTTTTTTTTTCCAAATTTTGAGTTTTCATTCTTAGTTTGCCTTCATCGCCAGACCTGAAACCTGTTCAGCACACTGGTTTTGCTGTAGTCTAAAAATCCTTTTACTGAAGTAATATTGTATTTAATAGTTTATTAACATTTTTGAATCAGATTAAAGGAATAGTGCACTCAAAACTGAAAATTACCCCGTATTTTACTCACCCGAAGCCATCCTAGGTGTATATGAATTTATTCTTTCAGACGAACAAAGTCGGAGTTCTTTTTTTTTTTCTTTTTTTTTAATTTATGTATGAAGTAAGCTGTAAATTTCATTGTAATTCATTCGTATAGTAAAATCCTCTGACTTTTCTTTCCTTGTTTTTGACCTTGTTTTTAACTTTTCATTCGTTATCCGTGTTTAGCATTGCTCTATCCTTGTTCATCTATTCTCTTCTGAGCTTACTTTATGAATGCGGCTTACATCATAAGTGGAGTCAGAGGTCAGCCAAGAATCCCGAACTTGACTCTCTTTCAAAAGCGCATACAGCTGTTGCAGAGTCAGTGATTTTAGTTATAATTTTAAAAATATAAATATTTTTGCGTATGAGTTAGTTAACGGATATATACAATTTATAGAGCTTCAAAATAATGGCCACTATCCACCAGCATTACCAAGTCAGGAAGAGCCAGGATAAATTTTTGTAAAAACGAAAAGAGGAAAGTCATATACACCTAGGATGGCTTGGGGGTGAGTAAATTATGGGGTTATTTTCATTTTTTGGTTACTATTCCTTTAAACACACAATAATGTAGTTGAGTATACAAATTGCAGGTTTTTGTGATTGAAAATGTGAATCTCAAGTATGGATGTGATGTGATTTTTGCGATCAGGGTCAGTCTGGTGGAAGTATGTTTGGGTCGAACGCTGGAAACACTTCATCAGGTTTTTTCAGTGGTCTTGGAGGAAAACCCAGTGAAGACGCTGCCAACAAAAATCCATTTGGAACCCCGGCCGCAGGTGGATTTGGCCAACCCATTAATACAGGTGCACACACGGATATTTACTCTTAACAAGGCTGTTGTATTAACCTGAAAAAAATAAAAATAAAATAAATGTTAACTAAAATAAGCTTGTAAACTTATCCTTAATGTGAAACTTAAAATCTGCCCTGACAATTAGCTAAAACTAATTATGTACTAAAATGGCTAAAACTGAAATAAATAAGTTACAAATAAAAAAAACACTCTATAAACATTTTTAAAGGGGTCATATAATGCTACTTTAAAGATCGTTGTTTGGTGTAATAGAATGTTGACATGCTTTAATGTTCAAAAAACACATTTTTCAAATACTATAATTATTGTTAATTATATATATATATATATATATATATATTATATTATATTATATTATATTATATTATATTATATTATAATTATTGTAACTCCTCTATTCCCCACCTCTCTCAAATGCATTGTTTTCTACTAAGCCCCTCCTCCTGACAAGTACAGTCTGCTCTAATTGGCCAGCTGACCCAGTGCATTGTGATTGGCCGAACGCCACAAGCGCATGTCAGAAATGTAATGCCCCATAATCGCAAGTTAAGTTTTCAGTGTAACTATAAAGACCGTTAATAATGTCCTTAGTTTTACCAACAGTTCAAGCTTGAAAGGGAAGTAATCTTAATGATTCCTAACTGCATCTAATTTCAGAAAGCCAAATGAAGTGCTTTTGCTTTGGCACAGAAACACACAGCATCTCCCTGACATGATACATCAGCACTACTGCGTTACTGAAACCATGCCTTCTTTCTTTGCATGAACATTTGGGCTGCATTATACAAATATTTCCACATCTTGAAGTAGACGTGTTTTAGCCCGGTCTGGATCAGCCTTCTCTTTTAGATAGAATTAATCCTTTTTGTGGGAGACCTAGAGCTTTGTAGAAACTTTGCAGATCTTACACATGCACAAACCGCATCATATGACCCCTTTAACAATAAATCAATAAAAAAATTATAGGAAAATATAGTAATTAAAGCAATTCTAAATGTTAATAAAATTGATTATGGCATCTGTATTTTGCACACCAGAGAGATTCTCATCTGTCTTATATGCATTAGTGCTGAGGTTCTTGTATGGTTTGTTTCCGGCAGGTCCATCTAACCTGTTTGGGAACAGCGGAGCGAAGGACTTTAGTTTCGGCAGCAGTTCGTTTGGTGAACAGAAACCCAGCGGCTCTTTCAGCTCCGGCATGGGGTCTGTAGCCGCACAGGGCTTCGGATCGTTCTCTACACCCACCAAACCAGGTCAAACTCACTACACACAATGTGATGCAGTCTAACACATAAACAAGGAAGTGGACACTGTAATGCCAAGGGCACATTATTATTTTTTTTATTTTTATAATTATAAATTTTATAAAATGGTTTATTATTATTTGATTAATGTTTAATTCTATTATGGTTTTGCTTATGTCATTTTGATGTCATTGTTGTCCATTTATTGTTTTAATTATTTTGAATTTAATGTTCATAATTTTTTTTTATTATATATTGCTATTATGATGTTCATCTATATAATAATAATAATTATTATTATTATTATTATTATTATTATTATTATTATTAACACAGTAGCAATAATAAATCTAAATAATCTGTTTTAGTTTTATTAATGTTGTTGTTTGTTCTTTTTATTTGTTTTTGTTTTATTTTCTTTGCTATTTATCTTTTTATTGGTTTTTTTATTTGTTAATTATTTTTATTTATATTCTTTCGATAATGAAGATTAGTTAGTCACAATTGTGCATTGTCATGTCTTGTACATTCAGCTTGAATCTTTTCTGAAACCAAACAAGCATTTACTTTAATGTCGATGATCCAGAAAATGTAATTCAATGACATGACCCACTAAATTATTCAGCAGTCTGTAATTTCAGAGCACTCAGTGAGCGACTCTTTCCTGAACAATGGCGGTGTCTTTCCTGTTCTCTTGTCTGAATTGATGCTGATGTGTGTGCTTCTGCTCTGATGTTCTTCAGCCGGCTTCGCGGGCGCGCCAGTCTTCGGCAGTCCTCCAACTTTCGGCGGATCTCCAGCGTTCGGTGGGTCAGCAGGCTTTGGCTCCGCCCCTTCCTTCAGCAGTCCACTGGGCTCCTCCTCGGGTAAGGTGTTCGGTGAAGGAACCACAGCCTCCAACGTCGGCGGATTCGGGTGAGTCTCCCTGCTACCTCGTCCAGCGCAATGCAGTGATTTCAATGTGAATCTGTCAAATCAACACATTTTCACCATGTTTTTAGGAGTACAGAGAAATAATATGAGTAAATATAAATATGAACAAATCAGTGTCAATGCTATATGAGCAAGCCTTCAGAATATAGACAGGAATAAAAGTATTTGTTTGGGAGTATGTCAGTTCTCCTGAAGTAAAGAAACAAACTCACCACCTTTTAAAGATGTAATTGACAGATTTCAATATTTTGTGTATTTTGGGCGTTTTCTTTCCACTAGTCTGAAAGAAGACATGTTAGGAAAGCAAAAGAGACCAGATTTGCCCAGTGCATGTAAACACGCTGGATGAAAGCGTAAGAGTGCTTTACTGTGATGAACGGGATCAGAGCTGTTTTATTGTTTGTGTCAGACAGCAGAATAGATGAGTGTGCATGTATTTTGTATCTCGAGTTGATCAGATGAAGTTTGTCGTGACATCTGTGTGCAGACGCTCAGAATGTGGAAATTAAATGCTGGATTATTGTCATTTTCATCTCCAGCAGAAGCTCACATGAGCATGTTTGTCAGAAATGATGCAGGATGTAGGTTATGCAGAGATTACGTGTGTGTGTGTGTGTGTGTGTAGGAGATTACAGGCTGTGAGAGAGATCAGGAGTCTCCCATCACAGATCAGCACAGGCTGCTGTATGTTCAGCTTCTCAACACCATTATGAACGTGTGATTGCATGGAGATAAAGTGAAACTTATACATGATTATTTCTGCTGGACTAGAGTGGATATATGTGGTTAGGGCAGCTTATATAAGACAAACACAAAATGACAATTTACACAATATTGACTTATAAACTGATGCTTGTAGTCTCTTGTCAAGCATCTGTAGATTTTTCTCAGCATGTCTGAGATAAGAGAGAAAATATTTTACATTTGTATTAAATGTATTATGCTCATTTTTGTCAATCCGTTGAAAGTGTGCAAAATCAAAACTTTCAAGCCCCAAAAAGTTCATAAGGACATTGAAAAAGTAATCCATACTGTTAAATGTTATTTAGTGTTTAGGAAACATAAAATCATTTTCTTTTAAATTTAGCAACTGTAAAATGGCTATAATGTTTTTTCTTAATGTAATTTTAAAATGTTAAACAATTACAATTACATACACTTTAATCTGAATCTTTCCATCATTTAGTGAGTTTTAAACACGCTGGCAGATAATTACATTGGCAGATGAAGACCTGGCCTGTTGTGTTTCTCTAGTGAAAGTTAAAACTCTAGAAAATGTGTTTTGAAATGTTGCTGTGAAACTAGACAAGACGCTGTGAATCCAGTGAAACAACTGATGGATATTGATCATCAATCGTGAGCAGAATGAAACGAACGATTGAATAAAAACAGCTGTTCAGTGACTGAAATCATGCAGCAAATGAACAGAAATAAAAACAAAGAAACAACAAAAAAAAACTATCATGAGCAACAGAACAGATGTAAACGTGCAAAAGAAGTTGAACAGATCATGATACTAGACACTGAGTTTCTTACTAAATCATTGAAATAGTCCATAACCATAATTTTATGAAGCCACAAGAATTATTTTTTGTGTACAAGAATAACTTGATTCAATCTCTTCCGAAACAACTACAGCTATATTTCCACATACAGGGTCTCCTGCTAATAACAGCATCTAGTAAATGAGTAAATCTGAGTGGTGTTATGACGGATGAGGTCAGAGGTGTGGGGTATTTTAGTGATATGTGCTGTGTTCTAATCCTGTGTGTGTCGCACCTGTGCCACGCCACATAACTCACCCAAATAAACCCGCTGCCATCTGTGTCACATGTTCATGTTGTGACACGACGCATGCTTGTGACTGTGTGTTGCAGGTTCGCGTCTCCTCAGAGCACGCCGTCCTTCGGCTCTCTTGCGGGTTCAAACACAGCGCCGTCCTTCGGCAGTCTGGCACAACAACAGCAGCAGCATCAGCATCAGCAGCAGCAGCAGCAGCAGCAGCCGCCGCCGGGCTTTGGCGCTCAGAGCGGAGCGTTCTCTGGCTTCGGCTCGTCTGGAGGTGGGTCGCAGCAGGACCAGCGTTACAGCTGATAACATGCTGCGTTCTCCTGGTTCAGTGTAATCACACCGATTTCAGACTTGTTTCTTTTCTGTCATTTACAAAACTGGACCATCACAACATGAATCAGCATTTTACTTCATAACCCCATTACCACACGCAAACGTTTGGTCAAAACGTTTACACTCTCATTAATTAAAAAATTACATTAAAAAAATTAATTCAGATTGACTTTCTAGTGCTGTCAAATGATTAATCGCGATTAATCACATTCAAAATAGTTTTGTTTGCATAATTTGTGTACTGTGTATATTTGCTATGTATGTATATAAATACACACTCATACAGTATATATTGTGAAAATATTTACATGTATTTAAGTATATATTTATATAATTTATATTATATATAAATATACTTAATATACAAATTAGGGCTGGTCCGAATACCATTTTTTGAGCTTCGAAGCTTCGGCAGTAATCAACACCGAATATTCGAGGCTTCGGAGGGAGGCTACTTAAATAAAAGAAGAACGAAAAAAATGGCACGGTAATACATTTATTTATAAATAAATATATATCAATTATATATAAC
>JAUMHE010000084.1:4031733-4051008 GCA_032359235.1 Enteromius mattozi | reverse complement strand
TTTAGATCTTTAAGTCCATCTCATGAAAAATCGGAGCAGAAACAAAGGTGTTGCGTTTATATTTTTGTTGAGTGTAAGTGTCTGCACAACTGTTAGGAGAGGTGGAGATGTAGCTGGTCTGTTTAAAGATGTCTATCAATGCAAGTGTCAGTTGGTCAGTACTTGTTTTTCCAATATCTAGGGATTGTGCTGAAACGTGCTCCATGCATTCTGTTTATCATTACTTACAGGCCCCAGCCTTTGTTGAAGAGTTCACAGAACTGCTATCAATGATTTCCTCAGTTTTCATGCTATGATTATTGTTTTGCTATTATCTATATTCATATGGATAATGCAGAAATCAACCCTACAAAATAAATGATAGCTGTTTTAAACACTTTTGACCTGATTCAGCATGTGCATGGACTCACATACTATCATGGACACACTCTAGATTTACTCATCAGTAGAGGTCTAAACATTTCATCTATTGTTATTAAGGATTTAGCACTGATCACTTCTCTATGTTGATTGTCTCCTTGATTCCTTTAACTCAAAAGTTAAGAATGTTATTGATGATATTGCACCGGAAAAAAACTGTAAGATGACTGGCAGACAACAATCACCAAGGAGAAAATCAACAGCAGTTCAGAGTATCAGAAGACAATGCAGAAAAGCTGAGCAGACGTCACAAAAGATGAAACTTGAAATCCACTATAGCATCTACAAAGACAACTTCATGCTTTTAGAGAGACTAGAAAACTGGGTCAGGCTCTCTGGGATGGTACTCAAATGGTTCAGATCTTACTGAGAAGGGAGAGGTTACTATGTGAATATAGGAGAGCATAAGTCTAAGTGGACATCCTTGACATGCAGAGTCCCACAAGGCTTAATTCTTAAGTTAATTAAGAAATTTCTTCAGTTACACAAGGAGAAAATTGAAGTCATTGGATTTGGAAACAAAGATGAAATTCTGAAGCTGAATGCATTCCAATGGGGTCAAACAACTATAAATCAAGTCAAGCATCTTGGGGTGATTCTGGAGACAGACCTTAGTTTCATTAATCATGTGAAAGCAGTAGCTAAATCTGCACTGTATCACCTTAAAACACTGCAGGAATTAGATGTTTTGTTTCCAATCAAGACTTGGAGAAGCTTGTTCATGCCTTTATCACCAGCAGGGTAGATTATTGTAATGGTCTTCTCACCAGCCTTCCCAAGAAAACATTAGCAGCTCATCCAGAACGCTGCTGCTAGGATTCTGACTAGAACCAGAAAATCTGAGCATATCACACCAGTCCTCAGGTCCTTACACTGGCTTCCAGTTACATTTAGGATACATTGCAATGCTCACTGAATATAAACCTAACAGAGCACTCAGATCATTAGGATCGAGTCATTTAGAAATACCAAGGGTTCACACAAAACAAAGGGAATCTGCTTTTAGCTATTATGCTACCCGCAGTTGGATCCAGCTTCCATAAAAGATCAGATGTGCTGAAACATTAGCCACATTTAAATCCAGACTCAAAACCTATCTGTTTGGCTGTGCATTTATTGAATGAACACTGTGCTATGCCCGAAATGGGGCCAGTTACATAAACTTAGCCTTCATGTTAAGACAGTGTCTTAAGAGCTAGTCTGACAAACTAGCAGTTAGCCAAGAGTAATCGGTTTTATTTTTTGTATTTACCTTAGAATTATATACATTTTTATGTAAATAAATTTTAAAAATCTGTGACCAGCCTTAAAGAAGAATTTAGCCGACTAACTTTTAAGACTAGTCTTAACCTTTTATGCAAATGCCTGATTGCACTGTATTTTATGCATAATCATTTTCTATTTTTAACAAATTTTATTTTATTTTAAATCAATTTTAGCCTACCGTATTGGCAGTGGCTATTTACACTAACTCTGCCCAACAATGTGTGATTGGGCTAGTCATCATTACAAAAGATGGCTACTGCCATCAGCTCCAATGGCGCATGCGGTAAAACATGTGTTGTACTCATGACATAATCAACCAGGGTTCGAATCCACCTTTTGACAAACTTTTTTCTCCCTTTTTCAATTTTAGTTATTTTGGTTTAGGGAGGGCTGTATTGTCAAATAAGGTGTCAACCATTCCATCTATTTAATAATATGAATTAAAGTTACATTTTACAGTCAATTAGTTATTTTATATATAATGTAAATTTAATACTGAGGTGCAGAAAATTGCCACTATTTGCAATAATAGCAGAAAATTCTATTTTAACATAGCGTAAATAGAACCTAAAGCTATTTGCACTTAGCATAAATAGCATATTTATAAATAATGCTGCTGTTTTCACTTAGTGTAAATAGCCCCTATCACTATAACAACTTAGTGCAAATAGCCACTGTCTTATTTTTTTAGGATTATTTTATTTATTTTTTATGTAAAGCACTTTGAATTACCATTGTATGAAATGTGCTTTATAAATCAGGCTTTCAAAAATTATTAGTTTTAGATTTTCATTTTATTTAAATACACTATTATTAGTTATTCACATATACAATGTTAGAATGTATACTATATATAAATAAATTACAGCGTCCCTGACAGTAGCCTGCCCCTGGATTAAAAACTATTGGACAGACAACATTTTTTTTCACTGCCCCAAGGTAATGGAACAGATTGCCTATTAAAACTAGGTATAATTTTATTGAACTGTGCTCAGGATCAGCATGCCTACATTGTCCGTAAAGTAGATTTGTGCTGAATATTTAATTCAAAATTAAGTGTAACTGTACAATAAACTTAGAAATATATACATTCATTATTAATGAAAAATCTCTAAAACTGAAAAAAGTAAATCATTATGTTGCTAATCTCTTGGGAGGGAGGGGGTAGCAGCAGATTAGATTAGAACATAAGAAGTTTTGTTTTTAAATCTTATCTTTATATTCTTTCTTGCACTACTTCGTTGAAAAGATTTCAGAAGCAGTCCTACTATTGTTTGTGTAAGAGATTCAATGTCCAATGACTTGGGGGGATAATTGTTTCTTCTTGATAATGGTAAATGAGCACAGCATTATGTTTTTGTGACCAACTGTTTTTATTGAACAATCAGTTCAATATAAAAAAGAACAACAAACAAAAGTCATGTGGACTGTTGTTTTATGTTTCTGTAGGTTGTCTGGCTGTATGGTGACAGAGGAAGGCTGTCATTATGTGTCTTCAGCTCTGACGTCAAACCTCTCACACCTGAGAGAGCTGGATCTGAGCTACAATCACCCAGGAGATTCAGGAGTCAAGCTGCTTTCTGGAAAACTGCAGGATCCAAACTGCTCACTGAACAAACTCAAGTATGTCAAGCAGGAGGGATTTTTTGTTTCAGTATACATGTATATCTATATGAGTGTAGGAGGTTCTAGAGCAGGGGTGCCCAAACTTTTTCCTATGAAGGGCCAAAGATCAAACTTGATTGAGGGCCGTGGGCCAAAAGTAAATTTTGCATCATATATCAAACTGTATTACATTAAAGTTGCTATGGGTTCCCCTTATTCATTTCATAATATTTAAAATAAATATAAAACAACTTTAATCTGATTAACTAATGCAGTTTTATTTGTTAAGTTTTGCATTTTAATTAACTTATAACAATAAAAACAAACAATCCCCAAGTGTTCAATGTACAATACAGTTCAATGCCAAATACACTAGTCAAGCTGTAAGCAATAATAAAACCATGTGGTTGCAATGTCAGTGACCTAATGAGAGATATGAAGCTGTTCCTTATTTTTCAGAAGTTTTTCAAGATTGGGCTGTAGTTGACTTACAGACAAAGACAAGATATTATGTAGGTGAGAGTCAGTTAGTTTGCTTCTGAGTTTACTCTTGTTCAAGTTCATCAGACTGAAAGTCTGCTCGCAGAGGTAGGTACTGCCAAACAGAGACAGCATCACTTGTGCCTGCTTGCACATCTTTGGGTACCTGTTTGCTGGGACACATTTGTAGAAGTCTATCAAGGGAAGGGATGTGAACTTGTGTTTCAGTTCTGAATCGCACTGAAGCTCAATTAGTTCCATCTGAAGATCATCTCTGACTGCATCCACACTGATGGTGAAGGGTTGAGCAAACAACTCAAAGTCAGCAGTGTTGTGTCTGAAGTCCTCAAAGCGACTGTCAAACTTCTGGATAAGGTTGCTGAGAACAGCAACATACTCATGGACCTTCTCTTTCACCATGTCTACCTCTCCAAGAAAGGGAAAATGGGCTAAATTTCCTGCATGTGGGGTGAGAAACAGAAAGAACAATGTGAAACAGGGAGTGAAACGAGCAAAGCAGGCATGTAAAACAGAGGGAGAAAAAATAGAATAAATAACCGAAGGAAATTATTATTTTATGACTATTTAAGAAACAAGCTAATTTTAAGCAAATTTTATCAGCTTGATATACAACAAAAATACATATGCTGACGCGAGTGAATATAAATGCAAACTCCACATATAATTCTAAATATAATTAATAATAATATAATTATAATTGCACACAAAATATCCCGAATATTATAACTGTAAATGTTAGTTACCTGCTGAGAGATGTTTTCTGAGCAGCAGTAGTTTTTGTTTGAAGGCTCTGACGTGATCAAAAAGCTGGGTGATAATCTGGTCCTTTCCCTGGAGCTGAACGTTCAAAACATTGAGCATCTCTGTTACATCCACAAGGAAAGCCAGGTCAGAGAGCCATTTCTTATCAGTGGGCACTTGAATATTCCCATCCTTGCTTTCCTGAAAAGCTCTGATCTCATCACGCAGATCAAAAAATCCCCTGAGAACTTTTCCACAGCTGAGCCATCTGACTTCCTGGTGGTAAAACACATCACCATATTGTGCATCCATCTCATCCATCAGTGCCTTGAACTGTCGGTGAGAAAGCGCCTTGGAGAGTATATTGTTTACAATTTTGATGACGTCACGCATCACATCCACAAGCCCGCCAGATTTAGCACATAGTTGTTCTTGATGTAAAATGCAGTGGTACTTAACAACTTTTCCTCCACATTCATAGACTTTCTGAGACACAAAAGTAGCAAGGCCAGATTTCCTTCCTACCATTGCCGGCGCTCCATCAGTTGTAATGCCAGCCATCTTCTCCCACTTTAATTCATTTTTTTCCAACACTCTCTCAACAGCAAAAAAGAGATCTTCTCCTTTAGTAGTACCAGAAAGGGTCTCAATGCCAGCCAGCTCTTGTGTCACTTCAAAAGTTTCATTTACTCCACGTTAAAATACCAACAGCTGTGCGGAATCGGAGTCGGTGCTCTCGTCGCATGCTATTGAATAGGCAGAGAACGCACTTGCCTTTGTCTTGATTTGCTCGCCGATGTCTTGAGCCATGTCCTCTATGCGTCGGGTAACAGTATTTCTTGACAGGCTAATTTGTGAGAACATTCGTACCTGAGAAAGACAAACTGCTTCTGCACGGAAATCTGATAACTGGCCCGTGTGGCGCTTTCTTGTGCTGATGAAGGACGTAGCAGCGCGCTCTGTTCGGATCGAAGTTTAGCAAGCAGCTCGTTAGCCTTCTGTTTTCGCGCCTCGCCGCTGTACTTTGAGAAAGATGCAGAATGTTTTGTTTCATATTGAACTGCAAACTAGACATACTACCTTTGATTTGACTTCAGTGAATAAAAAGTCATCTTGCCAAACTTTTTTTAAATTCCTCTTGTCTGTGTGCCACCGCCTTGATTTCTCCATTATTGCGTTTGTTAATTTGTTGACATTAATTGACGTTAAGTGTCGCAAAGCATGCTGTGCTGCACCTTGAATTGCGCATGTAGAAATAAAATCTAATTAATTTACATTTAATTTAACATTTCATTTTAGTTTACTCTTTTGTAGTTAAAAAAATAAATAAATAAAAATGTTGTGTCAAATTAGAAATGACGATCTGTGTCAAAGGCATCCCCCTCCCTCTCTCTTTCTCTCTGTCATCTCTTCTTGGATGGTATGGTGGGTCAAATCAAAGATTACCACGGGCCCTAGTTTGGGCATCTCTGATCAAGATTATCATCCCGATCAGAAACAGCACGCATCATTCAAACGCACAGACCTCCTTAAAAACACGACATGTAGCAATCTGTGATGAAGCAGGCGAGGACCAATGAGTGTTCAGTTTTACTGTAGTAGTTATTTAAAGTGACAAGTGAGTGCATCAGAGCAGCCTTTGATGTTTATACAGTCGCTGAAGAAAATTCATTTCTTTTGTAATTGTGTGGCGTGTTTGGTGTGTTTTATTGTCAGTCACGGAATGTCCCACAGAAATATATGCACTTGAAAACATATTGCCTTGGTATGACAACAAATATAATACAAATGTTAATTCCATGATTATTCATTTATGTCATTAAGCTAAAAGTAAGTCTCTTTAACCACTTGGGCTGCAGGGTGATATACCCTCTTGGTTGGTAATTCAGCAAATTTAACAAACATGAAGAGTAAACTGGATAACGGCCACATGAGCTGTTGTGTATGATCAGTCTAATGCTGTTTGAGTTGTAAAGAGTTAAAGGAACATTTCTACAGTGTACCAGCTGAGGGCACTAAAAACACATTTCCATGACCATGATGGCAAACACATGGTTTGCTTCAGTCAGCACTGCAGTAGAGCAGCTTTTTATTTTGCATAAATAATGTAGCTATTTCATTTTATTGTTTGAATCATTCAACAAGCTGCTTTTACTTTTCAAAACTCTTTTCAGTTCAACAAATGTTGGTCCTCACACACAATGCTCATTATAAATAATAATTAAAATGACAGAAAAAGGTGTAGAACTCAAGCCTTTGATTGTATTTTTATATTGCAGGTACATTCCCCTTCATTTATTCAGGCTTTCTTTCATTTCAAACAGGCTCTGAATACAACTTGAAATCAAATTATTAAACACTTTATGCATTATCTGTGCAGTGTGAAAATCAACTAAATCAGCACATTTAGCATGTCATTTAATAAATATGTATACTTGTTGGTTCATAATAGTCTACTGGTTTTACAATCCTTATTGCTCTCTTCTGTAATGTATGTGTAATGTATACAATACAATATAATGAGTTTTGATTCAAAATGCATAGTTTTATTTATTATTACAATAAACGTAGACATTTTGTTTTTAGATTTATATGTGGTTTCCAGCATAATTTATAATCTGCTATAATGACCAGATTTGGTTGTTGGTAGAGCAAACATGAAAATTATCTGACTTGATTTCCACTTCTGTAACACTTTATTTTAAGGTGTCGTAATACAGAGTAATTACCTAATTCGATACTTAGTAGTAGCCATTGTACTTACACAAAATAAAATGTACTTATCATGTAACTAAGTTATGGAACAGCCTGTAAAAACAGTTTGTAATTATGTAGATGTAACAGGCAGCTACTGTTACACATATGTTACTGACTGAGTCTGTTACACAGATGCTTACACTTAAGTACAATCTTGATACACTTTATTTTCAGTAGTTTATATATAGGTAATTACTCTGTATTATGACAATGTAAATTAAAGTGTTACCCAGCTTCTTTATAAAAATGTTGTATAGAAACAATATATCACACTCTCATTTGTTTGTGCTGATTACCTGAAGCTTCCACTGAATTCCACTGTAAATCAATACATCGCGACATAAAAGACTTGATCAAACATAAGGCTGAATTCTCTTTCTTTCTGTAGAAATAAACCTGTGCGAGTCACATGTCACATGTGGAAATGTTGGGCAACACTACATACTAATTTATAATTTGTAGTATGACAATAACATGTCAAAGCCAGCAGCAGCAGTGAGGAACCAGACCGGCTGCAGGAGAGGTCTGGTGACAGCTGAAAGAGACTCACTTCAACACTTTCCCTGAATTCATCCATATGTCAAGCATTTTTCCACACCTCTTCCTCATGCCCCCTGCTTAGCTCCTAAAGCCCCCCAACAGCTGAAATTGGTTCTAGCTGGGCTGCAGCTGTTTCCCGCTCTTACAGCTGCAAGCCGTGCGCCAACTGTTGCCAACCACTTTCAGTAGAAAGTAGCTAAGACTTGCTACATGTTACTAAATGATGTCATATGCTAATCGGCATATTCATCATGTCCATACATTTGCATTCGATCTAGTGTCTGCCTTTCACCTTTGTTTGCTTCTCTCTTAGTCTTGTTCTAACATGAAGAACTGTATGTTAATACAGTAAAGCTGTTCTCATTTTTCTGTTGTCGGACAATGGAACAAACATAAACACTTGATGTCATCTGACAAGCTCACCATAGAGAAGTCAGAAGCAACAGTTTTTCTTGTTTTGTCTGCCACTCGCTGAGAGAGGGGTGCAAGGGGAAATATATTAAGGGGTCTGAAAAGTGAATGTATAAAAACAGGACCGCCAAAAGAACTGTGCGACCGCAGAGGGCGTCACTCCTGGCCTGCACTGTATGTGGATCAAGGCCTAGTTTACGCTATCAGTTAAATGTGACCGAATTCCGATTTTTTGCTTATATGTGACACAGATCGGATCTGTTTTATGACAGCGTAAACAGGAAAAAAACACATGCATTCAGATATTTCGAGATCGATTTCAGCCCTCATTCATATGTGGAAATAAATCAGATATAAATCAGATATGTCGTGTAAACAGGCAGATCAGATTTTCTGAGGTATTGTGTTCTTTACGTCATTAAAACTGAGACAATTTAGTACTTCACCACGGTTTAATGACTATGTTCACACGAGTCAGATATGGGTCACAACTGAAAGAACTTGTAAACAGAAGGTCTAATCAAAAACTATTTGCGCATCTGCGACTTTTGCCTAATCTGCTCATATATGAGTCGAACATATACCATATAATTAGTTTTTATGGGGGGCAGTCGTGGCCTAATGGATAGGGGGTTGGACTTGTAACCCAAAGGTCGTGGGTTCCAGTCCCAGGTCCGGCGGGGATTGTAGGTGGAGGGAGTGATTATCCAGTGCTGTCTCCACCTTCAATACCACGACTGAGGTGAGACCCTTGAGCAAGGCACCGTTCCCCCAACTGGGTGCCACAGCAATGGCTGCCCACTGCTCCGGGTGTGTGTGTGTGGTTGTTCACTTCTCACTGCTGTGTGTGTGCACTTGGATGGGTTAAATGCAGAGCACAAATTCCAAGTATGGGAAACCATACCTGGCCACATGTCACGTCCTTTTTAATCTGTCACTTTCATAAATAATTTACAATTTTTAATATATTATTCTCTAACTCTTCAACTGTTTATTAGGGTCCTAATGCCGCACAGAGCCTAACCATGTTAAAATTCACTCTGGCTTCTCTACCAACAATGTAGTAACGTTTGAAAGATTCGTGGACGCTCTGATGATCGAAAGCAAACAAGCATGTTGATCTTGGCAGAGTGACCACAAGTAGGGTTTAAATTACCCACATGAAATATTTTCATGGAAAGAACTTAATTATGTTCTGTTTTCAGTATAAAACCTCACAAAATGAATTGCAAGCATTTATAAACTGTAATAAACACATCGGTCAACACTTTATACAGCAGTTTTATTTCAATATTACTTTGTTCGGTTTACATGAGCACATGGCAGCTGTCATACAGGATGACTTAACTGGCGAGTAAATGTGTAAGTTTACTTCAAGTTTAATATCTGCCCAAATTATTTGTAGAGGTGCATGGACGATGAAATGCATAAACAAAACGCAATTTTAATTTTATGGAAATGTCAATTTTTCTGTCCCAAGCCTTTACAGAAATACACTTGAAAAACACTTTAGGGTTACAATTTATTTATATTTTAAAATGAAACAATATGTTATTTGAGCAATTACACCTTCTTGAGCCATCAGTGTGACAATATTTGTTTTTTATTCATTATAAAGAATTCTAAGCATCACAAAACTGCTCGTCCCCACAGCCATGTGCAGCGGGATAGTGCTTTATTTTGAGGTAAAAAACTATACCTGTACTTGTTTTCCTGGTAATTAGTTTCATAATGATGTAACTCCTT
Source organism: Enteromius mattozi (assembly GCA_032359235.1). Classification (NCBI taxonomy): domain Eukaryota; kingdom Metazoa; phylum Chordata; class Actinopteri; order Cypriniformes; family Cyprinidae; genus Enteromius; species Enteromius mattozi. Next base: position 4,041,021 of record JAUMHE010000084.1, on the reverse strand, counting down.
GTGAGAGGTAACCAGTAACTATAACCAATTACTTTTTTAAAGTAACATGCCCCAAACTGCATATAGGTATTTTTAAAAACATGTTTGCACGCAATAAGTGCATTGTACCAAATTATTAATTTAAATGCCAACTAATATAAAGTGGGACCCTTTCCACCAATGGTTAGTAAGTTGGCTACCAGAAATTACAGTTCCACTATTTTTTAGTGGTTTAATACTAGTTAAACTAATTTTATGTAAATATTTATCTTTTACCCTGTAATGGTAGAATGTTTGTTCCCATGCCTTCTGATGGGGAAATAAGCACTTGAAGTAGACATAAATCAGGATGGTGGCAGGAGGAGGATTTTTTTTTTCACCTTTCTAAAGCATTTTGCAAACCACGCCAAGGTTAGCTCTGAGTTGCTTCTTCTCCTAGATAACCTTTGCTCACACTTGTCCATTACAGCCACTGACTTGAAGAACCATGTAACTGAGATGCTAACATTGCCCCCTCACTGCAGTCACAAACTCCAACCCCTTGACAGGCCCACTCCAGAAGATGTTGAACAGTGCAAGTGATTGCTCGATGAGAACAAATCCAGGAAATTTATGATATACGAGCTTTTGTGAGCATAGCACTTCCATCTACAGCTACACCAAATAATACCCATTACGTGATTCATCACACCCAACTTCACAATCGTTTCACACTAATCACAATTTCAAAATGGTTATATTAGCCTAAAGCATTTACTTTGCTAAGACACAGATTAAAACTTACACGAGTAGAGGAGAAGGAGCCAGGGAGTGCCTGCTGTGTCCCCTAACACCTCACAAGAAAGATGGCACAACATGAGGACATGAGGTGAGGAGCATATTGTGCCTCTGCAGGCAGTGTTTAGACCTGCTCATATACCTGGGCCAAAGCTGGTGACAACTGCATCCATACTAGACCATCGTTCAGCACACAAATGCCTATGTGGCCAAAAAAACATCTCTGGAGAAGACTGGACTTGTTGTGTACATGGTTATGGTAAAAGGTATTTGCTGTGACTGACTACTGGAAGAGGTTCCCCTTCCTGCCTAGATCACTTTCTGTAGGACATTTATGACCATCACAAATACTCTTTATCTTAGCAGTCCTCAGGATGATGAAGAAAATGCCCACTTTGGGAATGTCAATGCTCTCTATCCCAACAGTAGGGATGCCTAGGATGAGAGGATGGTGGCATTCAATGTGAGGTCTGGACTTAAGCATAAAATGAAGTACAAACCCACTAAATGCTACAAGATTTTTGTCTTGGCAAACATCGTAAATGGCTACACCTGTGATTTCTTTGAGTTTGAGGTTAAGTCCATGCCAACTGAGATGGTACTCATAGATGAAAAGATGTTGGGCAATGGTAACAAGCTGTACAGCAACAACATTTACACCAGTCTGATGTTTTTAAGAGATCTCTTCTCTAAGATGATTTGGCCATGTGGCACCATTTGTCCAAACAGGATCATTTTCCCAAAGACCATCACCAACAAATAACTACGTAATGCTTCACGGTGGTCCATCCGATGTCCCAGAGAGGATGGGCTTTTGTTTGTGGAATGAAAAGTCACCTGGGAAACGCTGATGTGCTTCACTTTCCTCATACCATACGGAGATGGCAGAACAAAAGGGTGAAGGACAATGATGGGCAGTGGCCTTTACCCTTCACTACCAAAATACATGTTAAGCAAGACATTTCAATGTTTATGTAATGACATCTCATGATTTCAGTTCCTGAGCATGATGAATGCTGAGATACGCTTAAATGTTTTAAAATGCTTTTAGAAATGTAGCATGTGTGGCGTTTTTAGATCTTGCACAGACTTCCTGTCACATGCACATGCTCTCAAATGGCCTGCAAGACTCTCAACACAACAAATGCAAGTATTGGGAGTTCACTTGTGTGTGTTCACATATCAAGAGCACAGTAGCTCACAGTGTTCCCTCCAGTAATACAACAGAAAATATACACTTAGGATGAAGAAAGTTTTTGTTCCAGTTTTCTAATTCACAGTAGTCTCTCACAAAAGTCTCTCAAAAAAGCTAAATTATCTTTAGTGGTCTTCTACTAGAGAAATATTTAGTCAGCTATACACACTCAGGTTCTCAGTATGCATATAATTTGCATATTATTCATTGAATTTGTTTTAGGTTCTCAAAGCAACCTATGAATGCCCACAAGCAAAGATCGCAGATTGCAGAATTTCAGAAGGTTTCTGTAGCAACATTAGTCATTGAGATGAATAAAGGAGCAATAATGGCAGATATGTTTCTGCTTAGTCTCCTTTTTCTAACAAACCTGTTTTGTTTTGTTAGTAGCTGACACTTGCTTTGTAATTCTGTTATCAAATTGAATTAAGTCTACTTAAACATTTCGGTATAATTTCAGCTTAAAGTACAGAGAGATGGTGTTTCATCTCTAAAGTGCTTGATGTGTTGTGTGTCAGGCATGATCAAGGCTTACACATATAATTCTTTGTGTGCCAAACCGACTGGAGTGAGAGCAAGAGAGAGGAGAGGCTGCTTTTACTTCTAACCCGTTCTCTCACTTTCTCACTTCTGCTCTCTCTCTTTGTTTCTCCACCTCCGTCCTGTGAGAATATGAAAACTCTCAGCAAATGTTCCTCCCACACACAGCATTCCAGGGGCAGTGAATATAGTCCTACACGCTGATGGAGGTCTGAACAATAGATGCATACCTGAACACACCTCCTGATTTATGTTCTGTTCATCCCTCCATTTCCTCAAGGAAAGTTCATTATCTTTCCATGACAAACCCACTGTGTAGAAATAAATTCTACACATTTGAACAAGCAGTTCTGATAAATTCAGTTGTGATCAGAAAAATTGTAATGAGAAAGCTAAGCTTTAAGATGCAAACTATTTTTTCATGACAATATTAGTTATCGCCAAAGCTTGTTACAAATACAGTGATTTTTAGTGAGACTTGTACACTTCATTTTCTCTGTTGTTGCTTTGAGGCAATAATTCAAAGCAGAAACACTATATGAAAACCAAAAAGTGGCACCATAGAGAGAAAGTTGATTCATGCTCATGTCTATTTCATTTCCCTTGCAAATGAGTCCTAAGTTCCCAGAATCCTCAAGCTCTCAACAAATCCACCAGGCTTCTCCTCTTAAAACAACACACACACGTTTTTCATGTTTTATAGATATTCTCCATAGACTTCATGGTTTTTCTACAGTACAAACCGTATTTCGTATCTCCTTATCCTGAACCTACCACTTTCTGCGTTTTAGATTTTTAAAAGAAGAAGCTGTTTCTAATAGGGACCAAAAAAGTCATCACAAAACTTACTGGTATTACTCTACTTGTGGGTGGGGAAATTTAGTCTACGTAATTTAGGAAATACCAAGCACACACACACAAACGTTTTTATTATTTTTTTAAAATAAGGGCAGGGAAGTTTTACTGACTTTTCATGTAGAAATATTTTGTACATAGATACAGTATACAGTATTTGCCTAAATCTTATAGAAAGCTTTTGACATTTTTTAGTGTACCCACTTATTTACCCATGGATAAAAACAGCACAATCATCCACAATTACAGAGTAATGTCTTATATTCAGTTCATTAACACGGATTAACCATCACTTTTGGCCAAAATCTAAGTCCATAATCCATAATAATGCATGCATCACTTCTCGCATCAAAATCCACCCAGATATTTGTTTTAGACTTGTGTATGGTGCTTGATTTGTGTATATTTCTCTCCTGATTCAGAGGAGATGGACTTTTCCACTAGAGGAACTGTTATTATAGATTATGGACTTATATATTTTAGCCTAAGACAACAGTTTCATCTTTTGTTTATTGTTTTCACCAGATGGTCCAGTAGTGTTATTTTCATTAAACATTATGGAGGCTAAATAAAAAAGAAATCAAAATGTAAGATCCTGAACGTTTTATTTGGCTGTATATTATGGAATGCTCCCATTTGAATAACTCCGTAAAAGCTGTGTGTGTTTGTAGTTATTCATCACTTGTGTTTCACCGTGTAGAAGCTGTTAGTAAGTAACGATTTCTAAAGGAAGCCTAAAAGGATGAAATGAGACCCAAGTGCCTTTATTTCATGCGCTTGAGTCACGTCTGCTCTCTCTTAAGAGTTCCTCCTCAAACTATCTGGCCAACGCAAGAGGAAACGAGAGTTTAACAGAGAAAAAAACAAGTCTTCCTAAAGCCACCCACATCCCATCTGCTCATTAATTATCAGTTTTATTATTATCATCGCTGTTGTCACGATTATGAGCTGAAGTTTTCCTAATTGCCACACTGGTCATCGGCCTGTATTCCTGTTAAAGCGTACAGTACGGGGGGGAAAAATCCAGCCGTGTGCGTGTAATCATCCATTCACATCCCTCCTAATGACTGTCAGTTTTCCTGCCCCTCCATTTTCTGTCCAATTAATTCTTTTCTTACTTCCCGGAGAAAGAGAGACAATAGAGCCCTCCAGCACATAATAGAATAGATCATTAAAATTCAGCAGTTCTTTGCGGTGGCACCGTGTTTCCTCCCCGGACTGCTTGGCATGAATGCCAGAGCTCGCTTTGAAATTCAACCCAGCAGAGCACGGCCCCGGACGCTCCTCGGTCCTCCACTCTCAGTCGCTCAGCAGCATGTAAAGAGTTTCTGTCCTGACACACCAGCTCTACGTATGACTACGAATGAAATGTATTTGCGATGCACGAATATGACTTCCCTCTTTGTGTCAACACAATTTTGGACACATATGGGTGATTCTATAATTGCGGGTGCATTTGGTGTCTGACAATTCTGTTACCGTCAAACTCTGTTACTAAGGTAGAGTAACAGTGCTGACAATAGTGTAACAGAATTGAATTTTATTTGTTTCCAAAAACTCCACTTTAATCCTAAGAACTTTAAATAACCCAATGTGAGATCAGCAATAAATTCCGTTTTCCTTTTGATAATGAGGTAACAGAGTTGACGTTCTACAAAATAACTCTTGGTCTAAGAAGTTTTTAGATTAAAATATTTTCTTAGAGAGCGAACAGATACTTTTCAGTGTGTCAGATCTTATCAATGAGAGAAAGTGGCATCATTTCCTGTAACTTACACAATTCTGAGAGATAATTTCACCAATTTAAAGGCAAAATATGGTTTGGTAACAGAGTTGACGCGAGATTTGGGGACACACATTTTTCTAAGAAAAAATGAATTTAATATAATTTAATGTTGTAGAATTAAGTTAATATTTAGGGCTTTTATAAATAAAATGTTGCCAAAAGAAAAGTACTATAAAATATTTTAATTGCACACTGATACATGATAGAAAAAATACACTAATTCAGACAAGAAATCATGATTTTCAGCTATTTAAGACACTTTTTAAGTAAATTATTATATTGTTATGGACTGTAACATCTTGTAATTCACAACAATTAGTAAAGAATAATAATAAATTAATTAAAATAATAAAAAAAAAATAACGATTTGAAAAAAAGCAGAAAAAAAAGACTTAATTATAGCATATTACCGCTATTATAGAATCACCCATCATTAAACAAAAATACAATCATTTTTGTGTAGCTTGTTGATATGCATTTTAGAGCTACTGTCTTAGATGAGAAGAAAACAAGTTAGCTCATGTATCTATTCGGTCTCTGGAAATGAACCGCCGAAAATAATCAAAATTCCTGTAGTGCTGTTTATCATCTAACCATTTTCCAAACCACTTGTCCTTGTGGTAAACATTGTTTAGGTCTTACAAAAAATGTTATTACAATTAGACATGGTAGGAAAATGACAGAAGCATTTGTCAATAAAATCACAGCAGCCTGTCTTGAAGAGGACAGCTGCTTCAGGAAGACAAACTGCTGCAGCTGCTTCAAACAGAGACGCATTATTTCACAAAGTTTAACATTGATGGCGGTGTACATATTTGCTCTGTATTACCAGAAATAAAATCATTAATTTATTCAAACTTAAACTGAAATGTGGTTTTTGTATCAACTTATGTTTTCTCAAAGACAAACACAATAGCTTTTTTGGAAATACAAGCACAGTAGTGGCTTAGTGAAGGTTTAGACAACCGTTTTTCAAATAAATTTATTTTTCTCCACAAATATTGCCAGCAATTACTGTTAGCATTTTGTAAGAATGAACCTGTTAACAAAAGAGAAGATTCACAGCCAAGTCGTTTTTAAATTATACACAAGAATAAAACAATGTAGAGTAAACACTGTTTTGTGTTTCACAGCCTAAAAGGTAGCCTAATTACAATGCTCAACGGATTGCTGTATAATTAAAGGAACCGACTGAATTCAATGCCGACAAACATGATATTAATGACTGATGGTGTTAAAAATGCGATTATTAGAGCTTGCTGCAAATGAAGAGCCTTTGACGTGTTAAAGTGCTCACTGTAAAGATGCATACGTAAAATAACATAAAAAAAAAACCAACTGCTAACAATTAATGTCTTTAGTTAGTTGGTGACACGAAACGTGATCCCTCCCCCATCCCACCCCCTCCACAGGAATGCTTTCAAAATGAATGTCCAAAAAGATACGGCTGTTTATCGAAACCATTTCAGCCCTCCACCCTTTCAGCTTGTGTAAGTACTGTAAAACAGAAACACACGATACAAAATGACAACACAACATAAATATATATGGAACAGTGAATTAAAAATGAACACGTTTTAGGTTAAAAAAGAAATAGGATTAACCGGAGAGATTGATTGGTCCCGATCCTGGAGCGTCCAGCAGTCCTCACAGAGGATTTCTGCTGGCTCTTCAAATTCATCGCGTTTAGCAATAACCGGCAATGTTCTGATGTGTCGAAAAATCAGCAGGCACTCATTGCTCAGTTAGCTGGCACAAACCCCTTCAGCTAACGCTGTCCTTCATTGGTGAACGTGATTTCACAGACTGCAAAACGTTCTTGTTGATCCTGGAACAACATTTCCAGCAACCAACCAGAATTCAGGGATAAGTTTATAGGAAATGTCTTGTTATTCAACATTTCTTTCTGGTTTTTGGGATAAATTATGGGTAGGGTTAGCTTTAGGGGTAGAGCTAAAGTTATGACAAGATTGTTGATCCAGGGTCAACAAAAGATGCTGATTCATGAACAGGGTTGGTATCGTTTCAATTTGATCAATTCCAATTCAGATTCTTATCGATTCCCAGTTTCGTTAAAAAAAAATTCAGACATTTACATATCAAACATATTCTTTTTGCAAAACATTCAATTGCTGCCGAATACCATCAGACTCGATTAAGAGCTGTTTGTATGCAAAAAATAGAGCTGCGCGATTCTGGATAAATTAAGACTTTTTTTTTTAAATGGAGGTCGTAGTTCTGTTACAATTTTGAAAAAAAAAAAATAAAAACATTACAACCTCATGGAATTTTTTTATGGAATGATTCATGGCTCACTAAAGATATTCGTCAGTGGTTTTGAACAAATCTCTTGAATCAATGATTCAAAGACAACTTTTCGCAAACTAAAAAAAAAAAGTGCACACAGGAATTGATAAGTAGAATTGAAATGTTACATTTTATGACAAATATCTGATTCTTGACCTTGAAGTTGCAGTCTGTACCTTTTTTGTGTTCAAATTTTTTTAAAAAGAGTCCATTTTACAAACCGGGTTTTTGGCTTTTCCTGAATCACTAAGGTACACCTATAATAACTGTTTATATTGGGACTATTTAGAGTAGTTCAGGTAGGTACCACTGAGGAGGAGCCCAGTACCTGTGTATTCAGACATAAACAAAAAGAAGTAGTTCCAGCTGAAATGTTCTTCCGCAAGACGCACGCAGGTCTGTTTATTAACCAAAAGAGCGCCAAAATTTATGAACTGTAGCTTTAAGTATCCACTTCTGGAATTGATTTTCGATTCCCAACCATCCAGGAACATGTCTTACTTGGCGAAATCATGGTGACCGTCCTTCATTATAGCATGGGACGCGTCGGGCCTACGGCCGGGATAACGTGGTGTAAACGGGCTGATCCCAGCTGGCCGAGGGACTGTGGGAGGGCGGGATGGACAGGCCGTTGAGGATGTTGCTCCCGTATGGCCTCCGCGAGGAATGGAAGTAGGGGTACTGGTAGAGGCCGGACGGGTAGCCGGGGTACGGGCTGTAGTAGCCGGAGCTCTGGAGGTCTGTATAGTCACACTGAGAGCTGGTGAAGGAGGCCGACGCGGCCGAGGACCCGTGAACGCTGTAAACGCCATACTCGGGCGAGTGCTCGCTGTAGTGGCTCGGGCTCAGCTGCTCCGTTTTAATGTGCGCTCTGTGCTGGCTGGCTTCGCTCGTGCCTGCCGGCGAGGACGCCACGGGCCCCTTGCGGCTCCAGGAGGCCCCACTGCTGTAGGGCGAGGCGTAGGAGCCGGCGCTCGGCCCGTCTGGAGCAGCTCCTGCGTGGCCGCTCGGGGGAAGGTACTGGTCGAACTCGTGCACGTCGAAGGCCTCCATGTTGCTGATGACGTCCGTGCTGAGCTCCGAGATGTCCACGTTGCTGAAGTCGATGTTCTGTCGCGTGCTGTCTAGCAGACGTCGGCCTTCGTGCTTGGGGTCTGGCTTTCCTCCATGATGGAGGTCCGTTTTGGGCGTTGTAGGGGGTGTTGGGGGTCCATGAGGCTGGCCTGAGGATGATAGCAAAGCGTTAAATGATGCTGGAGTCACAGAGTCTTTCATTTTCTGTCAACATCTGATCATCGATCAAGATTAACTACTATATTTATCAGATTTTACAATTATATTTTTTGCCTTTCTAGCTTTATTTGATAAAAAAGGAAACTGATATTTAAAAAACTGCAGAGGAGATATATGCCCATTAAATGCAGTCAGTATTTACACAGAATATGTGACCCTGAACCACATTTTGTTTTTTTAATTGAGATTTATACAATCTGAAAGCTGAATAAATAAGATTTCCGTTGATGTATGGTTTAGAATATGACAATATTAGAGATTTCTAAAACAGAATTGGAATCTTGAGGGTGCAAAAAAATAAGAAATATTGAGAAGATCGCCTTTAAAATTGTCCAAATGTAGTTCTTAGAAATGCAAATTGATCCATACAATAACTTTTTGGCTATTGCTACAAATATACCCCAGTGGCTTAAGGCTGGTTTTGTGCTCCACTGCAAAAAATGCTTTCTAAGACAAGATTTTTTGTCTTATTTTCAGCCAAATATCTAAAAATTCTCAAATCAAGAAGGATTTTCTAGACAAGAAAAAATTACTGTCTTGATTTCAGAAAAACAAG
>JAUMHE010000084.1:3990659-4004366 GCA_032359235.1 Enteromius mattozi | reverse complement strand
TACACACACACACATTTTTTGGAATGGCTCAAATTTTTCATGGTTGGTTTTGGTTTAAATGCATACATTGCTGGTGGGTAGTTAGATCTTGTCTTTTACAAAAGCCCCTTTACCTCATTTTTGCTTGTAATAAGCTAATAACAAATAGGAACAGCACACACACTTTCAAAAAAAGACGTTCAATCCAATTTTTTGCCTCAAAACTGTAGTCGTAAATCATTACTAGCATCTATGATTTGTTTACTCTTCAGGGCCTGTATTTTGGTGCAGGTTTGCGCATAACTTAGAATAAGTGTGTGTGAAAGTGTAGTGACTTGTGGCCAGGTATGGTGACCCATACTTGGAATTAGTGCTCTGCATTTAACCCATCCAAAGTGCGCACACAGCATGAACACACACCTGGAGCAGTGGGCAGCCAATGCTGCGGTGCATGGGTTCAGTGCCTTACTCACCTCTGTTGTGGTATTAAAGGTGGAGAAAGCACTGGTTATTCACTCCCTCTACCTAAAATCCCTGCCAGACCTTGGACTCAAATTGCAACCTTCGGGTTACAGGTCCGACTCTCTGTCCATTAGGCCACGACAGTGTTACATCAAGTGAACTCGTATTTTTTTCATCTTTGTTTTACCTAAATCATTGTTACTACCTTTCTTTGTGTTTTTTCCCTCTAATTGTACAAAGGCTCAGTAATGAGAGAATTACTATTTACTGGAGTAATAGACAATTTTGTACTCAAAACATGTATGCAAGCACACACATACACACAGTGACTGTTTCTGATCTTGAGTTGCAAATGTTACTTTAATGTAATTGTTTCTTTGCATGCTGACCAATTGTAACTAAAACATATGTTTGGTAAACTTGCTTTTATTTCAGTACTAACTCTATGTGCGTATTCTTTGACAGACTCAAACTCCTCTTGAACAAGAGATTTTCAGACTCTTGCGCATCAACAGCCAGCCAGTCAATGACCCTGTTTTGACTCCTGTGGAGGAGGAATCGCTGAAAGCCATGAGCTTGGAGGAGGTATGACTTTGATAAAGCTTCTGTTCAATTGCCATAGATGTTTTATAGCCATTCAAATCAAGTTATTTCTGCTTCTAGTACAGGTGGGCCTAGGCCTGGAATTATGAATACAGTGTATACAGTTAAATAAGGTTCGATAAGCATAGTCGTAGGTCAAGTAGTTTTCCACTGCTTTGGGAATATTTGGCATAATCACTGATAGTACCTCAAACTTTGAAACATTTAAGGTCTCTCAAACTTTAAAAAATAATACTGGGTAATTGCAAACCCTTAGGGTTTAATCCTGGGTAGTGTTGTTATATGTTTCACACTGTTCACACTTGATGATTAATGATTAATTTTGGTTATTCGTAATCTAACATGTCACACTGTAAATTTCTAAACCCTGGCGTACTGTTGTTCTTCATGTTATTATCTAGTCATGACTAAATAAAATAAATCTAATTTAGCTTTTTTGACTTTTGAAAAAGGGTATTATTCAATAATTGGAGCATAGAGCCATATTGAGATCCTGATATCTCTGGGATTAAACCATACAGTGCCCTAAAATGATTATTCCAAAAGGAAAAAGTTTATGAAGAACTAGAATCTAACATCATATTGAAATATCTTCATTTTTTGTTGAGTTGAAAAGAATTAAAGGCCTATTTATGGCAATCAGACAGGTGTTTAATGCAATCGTTTTGAGTTTTGACAGAAGGAACAATATATATTTCTACTTGCAACATTTGTTCCTCAGATAGTCCTCCTTAAAAGAAAAGCAAAGTCTCTTCTTTATGCAAAGTTGGTCCACATTTGGTATTTGATGACTAAAAATGTGTACAGTATAACATTGTTTCTCCCGGAGCCATACTAAAACTGCAATATCTCTGGGACTAAACTGTATAGGGCCTAAAAAATGAAAATGCCAAACAAAAAGCTTGTTTCAAGCAAAAATCTAAAAGGCCATTTAGATATCTTTTAATACTTTTGAGTTACAGGCATGCAGACTTTGGAGAAAAAAACTTCCCCATTTCTGAATGGTCACTATTGGCGCATAATGTGAAAAAGATTGCTAAAGTCAACAGATTTTACTAATAGACCTACTGATCTGTTAATATCACATGACACCAAATGATTTCTCATATTACTACTGTTACTAAAATGTTGACATTTCTACTGTTAGATAGATAGATAGATAAATGCTTATGATTGTTCACTAAGCAGCATGTTATTTATTCTATCTTTGCTATCAGTCCTACTCATTATTAATCAATATTTTGTGTGTTCCACTTTGTAACCATTTGTTTTGCATGGCAGGCTAAGATTCGCCGTGCTGAGCTTCAAAAGACAAGAGCGCTTCAATCATACTATGAGGCAAAAGCCAAAAGAGAAAAGAGTATCAAGAGTAAAAAGTGAGTTTTACAACTGAATATGTCTTTGATTTCTGTGAACAACTTGCTGTTAGTTAGTCTTTCTTGTAACTAGTACTAAATAGACAGATATATATATATATATATATATAAATTATATATTGTTTTTAATTAATTTTTTTCTCAGGTACCACAGGTTTCAGAAGAGAGTCAAGCGTAAAGAGTTTCTGAAGCATTTTGAGGAAATGGTAAAGACTAATCCTGAAGGAGCTCTGGAAGAGCTAAAAAAGATGGAACTGTCCAGGATGGAGGTACTGATGAGTTGAGGGAGCAAATACTAAATAGACATACTATGCGAACGAAGATTATAAATAACTGAGAATCACTTGGGCTTAAATATATTTTTCTTTGTTTTCACTACAGGAGAGAATGTCTCTGAAGCATCAGAACAGTGGCAAGTGGGCAAAAGCAAAAGCCATAATGGCAAAATATGATGATGTGGTGAGTGGATTTATTTATTTATTTATTTATTTTTTTTTTTTCTTCATCCTAATGTTCTTGAAAGTGGAGTGACACTGAAGATGTGATGTATGATGCATATTCTTTGACACAATATTGTCATTTGGATATCTCCCATGCTCTTCAGGCACGCAAAGCAATGCAGGAGCAGTTGCAGATGAATAAAGATCTTACCCAGAAGATTGTGGTGCCTTCTGATGATGAACAAGAAAGTAATGAGGATGCACTGGAGATGGTAACTGACTTTGTGAACGACCCAGAACCAATCATTGACCCTGTCAATCCCTGGATGAGAGGCCAACTTACACATGAAGAACCTGAGGTCAGCTGTGTCAAAATAGAGGAACCTCAAACAGCAGAACAGGAGAATGAGGAGGAGGAACTAATTGGAGAATTTGAGAGGAAGAGGAAGCTGAGGCAAGCTGATGAAGAGGACTTGATTCCTATGGAGGAACAGAGTAAGAGAGCAGGTATAAAGCAAATACTTGAACAAAAATTAAAATGATGAATAGAGCAGGTGATTTACTTCTGGAACAGGAAAGGAACATTTTTCTACAATGTTCAAACTAGGCCTTGGTGATAAATTATATCGAGATTGCAGTAATGATAAGCTCTGGACATTTTTACTTGATATGGTTTAATCAATCCATCACACAACAGATAGACATCAATCAGTCCCTGTCACACACAATGTTACACACAAAGACACATCACAGTTTTCAATAAATGAGGATATGAACACATTAGCTTCATCTCTGGAGCTGCTTGGAGAGTCACTTTACCAGCTTTACACAGTTTCATTTGGGAAAAAATACCATCAAATGCACACTGAAACTGATAAAAGTTCAGTTTAGCTTGAAGAATTTATGACAGAAAATACCATACCATTGTATACTAAAAGTTATTTAATATTTTATTTTATTTAGGAATTCATTTAATTTATTTAAGTAATTTACTGGACGTGAACTCCATAATAAAGTGTATGTGGTGATTTTCATCCAAACTGTTCTTTTAAACAGAACCTGAAAGCGAGGTAGTTGAAGAAGATGTGGTTGACGTATCTGATAAAGAGGAGGAGGATGAAGAAGAGGAGGACGTTTCTGAGTTTAACACCCTTTTCAGGCTTATGAGGAGTGAGAAGACACTTGAGGGTCCAAAGCAGAAACCACAAGCAGAGTTGAACACACCCACGCAAAAAGATGAAGAGGAACTTTTGAATGAAGGACAGACTCGAGTCAGGAATATAGAGGACCTGGAGGATTTGGCTGAAGATGTCAACCCCCAACCCACTGCAGCAACGTCACTGCCACAGACAGCTGTTGCGGAGGCCACTTCTGAGCCACCAAACAAAAAAAGAAGAGAAATCGACCTCAAAGAAGTACTCACTAAAGATGCCAAAGTCATTAAAGTTCCCTTTTTGCCAACAGTGGTTGAAGAGGAAGTGAGTTGAATTTTAGCTAAGTATAAGCAATAGACCTTAGTCACGGTAAACACCATGGCTTCATCCAAATTATGTATGTACTTCTTTTGAACAAGTAATTAATCCATGTTTTATGTAGTATGATTAGTGTTCCCGTACAGCACACACATAAAGTGGGTAGTTGTAATGTGGTGTGTAAACGCTAAATGATGTACATTTTAGGTCACCTAATCTTTTTTTTTTTTACAGTATAATACACTGCTGTCCAAAAGTTTGGGATCAAAGCTTTAAAAGAAGTTTCTTATGCTCATCAAGGCTTATCTATTTGATAAAGATTAAAACGAAATATTATTTAACACAATAATATTGGGAAACATTATTGTAAATTAAAATGTTTTTTTTTTTTTATACTTATCTAATTTATTCTTGTGAAGCAAAGCTGAATTTTTAGCATCAGTCTTCATTATGACATGATCCTTCAGAAATCATTTTAATAATGCTCATTTGTAATCGGGTTTGGAAACAGTTGTGCTGCTTAATTTCTTTGGGGACTTGCAGAACAGGTTTTTGTTCAAAATTCTGCCTCGTTTCAAAGGAAAAAAATGTAAATTATATTAAAATAGGAAACCAATATTAGAAATTGCAATAATATTTCTGTTATACAATAATACAGTCTTGATGACCATAAGAGACATTAAAAACAAGATCAGTTATTTATTAGGTTTAAATAAATAAGCATAACATAACATAATATAATATCAAAATAAACTGAAGCATTTTACTGATAAAACAGGATAGAACTAAATATAAAAAAAGTTAAGTGAATTCTTTGGGGTTTTTTTTTTTTTTAGCTATTTGCACATTAGACGTGTGTGACTGTAAATTACTGCAGTTTTGTTAACGTTCTGTGCCCATCATCCGCTACTTCTAGGGCTTAATCAACGTGATGTTTATATCACATCATTGCATTTGCATTGGCTTCCATGTTGAGTTTTGACCACAAGTATTCGGTTTCTTCGGCACAATTAATTTTCTTTCTATGAAACCTGTAACCCACGTTCACCAGTTCAAACTGTAAAGTGATATCAACTCCATAGCTGTTTGCCCCAGCATTGCCATTTTTTTCACTTTTACTAGAATTCATACAAATGGCTTTCTCAACTAACTTTTTTGTGTGTGCGGCACGTTATTTCTTCTGCGCAACCAATGTGTAAGTAGTGCGTGCGCAGCTTGAGAGTCATTGTGTACGACTGAAAGGAGTTTGAATTCGGATTTAGGCCATGTTAATTTTACAGAAATGAAAGCAAGACTGTCAGAGATACTGTGTGTTTTTGTGGACAAAAAAAAAAAACTAGACAACATGGGTTGTAAAAATTAAACCTATAAGATTGTAAACACTGAACAGAATCCGAGTTAACCCTGACTGTCTAGGTTAATTTTAGTTTAGTTCATTTAGTTATGAATGATTTCTGAGAAGCAACATTCTATGCTGCATTTTCCTGTTTTTGAAATGTTTTTCCTTTTTTGTTAGGGTCATGATGAACAGATCTCCATCATCAAGGAGGCCTTTGCTGGGGATGATGTCATTTCTGATTTCATAAAAGACAAAAAGAAAGAGGAAGGTGATGGGAAACCTAAAGTGGTGGACCTGACACTGCCAGGCTGGGGAGAATGGGGAGGTGTTGGTCTCAAAACCTCCCGCTGGAAACGTAAAAGGTAATTGTATTAAATTACTTTTATATCTAACTTTCTAAAGATCTCATGTCTTTCTCTTATTGTTGTTTTAGCTGTTTAATTATTTTTAATGATTTCTTTCACTAACTTAGTTATATTTAGTCATTTTTTTTATTAATGAAAATTTAATTTTCTTTGACATTTTAATAAATGAAGTCAAAGAACAGATCAGCATAGTATAACATAGTAATGTCAGTACTATAGCAAAAAAAAAAAAAAGTAATCCTGTAATGCAAAGATAATACATTAAAACATTAATTGAACAATATTTGAAGGCTACATGGTAATGAAACATTGTGTTAAAAAAATCAAATAAAAGTAATAAAATAAATGTTATAGGTAACTGAACAGTTCGACTGTTGCTATGGTTATCACATTGTCAAATTTTACAACTTCAGATTTAGACCAGCATTTTAGTGCAGTGTCATTCATGAAACAGCGTGTACTTAGCATGAAATACTTTACTTTTATTTAAATTATGAAGGGGTTATACACAGAATATGAGAAAAGATGCTCCCTTATAATTAGTGAAGCTGATTTCAGTTCAGCCGCAGCACAAGCTCACTGACTTAAGTCAAAACTCTGATTAAATTTATTGATTACATTGTGTGTATAATTTGGTTACAGCGAAACTATTTGTGAGAGTGCAGAGCTCAAGCTGAATGAACTCAATTCTGACTTGCATACCTCTGATTGGCCATTGCGCTTGCACAGTCAACAAACATATCTGTGATTGGCTACATTGCTTAGCACTTTAAATCTTGTTGATTAGCATTAGCTCGGTTATTACTGGCACAGTTAAAGGCTGGTTTTGTGACATTTTTAAACCTTTAAGTACAAAAGCACTGGTCATTTTGACAATGCTACCATCCTCGATTGTATGGATTTCAGTCTCAAGTTAATTTTCCTTATTTAGTGAATATGACCCAAAATGTTTTTTCACATGGGGCAGATGTAGTCTTGATATCAAGTCTTTACTTCAGATCCATGCTTTTTGTTTCTTTCTTCTAATACTGTAAACTATACAGAGAACCCTTTCACTTGGTAGCGATTTAAAAAAAAAAAAAATGTATGTATATTTATCGTTTTTACAAAAATGGCAATTCAATTGTATCTACACATCCTCAGCTCAAAGCCTTATCATAGCCCTAATGGTTCATTTGTCTTGTAGATTTATGATAAAAACGGCCCCATTACCTCCACGGAAAGACCGGAAACTGGCTGATACCATCATATCAGAGAACAGAAATACATCAATCGCTTCCCATCAGGTAACTAATCGTCTGGAAATACTCAAAAGTAGCAGAGGTTAATAAAATTGATATGAGTTGCAGTATAAGAATCTCATTCCCCCATGAATGCATTAAATTCCTGAATTTGAGATGAGATACTGAGCAAAATGTAAACAAAAAGCACATGCAATACCTAAGAAGTTTTATGTCCTTATTCATTTTGTTGACCTGGTTACATTTTTTTGAATCAAGCTACAGAAGTTTAAATTCAATTCAGATGCAATCTCAGAAATTAAAAGGAACCCCAATAAAACTGTGTGTCTGTAATTGTTGTTTTTTTTTTTTTTTTTAATAGGTTAGTCAACTGCCATTCCCCTTTCAAAACACTGCACAGTTTGAATCTTGCATCCGTACACCTATTGGCCAGACATGGAACACTCAAAGTGTTGTGAAGAAGATGACAAAACCCAAAGTTGTCACTACAATGGGTGCGATCATCGAGCCTATGGTCAAAGAGGACTTCATAAAGAATAAGACCACAACATCAGCTGGTAAAGGACCAGCAATCATGTTGGGAGAAAACAAAAGGGCAAATAAGGCCAAAAACTGGTCATCAGCAAAGCATCAAGGAAAAAAAGAAAATGGAAAAGACCCGAAGAGTAAAAAACAACAGACTTGAAAGGTTGTGTGACTTCAGTAACTGCATAAATATATTTGATTTGTGAGGTAAAGTGTTCAAGACATATCTGTAATAAACTACCCTATGAACTTATTGTGATGCTTATCATGGCCACATTTAATTGTATGCATTAGAATGCCTATTATTTGTAATAACTGTTAAGCGGCTTTCAAATAAATACATTTTAAAATATTTATTTATTTACTTATTTTTTGCAAACCCTAGGTTGTTTGGCTTCCTGCTTGAATGTCTTTTAAATGTTCCAACATGATTAGTGTCAATAATTGACCCTTACTTGAAACCTGAATTCAAAATTAAATATCCTTTTAAATTTACAAAAAAAAAGCAGATTTGTTTGCCAGAAATGTTATTACAAATGTGGTGATTCGTGTTACCAGTATTATGGAACTCATAACCGTGTTTTTAATTGTGTTGTATTGATATTGACTCTTAATGTCTGCTTGGATAAGCTATCAAAACCTTTAAAATATACTGGTATCCAACAAGGACAAGAAGTCAGTTTACTTAAACGTGGCAAATACTTGTTTATACAGTGCCTATAGAAAACTTCCAGCTTTACTTACAAATTTTGCCTTATAAAAGTAATGGAAGAAAAAGCAACAGTTCTAGAATAACACACAATAAAATCATTGATGTACTCCTAGATGTACTAGTCCATTGCCGCTCACCACGGAAATTGAACTTGAGCAATTCTGCAAGAGAAAAAAATATTTCCAATGCTGTCCTAAGCAACTAACTCCTGCTCAGGACCAGCTTAAACCAGCATCCATGCTTCAAAACCTACCTAACAAGCATATGCTGGGGGTTTTTGTTTTTCAATAAAAATCTCTACGATTAGATTTTTTTTTTTTTTTTTTTAGGGACAAATAATAAATACAACTCAAACATTAATGAGCACTGATTTTTACTAGCTTCATGGCTGGTAAAAATAATAATAATAATAATAATAATAATTGGATGGTAAATTCTCTAATGTCACCGGCCCTTGGCAGGTGTGGCAAAAAAAAAAAAAAAGTTTGTTTTAGGCCTTCACATATAATTAAAAAAAAAAAAAGGTGATCCCTGTAAAACCCAAGTTATACTACTGCACTGAGTATAAAGCATACCCTAATATACACTTCCCCAAAAGTGTAACTTATAACGTAGAATACAGCATTCATACAGTGCAGAAGTACGAATTGGCTGCACTGCACACTGCAAACAACAGGTAGACAAGCTGCATAACAATATGGTAGTTCAACAGGAAGGCACAAGATGGGCAGAGCTCCCCCCTCAGGCCATGCAGACTCTGCACTCAGATTCTGCTCTTTGGTTCCACTCACAACAGTCACCGTGGCAGATCACAGTGGTCTGATCCAAACCTCTGAAAGACAGAGAAATGAAGAACACAAGGCAACCAAAGCAACACATGCACTCTCTACAACAACAGTAACTCTTAGAATGTAAAAACATTGTTAAAAATATCTTAAAAGAGCCACTTGACAATTAAAGACCGCATAAGTTCACCTTTTAAGTAAACATGCCACAAAAATAAGTTTAAGGTTTAAATGATGATGTGATCAACAAGAAGCATTTGATAACATTTGATAGTTATTGTTATGAACTACACTTCAAAAAACACATTCACTTCAACTTGTTTAAAGTCATTTCAAAGATGAGAAAAATAATATTTTAAGATTATTTACATTTGCACTTTGTCTGATATTTTGTGATCGCTAATATGGCTTAAGCTTCCAGGTACTTTCTGAGATCATTGTAGGTTTGTGTGGGCTACATTTACGGTTAAAAAACAAGTTTTAGCATTTTAATGTTTTAGAAATGATGTTACACAAAGCAAAAAAAAAGTCTGTTTACCAAAGATCCAATCTTACATGCCACCACCCAAACATTAGTAAAGTTGAGCAAGGAAAATGTACATTTCCATGCTTATATCCTTGCTAACAGAGGATGTCTTTGTTTCATTGTCCAGATTAATGACAGATTCCTGAAACTCAAGACTTTTTCCTTTTTGAAAGCATCTCATCTGACACCATGTGAATACTTTATGCAGGGGAGGGTCAGAGTGCTTGAAATACCCATTTTTTATGCAGTTGTGACTCAGCAAAAGTGCCTTTCAAAAGTCGATGTCCACAGCAAGATCTGGGAAAGTGTGTATAAATTAGTTTGTGTTGCATTGTACTGCAAGTGAGCTGTTGAAAAAGTCTGTTTTTTTAAGAATCATGGAGGCTGTGTTTTTTGGGGTGGTCATACTACAGTTTTTGGCATCTGTTCTGTCCTATCCAAGCGGGGCACCAGCTTCAACTTGTGTGGATATGATGCCCAGGCATGGAGGGGTACAGCCCATGCCAAACCCTGCTCCATACACCATCCTTTCAAGCAGCACAACTTTTCAGCGTGGCAAAGCCATCACAGGTAGGGGACAATTTGGATAAATTAAATACGAGAGGGTCAGTACTGTTTTAGAAGATACATTTTATACATTAATTCATGAATTTTACAAGAACTGTGTGTCTGAATACAAAGTTTACAGAGTTCTTTCTATACTGTTATGTAATTCATTATTGCATACCAAGGAAGTGTTACAATATGGAAAATGCTCTCAATTAAGAATTTAAAATGTGTTTCTATAAATCTATGTGGAAACAACTTGGAGATTTTGTTTGTGATTTATTCAGGCTAAATTCCTGGAATTTTTGAACTGCATTTATAAGAATTATTAAGCAATTTAATTTAACCTCTTAAGACCCAAGAAAAAAGTGTTTGGAATTTTTTTTCTTCATGACTTTACGTTGTTTAGAGCATTAAAAATAATGTAAAAAAAAAAAAAAAAGATATTTCATTCATAAGTTATGCTATGTCCACATATTTATTTGATATACCATTTTTCTTTGTGCAAAATGTGTGTAAAATGGTCATAAACAGGGTTACTGATTATATACAATGTATCTATAAACTAAATCTAATTTGCATATTAATGTGTTTTGGGAGCAACATAGTGAAAAAGGAAGTGCAATAATGGGAGTGATAATTGACCAGATTTTCATAATAATATATAATATTTAATAGAATATTGAAATATTATTTATTTCCATTTTCATTTGTCTCCCAAATTGCATAATAAACATGTTTTAGTCCCAGTGTCCACATATGTGAACATGTATGAAAATCAATGTCCTCATATTTGATTTTCCTGAGATGCTGATTTATGACACACAATTTAAAAATTTGACACATTTAAATAATAATTACAAAATATTATCATATTTCCATAAGAGTGCCACTAAATTAATTTCACATATTTTTGAAGACCAAAGAGAGAGAGATCATGATGAAACAGCCAGTCGTTTGGTATCTCCGAAAAGCTCTGTGCTCTTCACAGGACATCCAGACTTAAAACTGTGGCATGTAGAGTCTCAGAGAAATACACTAAAATATATTGTCCACATATGTGGACACAAGGTCGTAGGAGGTTAATGGATGTATGTTACCTAAAATGAGGATAGTGGTGACAGCATCACTGCTTTTAATGTTTGTTCATTTGTTGTTTGTCAGTTGTAATCAAAGGTCCAGACTATAAAGGCGTGCTCCTTGAGGCTCGCTCAGGATCTGACTCAAAAGCAATTGGAACCTGGCAGACACCTCCAACTAACACAAAGTTCTTAACGGTAAGCCTTTGAAGTGTGTAGTAGTAAAATTTTACAATTCTATCATACTACAATGTTTATTTTTCAGATAGTATCTCTTACCAAAAAGTAGTATACTTCAAGTTGATCAAGTATACTGTATACTGAAGTTCAAGTATACTGTATATTGTACAAGTATACAAGTACAAGTATATTGTAAGTATACTATTTCAATACTCGGGACTAATTTATCTTACTTTCTAGTATATAAATGTATACAAGTAATAAACTTTGAGTACACAATTACTTTACATACAACTACTTTACTAAACAATGTTTTAGCTTGTACTGCAACGATACTAGCTTATAGGTATACTGAAAGTTTACTAATTAAATACTTGTATAGCATTTTTGAAACACTTTGAAGTATAGTCTCAGTAAAATACTAGTTTAATAGTTCTATACTGCAACTTTACATACTTTAAGTACGTCCTTTAGGTATTAATTTGCATTTATTTTGTTATATGAATATTTGCACATACAAAACAAAACAAAAACATTTTATTCTAGCTCCATGCATTTATTTATTAAACACCTGAATGTAGGTAAGTTTCATGAATAAAAAATAAATAATAATCCATGAATTGGATACAGAATGATAATCAAAACATAGATGAAGTCGATCAACACCTCAAAGCCTGACAGTCACTATTACCTCTTCACTGGCTGACACTCATTGGCTGAACATCTGTGGCACACAAAAGTGTAAATACTTCAGGAGTTTTGAAGTCGTCGTCGGTTTGGTTAGGTTGACACACATGCTGGGAGACGTGTGTGTCACGTGTGGAAACAAAGATACTGTCGCACCAAACCCCCTCACGAAATGTAATCTAGCACAATGATCAGAGGTTTTTTATTATATCAAAGGTTATTTATTTATTTATTAAACTTACCCACATTCAAGTGTTTAAAAAAGAATGCATGAAGCTAAAACAAAATGTTTTGATCACAAGTAAATATTGTTCTTTTGATGTTTTGTATGTTCAGATATTCATACAACAAAATATATACAAATAAACACCTAAATAGGGACAAAGTATGTACTTAAAGTATGATGTAAAGTTCACTTAAAGAAAACTTACGAGTATTCTTGCAGTATAAAACTATTAAACTAGTAGTTTACTGAGACTTCACTTCAAATTGTGCTAAAATGCTACTACAAATAATGTAATTGGAAAACTATCTGTAGCTAAGTTTACTTTTAGTATAGTTGCAGTACAAGCTAAAATACTGATGTAAACTAGTTGTGCACTTAGTGTGTACTGTTTATGTACTAAAAGTGGGCCAATTTAGTCCCAAGGAGTATTGAAATAGTACACTGCTAGTACACTGATATTTGTATACTTGCTACATAAAGTATACTTAAAAATATACTTGAACTTTACTTAAGTATACTTAATAAAGCTTGAAGTATACTACTTTTTGGTGGGGGCATCTAGTCGTTCTATAAGATAAAAGCCTTGTTTTTGTTGTGGGGGTATAACCAGCCCAATCTCAAGGCAATTCGTACATATTTTATGAGGTGGCTAATTCGTACAAATTCGTACAACCTCACTCATATAAATTTGTATGAATGACCTACTCCTAACTCCGCCCCTAAACCTACCCGTCACTGGGGTTTAGACAAATCGTAAATGAGTGAGGTCATGTGAATTTGTATGAATTAGCACAACTTTTCCACCTTGTATTTACACGTACGGATTGGTCATTAGACTGTGTTGGTATAACAAAACATTCTAAAATTTTAAAAATGATTTATTTTAATGGTAAAAAACTGTGAAAATGCTACAGTAAAAACCTGTTAAAAGGTTAATGGTAAATTCATGTTAAATTTACAGGGAAACACCGTAAACTAACCTAATTCCCTGCATCACATTTTAAATTTTGTTTGAATTTGATGTTTTTTCATTAAAAAATAACTATGTTTCTTTTTAGTTTTTTGTATCAGTTATGTTTATTAGGGCTGTATGTTACATGTAATGTTGTTAAATGAATGTTTATTGCACATTTCAGTTTAATAATTCTTACCATGATGGTGTTT
>JAUMHE010000084.1:3959806-3982633 GCA_032359235.1 Enteromius mattozi | reverse complement strand
TTGTAAATAAAATATAAGTTTATGAGATTTGTAAATTATTGCATTCCTTTTTTATTCACAATTTGTACAGTGTCCCAGCTTTTTTGGAATCAGGTTTGTAACCATTCTATTGTGCAAAAGTTTGTGGAAAAATGCTGTAAATGAAGCTTTCAAAAATATGAATTTATTTATTTATATGTACAATATATAAACTGTGTTAACAGGAGAAATGTATAAACCTGTTATTGTAACAAGATTTGGTGAGCAAACTGCCTTCTGCAAATTCTGAGTAATCATTCACTTGCAGCCATTGATCGGCATCCCAGACCTTGTGCTTTTGTGCATGGTTTAGTTGTTTGGCCTTGTAACAGCTTTGCCAATCACTTAATAATAGCTGCATGGTCCTCATACAGTTGTCCTTATATGCAGCTGTTTTAGGTAATGATTTTGTTTTAATCAACAAATAATTTGTTGATCTTCAGCTAATGCTGTGATTTTTTAATCATATGACTCTGACTCTGTCCAAGTGTATATACCTACACTGTAAAATCAAATTAGTTGGGCTTACTTAAAATAAAGCATGCAAGCTGATTGCCTTAAAAAAAAGTGAAACAGGAATAAAATGCTTTACTGACAAATGCTTAAGCAGTGTAGTTTACTTACTCGAGAGTTCTAGTAACTAAAAAAGAACAGTAGGGGGTACTTGATCCTTTAGGTTTACTCATGACTTAGTATAGCTACTCACTGACTCCCAGAGTGCATTGTATCAGAATAAATCATGCAATTGCTTTGTTTTACGGTTGTTTTTATTTTCCAATTGTATTTGCTCTTTTAAGTGATGTTGTTAAACTAATTTCGGGGGGAGCGCGAATGATTAATCAGACACAGCCGGTGCCACATTTCCAATCATTATCTTATCATCTCGTTAGCCAATCTGGTCCTAACCTATCCACTACAAATAAGCCCGTTTCCTTCCCTTCCGTATCTCGTTCAAGCATCCCTCCTCCTCCCCTTCTCTGCCTCGTTCGCACTATCCTAACGGGGGGCATGCAGGGTTTGAGCCGGACGCCGAGCTCTGCCCTCGCTACGGGTTTATACTACCAGGGCTCGGAGTCCGCCGGGCTCCCGGCTCGCCCCAGGACAGCATGCCAAACATGCTATTACTATTATCTATTATGAGGAAGCGGGAACTCGTGAATTAGAAGATAAATGTGTCTTCTTTCTTCTCTTAAAATCAAATAACTCATTCATTTTGCATTACTGCATTAATAGGAAGAAAATTGTAAAAATATAAACAAAGTTCTAAGTGTCCAAACAAAGGGAATGATAATCAATATAATAGTGAAAAAAAGAAAACATTTTAGGAAAATCCTATGTGGCTTATGTGATGTTCTTATAAATATTTTCAGTTGTATTGAAATGTCAGCATTGAAGATGACTTTGTGAAATGAGTGAATGCAAGGGATGAGTGAAAAGTCTATTAAGATTTTTTTTTTCTTCTGTTATTATGTTGCGCATTAGCAACATATTAGTGCACTGCTGCCTCTCACTGCTTTATTAATGTCTTGTGGCTACTTGAATATTTTGAGTAAGTGTCACTCAAGTAAATTGAGTAAGTAAATTGATTTATTTGCCTTAAAAGTTGCTTAATAAAACCTAGCAAGTATAACAAAAAAAAAGCTAACTAACCATATGTAATTATGGCAAACTAATGGATTTTACAGTGCATTACTACATTCATATGGTTTCTCTCTCTCTTTCTCTCTCTCTCTCTCTCTCTCTCTCTCACTCACACACACACACACACACACACTTGCTCTGTCTATTTTTTTTTTTCTCTCTCTTTGAACTATTGCTTTCCTTTGGATGACAGATGATACTTAAACCCTTGACCTACAGCTCTAAACTGACCACTGCTGACTGACATGACTGAATATTCTTCAGAGAAAGGGTTGCATTGTCCCACTTCCCTTCAAAAAAGGGGGAAAACCTGAATTGATCTTTAGATGCCATCACTTTTAAAAACAGACAGTTTCAAAACAATGTATTGAGCTTTGGCTTATACCACAGCCAACATCTCTGTACAAAGAGTCAATGCAGATTGTTTTATGCTCTGATTTATAATCTGCCAGAGAGATCTTTCTCCACATATTTTATTCCCCAATTTTATTGCTATATATGCTTGTTACAGTATCCATTAAATACATAAACTAATAATTTTACAGAAGAATTCTAAAAGAAATATATTTGACATCTCAATGGATGGATGCCTTTCCTTCACCATTATTGTTCATGTTTATCTAAAATCTGTTCTAAATAGATCTTTTCACCTTTTATTGTACTTTAATAACTATTTGCTATTAAACTGGTATTCTATTCTATTGCATTCTATTGTATTCTATTCTGTTCTGTTTTTGCTCATTTTATTGCATTTAGTCAGTATTTAATGTTCATTTTTATACACTCGATTTCTTTTTGACTGTGTTGTTATACTCTTGAGTGCTTCCCATGTTTTGCCACATTCCTTGCAGTTAACTGTGAAGAAAAAATGTAGTTCTCTTGTTCCAATGTTTCTGACTTCATTATGTTCTCTTCAAGTCTTTTTCCACACCCCTCCCCCTCCTGCCACCCCTGCTGCCTTCTTTTCTTTTCTTTTTTTTTTCTTCCTCAACAGCTTGTAACATTGTCTTTGACTGCCTTGTCATTTGCCACTGATTAAAATTTGGGACAAAACAATAATCTCAATTCCAAGTACCCTTCTAGACACTGTGTGCAGACTTCGGGTGATTATTTAAAGCCTTTCTTCTGTTTACCACGTTTACCATGATTTTTTTTTGTTATCTCTTTCTGTTACATAACGTGCTCTGTGTTTCTAAACACCCACACATTAATGAACCCTTTTTGATTAATTTGCTGACAATATTCTACTGTATTTACCATTACATAAACTGTATTTTTTTCCTAAAATCTTTTTGTTTCCTCATCAGTGCTCTCTATTCACAGAGTGCATTGAGACACCAGATTTAACAACAGAAGGTTGCAAGTATAAATTTGTGTTTGTTTACTCAAGGTTTTCAAAAGGTGATAATGCTCACTGCACAGCTAGCTGTTTTTGTAAAAATATAAACAAGTCAATAAATTAACCAGTAACAGTATTTTAAGTATTTTAATAATTTAATAATAGTTTTATTTCATCATCATTGCCCTAACCACTATAACCCTATAGAATATAAGCAGTTTGGAGAAAGGATTGGCGTAAACTTTAGTATTTAGAGATGCTAGGCTCACCAGAACAATGGTGCATTTGGAGGTTGGAAGGATCATGCATGGTATTTTACAAGAAGTAGGTTTTTTTATTTATTTATACTTTTTTTCTCATACTTGTTTGTTGTTTATTAATCGCTAGATGGCACTGTGTCTTTTTCACCGAAAAGTCCTTTACATTCCTCACCTTTTTTTTTCGCTATATAGAAGTCAGTCTCTTCAACCCAAGTATCCACGTATTTAATGTCGAGTAGCATGTGTTTTTAAATCGCATCACACCCATATTTCATATTTATGTTATTTTTATTTAATATTAAAATAGTTCATATTTTAGAAGTGACATAATGTTTTAAATTGTAACTATTGTCGTTTAGATCTCATTTATTTCTGTGTGTATTTCTAATGCAATATTAATGTAGGAGTTAAACTTACAGGTAATTTGTGCTCTAAAAATGTATGTGTTTATCGTCGTCATCATCATAATCATTATTTCTATTACTATTATTGTTGTTGCTATAAAAGGTAAGAAGATGTTTTCAGTTGTTGCTATTGTGATTTAACCATCATTTATTTAGGCCTACATTGTTTGTGTTTTATTTGCAAGATTAATTTAGAGTTAAACACACAGGTGCACAATGCTTGTGGCGAGTGGGTATAGTCTACTCATCTCGACAAATTGACTGCCTTAATTAATTGTCATTATTATTAAGCTATTATAGAGCAGCTGTTTAATTTACGTCTAGGGACATGAAGAAAGGAAAAAAATGTATTTGTAGGCAATGGTTAGTGTTTTATTTTTTATTTAGGGCCTATTTATTTTTAAATCACAAGCTCCGTTTGATTTAAACAAGCCAGGCAAACAGTGCAGCCTAATACTGTAAATAGACAATCTTACGAGTCGGGCACGTTATATTTGTTTATTTTAATGGTAGGATAACCATTAAGTTAAATGCAAACCGGTTGGTGTAACTCTTAAACGCACCCACCGACAAGTTTTCTCTTCTTTTCCTCTTCTCTTCCTTAATTACATTATTTGGGTAATTGGATGCGATTCTTAAATAGCCTGGATAACAAGCCGTTTTACACCCAGGCGTTACTGTACTTTAAAGGGAATATAATCAATTATCGCTCTCCATTATTACTGTGGATATTGTTGTTTTGAACAGAGTTCAACTTCTATTGTTTATAGAATATATTCTATACATGTTGGTATAAGAACTTTAGTACATTCAACGTTTACTTCATAGTTACGCGGATAGAATGAGTTGCTGCCAGTGAGCTAAATCGGATTAATTTAGAATGCAAACAGAATTATGATAATTGATCAATTAATCTGAAAGAAAATGTTAATTCGCTGTTTGAAGTGCACTAACAATGCAAACTCCGGGTGGTAATTATGCTTCGCATTTGCCCTTTTGTTAAACATTTGCATGGGGATAGACTGCGGCTCTGTGCCTACAAATTAACTTTTTTTTGTCCAGTGCAGGACAACGTTCTGTTTTCACATTGAGATGATCGAAAACTGTACAATATATTCCAAAGAATGACAAATGTCGCATAGATCTGTTCAGTTAACATCAGCCGTAAATCAGGATATTAAGAATCAAACCAGTTGTGGTTGATTGTGTGTTACATTTGTTACATTTTGTAGACTGTATGTTTTAGTTCCGAACTGTATCATAGACTACGACTGAATCATAGGCTACAATATAAACAGCCAGCATATTTGAGCTTAAAACCTAAAATAATATTATTGTGCTAAATAAATAACATAAACTACTACTCACAATGAATAGTAATTGTTTAAATACATTTTAAATAAATTTTGGCAGTTTAATAGATTTGGGTAAAAAATAAATACAAATAATTAAATAAATAAAAAATCGAATATTTTTTTCTCTCTCAAGCACTTGAGAATCCTTCCTCTGAGCGCAAACAGACATGCTGGACTACCTTAAGAAATCGTCCCTCCCTCGGCACGTATGCCATTGGTTGATGTTTGCAGTGGAAGACCTTGCTGAAATGCAAAACTTGTTGCTGGTCCTTGCGGTCGATGCGCGCAGTGCTGAGCTTCTCAGTATTCTCAGTATCAGTATGATCTATCGCTGATTTTTTTCCAGCTGGAGCAAGTCTCAAAACTGGTGCTATCAGAAGAGGACTTGCTGAATGTGTAAGTGTTGCCAGTAATTGAAATCGCAGTCAAACTGTACGATTTCGCGGAAAATGTGAAGGACCGATGGGACTGTGTTGCCGAGCAGCTCGGTGGTGGCGGGCTTTGGATAGCGCATGTGCTGCCTATCGCTTGGAGCTCCAAAAGACGGACTTACGGGCGTTCGGGTTTGCCCTCTTACACTGGACTTTCTTCTGGTCGGCGTGATCACTTGTTAAGCTCACCCCAAGGGAACTATTTCTTTTCAACATATGCAGTTTAAAAAACCTTACCCATTTCTTACAAAAAAAAAGTGGATACCAAATAATACACTGTTCTGGATTCATATGGATGAGGATATTATTTTTACGGTTTTCTGGATAGTGTAATTATGTGCGCTCAAAAGAGATTTTTAAACAGAAACAAATTCTTACCTCACTCTGGACATTTGACAGCACATTGGAAATACAGTCTGTGGAGAATGATGTGACAGAACCTATTATGTTCTTTTTATAAATATGTTGTAGCTGTTGTCTGACCGTAAAGTGAGGGAAATATTGTGGTAAGAGGGTTGTTTTATAACAGCTGTGTTTTGTTGTGCTGTACAGCAAATTTACTACTACTACTATAATAATAATAATAATAATAATAATAATGTATTACATTTTATGTAATACTTTTAAAAGCAGTAATCAAAATAATATGGGACCGATTTTGGACTAGACGTATAGTTTTTATAGAGCATTTAGTCTTACATTTTCACATTAATTTACAATATGTCTATTGTATATACAATATGGCTTTCTCAGTAATTAATTATTTTTAACAGAAATGTTCAGCTTTTTTATTGATGACAATATCACATTTAATGTTTATTCCAGAATTTTAATATCTTTGTTGATATCAACTGAGTTAGCCAAAAAAAATAAATAAATAAATAAAGAAGACTAGACATTGCAGTAGTCTGGCAAACTGGCTGTCATGCAGGATTGATTGTGGGAAGTATGTTTGGGCTGGAACAGTTTAGTCCACAGATTACAAACAGAAATTTTGGCCACACAGAAAAAAACTTTAACCAGTCAAAAGTGAACATGAACTCCCATTACAAGAGCCCAGGTTTTCATGCTGGAGGCCCACAAGGGACAGTTGACAGTGGTATGGACCCACTTAACGAGCCTCCTGTGATTGAGATGAACATTAACATGAATAGAGGGGAACAGTATGGCAGATTTCAGCAGGGAAATTCTGAATTACATGCAGGAACTCTCCAACAACAACAACAGCCTTCAATACATGGATTTTTTAATCCACAACAACCTCACAATCATCCTCACAGCCACCAAACACATTCACACCAACACCATCAACACTTTGGGGGAAACTTTGGACCTGAACCTGGCTCCTCCTGTTTGCACAGTGGCAGAATTATGGGTTATAACAGCAGTATGGGACTCCAGCAAGGATTCTCAGAGGGTTTTGACCCACTCTCTGAGGGACAGTCAGCAGATGGCTTCTCTCAGCAGCAGTCCCAGCAGCAGCAAAGGACAGACTCCATCCCTGATTTTCAGCACCACAGACCCCCCAGTGGAAATCACCCGGTCCCAGCCCCATGTCTCCCCTTGGACCAATCACCTAATCGTGCTGCCTCATTCCATGGCCTGTCTTCTTCATCCTCTTCATCAGAAAGTCACAATCTGGAATCTAGACGAATTCCCCCATCAGGTGGTGTTGATGGACTGGACTTCAACTATTCTAATGAGCCCTCATCTGGACATTTTCAAGAGTCTGTGTACTCCCCCTCTGCATCTGATTCTCAGCTTTCTCAATTTGGGCATGGCCGTCAGGTGCCAGGGCCCAGCTTTCCTGGAAACCCAGGATTGTCGCGAGCTCCTGGAATGCAGGGCATCTCTAAAGAACACCCCCATGTCCCCCCTCAACAGCAGAAACCCCCAGCCCAGCACAGTGTGTTCTTTGAACGTTTTGGGGGTGCGCGCAAAATACCAGTGGGGATAGAGCCTGGTGCCAGGCATCCTCTCATGCAGCAGCAACCAGGCTTGATTGGCCGACAGAACATTTGCCCACCATCTCTCCAACAACCCCCACAATCAGAGACAGGTTCTGCTAATGCCAGTATGCAGGAGGGTGGCGTCATGGTGCCTGGCCAGATTAATCAGTTTGAATACCCTATACACAGACCAGAGAACAGACGGATGAATAGTTATGGTGACCCTGTGTTCAACATGCAACAGCAGCCACCCCCTCCTCAGCAGCCTTCCAATCAGAGGCTGCAACACTTTGATTCTCCTTATTTAAATATGGCTAAGAGGCCCAGGTTTGATTTCCCCAATAGTACTCATGGTGGGGAGAGTTGCAGCAGTTGGAACAGTGGTATGCATAACTCGCCTGGAATGGAGAATCATCTCTCTCCAGCAGCCTATCCTGGCCTGTCTGGAGAGTTCACCCCCCCTGTGACAGATGGTTTTTCATCAGACCCATCAATGCAACTTACAGGGTCTGAGCAACAATCAATGCAGCAGCAACAAAATGCAGCTATGATGATCAAACAAATGGCCTCTCGAAGTCAGCAGCAGCAGAGGATGAGACAACCCAATCTGCAGCAGCTGGGTCATCACGGTGATGTTTCTCAAGGGCCCCTGGTGCATGGGGGCCCAGTGGGAGGCATGCCTCAGTCAAATTTTGAGAGAGAAAATGGTAGGAGGATTGTTAACTTTGATGGACGGAATGCTCATATGACTTTGGAGAGTGGGTGGTTTCCTGGGACACATCCACCTGGGGAAGTCCTGGGCCATCGAATAGGGACAGGCGGAGAGGTGGGGGCTCATGAAATGCAGCAAAATGGCCCTGGCATGATGTTCAGTGCTAATTTGAATGGAATAGGTATGCAGGAGCCATTGAGGATACCGGCGGAGGGCCATGTACAGCCCTTACTTTCACCCAACATCCACTCACAATTCAACAGTGGAATGGGGAACCTTTCACAGATGCAGTCTCCCAGTACAGGTGTTAGATTACAAAACACTCCATCAGAAAGGCGTCCTAATGACTTTCCGGGACCACCCATGGGTGGTCCATCCTCTTTTCCATATGGAGGCTGTAATCAACAGGGAGCCTCTCTGAGTAACTCTCAAGGGGTGAGCACCTCACCAGGGAGTTTTACATCCCAATCAGACTTTCCCCCTAGCCAGCGTTCCTCTGTCAGCAAACTTGGGGGACTCTCCTTGGGGAATTTTAGTAAAACGAGTGGCAAGGACAATGTTTTTGGACAGAGCTGCCTGGCAGCCCTCTCTACTGCCTGTCAGAACATGATTGCCAGCCTGGCGGCCCCTAACCTCAATGTGACATTCAACAAAAAGACTCAGGGAGAGGGGAAACGAAAGCTGAGTCAGACAGAACAGGACCTAAATAACAGTGTGGTTAATGGCACTGGGAATGCTGGGACTGAATATTACTCAAGCATTACTGTCCCCCAAAGTGGGCAAATGCCTCCTTCTGAAAATAGCAACACTAAGCCACAAGGTCAAAATCAGACATTGCAGGGGGAAGCCAGCACCCTCTCCCCAAATTACAATATGGACACTACCCCTTGCAGTGAGGGGAAGCCAGCAACAGGGAGTGGGAGAGGGAGAGGGAGGAGAAAAAGAGACAGTGGCCATGTGAGCCCTGGGATATTTTTCCCCTCCGACAACAGTAACCCTGTTGTAAGTCCTGGCCAACAGGTGACCTCAGCAGCTAGTGTGGGGGAGGGAAGTACAGGCACACCTCAAGAGAAGCCCCACACCTCTCCCTCATGGGGAAAAAGTGGAGAACTGCTGCTGGGAGATCAGGCTGACCTTATATCATCTCTTGACAGTGGCATCCAGAGCGTATCAAAATCTGAAGTCTGTTCACCTCGGTTGGATTTTACAGATGACGTGTGCACACAATACAGCAATGAGGATGAGGTTTCATCAAGCTCAGATGCTCCATCTTCTGTGAAGCCTGGCCGCAGCCCTGTGTTAGGTTCACCCAAGTTGCAGAAAGACAGTGGACTTATAGGTGGGCAGAAAGGGCAAGGCATGGGCCTCTCCAGTCACACTACCTCAGCATCGGATGGCATTGGTGGAGTGGGTCATCTGGATACCCCAGGCATGGAGCAAATACGTACACCTTGTAGCACCTCTGGCCATGATGAAATTCACCCGTTAGAAATATTGCAGGCTCAGATACAGCTTCAACGGCAGCAGTTCAGCATTTCAGAAGAACAGCCATTAACTGTAATAAATAACAAATCAAGTAGTGACTGCAGTGGTCAGGATAAAGATGGAGAGCTTGCTAGCTGTAACCCGGATGCCGAGAAGGGCTCTGTGGGCACTATTGATCTGGACACACTCATGGCTGAGCAGCATGCCACTTGGTATGTGCCCAGTGATAAGTCTCTACTTGAGGATACAGAGGAGGAGAAGTCTATGTGGGAAAAAAATAAAATCCAGGGAACCATCAAAGAAGGTAAATATTTACAATTTTACTGTAATGCACTATTTTAATTCATAATTTTTTTAATATGTATGAAAATACAATTTTGCATAAACTGTGTGAGGTGACAATATTTTATTTGTTTATTAATGAATTAATTTATTTTAATTTTTTAATTCATAGCCTAAAATTTCTTCACTTTCTCGAGCTCCGTCTTGTGTGAGCACACACACACATGCTGTCCTTTATATTATAGAATTCTCAAGAACGAACAATGTAATTACTGATATTGTCTCTGTGACATGCATTATAAAGGGCAAAATCAGTGCTATTAGGTTTTTTTTTCAGTTTTTAATTGTTTATTTAAAAAAAAAAAGATTTGGATATTATTTAAGTTCACAATTAGGATAGTGAGGGTTCAGATTTTTTTATCTTTTTTATTTTTATTTTTTTTAGCATTTATACTAATTTTAATAAATTGTAAATGCCATTAAAGCTTAAAAATGAAAAGAAGACAAAATGGTCTATCTGTTATTTTTTTTTTTTTTTTATTAAATGCACTCAGAGTACCTTTAGGCTATTATATTTACTTTGTTTCCAGATTTTTTTCATTTGTAATTGTATACATTAAATTACAGACACAGGCTCAAAAAAACCCCAAAAAACATCTGTGGATCCTTATCCATCTCTTATCAACACTCATCACTCACAAAAAAATAATCTTAACCCATTTAAGTCACTTTGTTTTCATTTATTATTAGTAGTAGTAGTATTGATAGTACTAGTGGTGATATTATTATCATTATTAAATTAATTAAATGAAACTTGCCTTATCATTTTTACTTTGTATGAAGTTTTTTTATGATTTTTTTTGGACCAGACACACCCTTTGATTGTTAAAATCAGGGATTATGGATTTTGCTTAAAATAAATAAGTACATAAATCTGAATTGAAACATCAAATTACACATTTGATGTATTTTGTGTATACAAGTTCTGTGTGTAAAACCAAAAGACAGGAACAATCATTGCAGGCTGTAACTGTGCAATAATTATAATAATGTGATTATTGTTATTATTCATATCAATAATTTAATAAGTCCTTTTCTAATGCATTCTTTCTTGTAAAGCTCTTTTTTTAAAATCTGTAATGCCACTCTCTAATAATAATTTCATAATAATTTACATTAGGCAGCATAAATATGTAAATCACAAGCTCATATATTTAATGTGTGTGTCCTTCATTTGGCACTTGTCCTTTAGTTTAATCAATATATGAAACGGTAATTGTCTTCACTGAAAAGGCAGCGGGATGGACACGCATAATTGAATCGCCAAAGCCGGAGTGGGCTTTCACACGTGTTAATAGTTCGCCCCCAGTGTGCATTATGTGCCCCTTTGTTTGGGCTAACTGCAGGTGGGAGGGTGCAAGGGGGTGCTTTCAGAGAAGGCAACCTTAAGTCAAGGTCCATTGTTTAACATTCAGTGTTGTCAAGTGCACCATCCCCATCTCTCTGTGCTTACTTTTTTGTTATAGACTAGCAAATACATCCACCACCACACAGCCAAATGGATTTGTCTCGCATCTGTCTGTGCTCTCAACGTAAACCAAATGCAAAACATTGTATTTTTTCTTAGTATTTCCCTCCTTTCGTCCCCCCACCAACTGTGCATTGCTCTCCTTATTTTGCAGTCTCCTTGTCTCCCTTTCTCTCTCTCTCTCTCTCTCTCCTCCTTGCATTCAAGCCCTGGAGCTGTAAACGCACGTTGTGCTGGTGCGATCGATAGCTAGTTAGCACAAATCACCAGCCTTGACAGATTTTCATTTGAGTGGCGTAGACAGCAGAGATGAGAGAAGGGTTACAAAGTGTTTGCGGCTTGTGAAATTGCATCGGATGCATTGCACGCCAGCACACAAGGGGACTGTTAAATTCTATAAGAGCTTCTTTCACAGCATAATATTTTACAGGCCTTTATAACACTTAACTTTCAAAGTATAGGAATGCTTCTAGTCATTTTAATTAGGTGACTGAGGTGCTTATAGGACATTCTTAATATGGATTTATAGGATGCAGTAATTCATTTTATGAGTCTCAAAATCATTTGAAGTCGTATTAAAATTAATTGCACTGTGCTATATAAAGTGAAAATGTGCAGTTGTGAACTAAAAGAGCTATTTCTAGCAGGTATGGCCAAAAAAATTGTAGCTTGGTGTAACGTAATGTATCAAGGCACAGTCAGTCATATTAAATAATGTTTTTGACATAATAAAATTTATTTCAAGATTATTTCAAGGTTAAATCATGAAGAACTGTATATAAATTCATGTATAGAAGAGTGCACACACACACACACACACACACACACACACATATATATATATATATATATATATATATATATGTATGTATGTATTAAGCTGGCAATTCTAGAAGCACGATGCGACAATGCCTAAACTAAACTAAGCTAAACAATTAAGCTATAAAAAAATTAACTAATATTTATTGTGCATCAGTGTATTTACCCATTTTACAAATACGTTTTTAAGTACAATTTGAGTGACATTATATTAATTCATATTTGCATACTGTGTTTTAATTTTTTCAGTTTTCCATTTTCATGTAACATTGTTTTATATGAGAAAATATCCTTGGATCTTTCTTAAATCCACAGTCCTTCCAGTCATCACACACACACACACACACATTTCACACAGACGTTTTAAATTTGATTTAGAGATTTTTGTTTTTTCTCATTGTAGATTTTCTCAAGGGTTTTCAGATTATTCAAATTGGACTGGATTTGTGAAATTGATCTTAATTAGACATCTTTGACTGGGTTGCAGGATAGTCATATTTGTTCTTTATTCTCATATTTGTACCACCAAAGCAGTAGTAGTGTTAAATATGATCACAAAATATTTTCCACATTTCAACTAAATCACTATTATGCTTGCAAAAATAGTATTTATTTATGTATTTATTTATAATGCAATAGAGAGATGTATAGAGAGGAGTTTTCAAATGTCTTGTGCAGCGAGTGTGGATATATTGTGCTTTTGATAGTGATAAGTCAATACTGCAGTAATGCACTGGTGAGGATTTCCCATGGAGCCCCTGAAGTGTGTACTGCAAATGGTACTAATAGCCCCCACTAGACTATTTGTGGACATAATAAATGACAGAGCAAATGAATCCAAAGTTATGTCAACTAATAAGTGGATTGCACTGACAGGTCACTAGACACCCAATGTATCCTTATTTCTTTAAAATGTAAATTGTTCACTTCTAGCCTATGATGAGTGTAGGCATCACATTTTAATGATTTAATTTGTGACAAGATGCAACAATGAATCATTTTAATTACTTTCACTACTTGCTTTCTCTTTTTCTGAATGTTTATTTCATTCAGTTCCTAACACCCAAAACAAAGCTGCGATCCACATTTGGTGTAAAATGGAAAAATAGCTCAGGGCAACCCATGCTCTCATTCTGTCACTAGTTTGCTTCTTATTGACTTCCTTTGCAACTTATGTATTCACAGATTCACCAATCACTTTATCAGTGGTTACAAACAAGAAATTTATTTGCACTGATATTATAGGCTATATAGGCTAAAATAAGATATGAAATTATTAACAATTAAATATTTATAGTACTTACACTCAGGAAGATTTTAAAGGTGAAGTGTGTGATTTTTGCCCAAGCTGTTAGACCAATACACAAGTTGTATTCTTCTGGATTGTGTTCTCCAAATGCTTGTTTTAGTTCTGTAACTTCAGTTATCTTAATGTGTGTGTGTGTGTGTGTGTGTGTGTAAAAATTTTATCAGGCAGCTAGGGGGAGTTGTGGCATTTTGGATACAGGTTGTTGTCTGGCAGTCATAATTCATTTTGAAGAAAAATAACAAAAATGAGTTGTTACTTCAGAGCTGGTAACTTTCAGGAGAGAGAAAAATAGAGATAAAAAGGAAATGGTATTCTGATCAGTTCATAATAAAAAATTGCATTAAACTGCAAAACTTATAGTCTATTGATGATTGTTGTGTTGTTAATGGAAGGAAAAGGAAACAAAAATATCTGATCAATTTGCACGCTTGAGTAATTGTTAAGAAAGTATAAATGAATGAATATACAGATTATTGAGTAAATTTAGTGATTAATTTATTTTATAAATAAATGTAAATAAACATTTAATATACCATAGATGTGCCATGTAGTATTATAATTGTAAATATAGTTTCAGTATATAGTGTTAAGCCATTTCCTCCACTTAAAAGTCAGATAGAAACTGAAGTCTGAAGATTTATGTCTTGCAACAGTAAATCTCTTGCCATATTGCTTATATGTGTATTAGTTTCTCAAGTATGTGTTTTTGAGGAGGGGGAGGGTGAGAGAAAGAGAAAGAGTAGTGGAAAATAAGAGACTGGGCTTGCCTGAACTCAAACCTCCCAACAGACTCATGCAGGAAGGGGAATTTAAGATTTTAAACCTCCAAATAAGTCTTTTGCAAATTCTCTTGTGGATAGCAATTAAGGACCAGTATGCAGATCAAAATGATCATCTTTTCTGTGGAATTCCAAGGTCTTTGGAGCAGTTCATTAAACTGTTAAAGGAGTCTGTTTCCTGATCAGAAATAAATGGAACCATGTGGGGGTGGGGTAGAATTTAGACGAGTATACTCATGTTATGGAGTAATTCTAAAAGAAAAAAAAAGAAAAAGACAAAAAAAAAAAAACAGAGAGAGAGAGAGAAACAGACAGAGAAACATTTAGATGCACTTAAAATGTGTTTGTTGCCTGAAAGATTTGAAAGTTGAAAGATTTAAAATGTATCTTAAAGAATTAAAATATATATTTTATAATATTTTTTGCTATTAATATCAAAAGTAAGAACATTAACCAGATTTGCATGTTGTGAAGGTAATTCCAAACAATCTGGAGTTTGTATTAATGTATGTTTCATAAGAAAATCTCATTTCAGCTTTTCTACTTGAAAATGTAATGCTTAATTTAATGTGTTACTTGGCATTTCTTTATAATTATAATTTCTTTATTAATTCTTTCAAAGAAAATTCTACACCATTTCTTTTTGATATAGTATTATGTTGTGTGTGGATTTAACATAGAAAGTTCTGTTTGTTATGCGTGCATATTAGGCTGCTGTGTTTTGTTATAGAGACTGGGGCCTCTTAAATGCATACATTTGTGTGTGTGTGCGTGTGTGTGTGCATGTGTCTATGTTTTGGATTTGCACAGTTGTCACTTGCTCTGTGTGTGTGTGTGTGTGCATTGGGGGTAGCAGGAGGCAGTTTGATGGCTGCTGAGCAGTTTGTGTGTGTGTGAGTGTGTCAGGAATGCTTGGTTGCTTATCCAGGCCGTAGTGCAGCATGCTGTGCCCAGATACCACGGACTATTGGCAGACTCTGCAGGACATAAGACAAGAGAAAAGGACTGTGCGCGTGTTTTAATGTGTGTGTGTGTGCTTGTCTGTTATTGCCTCAGGCGTGTAAAGATGAGGAGGGGGCTCTGTGTGTATATGAACTTATAGCTATATTTTGTTGCATAATAATAATTTAAGACATCATATACAAAAATTATGTTTGTGTGTGTGTGTGAGTGTGCATGTCATTATTTACCACACATTTAAGAACATCCCAGTTCAAATAATGTTAGATATGCACTTCAATTTTTCTTTTCTTTTTACCTCTAATGTCTTTCCCTCCTCTCTGGATTCCTTTTCCCTTTATTTTTGTTCCTCTATCCTTAGGGTTTGGGGGATGGTGTCGGGTTATTGACCTTTCCCTACACCTTACCATTTTTTTTCTGCAGTACTGGTCCAGACAGGCTCGAGGGCGAGACCAGGCGCCCGTCGCTCAAAATGGCTGTGTGTATTAGTGTTAGCGTCTGTGGGTGTAAAGGTGTTTTTCCTAAGGGGAGAGCGGGGATAATTGTAACGTTTCAGTTTTTGAATTTATTTGAAATTTTGCCACTAATCTCATTGGGATGTTTGTACTGTTAAAATTTATGGCAAAAATGGTTTAGATACCAGTAATAATTTCAAACATTTAGTCAGTAGTGAAAAGGAAGTACGTGATCATTTTTACATTAAATTAAATACAGTTATATTGTTTGCAAAATTACAATTTGATTGTTGTAAATACAATTACAGCCCTAAAAACATCTATTTGTAAATATGTTTTTGCTTATTAGTATTATTTTTATTGTATCAATTTTTACATAAATCTGAACAAAAATATGAATTGGGTACAACATTGATGAATAGTATTCTGAAACTGGCATTTATTTATTTATTTACTTTTATTTCTTTGTCTAGCAATCACTCCTTCTCTGATATTGACATTTTGAATACAACCCCTTATAAACCTAGGTATGGATTTTGTTTTGTGCAGCAAATAAGATGAGGGCAGGGGATTGGCGTGTGGGTCAATGCTTTGGTAGGGTCATTATGCAGGTAAATTAGGTCAAGCAGTGTCAAAGGTCAGTTTTCCCAGAGCATTGTGACTTCTTGACTGAAAGGTCACACTGGTTTTGCATGGTTGAACAGGGGTGAATAGGTCTAAAAGCAAATGCTAATGCATGTGGCTTGATGGATTTTAAGACCACATTTCTCAAATGCACACTTTCAAACAATTCGCACAACTGCCACGAAAAGACAAGGGCTTCCCTACACTGACACCAGAGGTCGGCCAATCAATTCTAAAAATGTGGGTGTGTGTGTGTGCACACATGCAGCCTTCCCGAAGACATAACGTATTAAGATAACTGAAGTTACAGAACTAAAACAAGCATTTGGAGAACACAATCCAGAAGGATACAAATGTAAGCATGATTGAAGAAGATACTGCAAATCTATACCATGCACTTATAGGCAAACAGTATACAACTTCCACATGTTAAGTCAATATCCTTGGCTCAAATATCAGAAAAAAGGCACAATGTCTTGTTATTGCTTGGCATCCAAAAAGCTTTTTACTAAACTGTAAAGTTTTTTATATGACAAACAAAAACAATTTAACATTTTGTGGTGGACAAAAAAACAAAAAAACCCACTTGATTACTGGTCTGTTATAACACGAGACATCAAGTGCTGCATGATATCATTAATACATAGACTGCAATTAAAAGTGGTTATACAATATATTGATTTTTCCCCCTTTTTTTTTCAGAAGAAGACCTCTCTCAAAGTAAGACCACAGGAGGATCGGGATCCTCGGGGACTACTGGAGGTATGGGTTCTCATCTCCAGTGTCTGTCAGTCCACTGTACAGATGAACTTGGGGAATCAAAGGGACGTGGGGGACCTGTTCCTTCTTGGCGTTCCCTTCACTCAGACATCTCAAACCGTTTTGGAACCTTCGTAGCTGCGTTGACTTGAAGAGAACAGAACAGGACAAAAAACACCTTTTAACTAGCGGGATGAGAAAAAGATTTCCGTTTAATCTGGAAATATCTATGTCTCTTAGAAAACACAAAAAACGTGAGGATCGTCACACTGAACTTACTGTAGGATGGTATATAAAGGGTGGAAGATATATGGTGTACCAGCACAGATGCTGTTTTCAAACCCAGACATCAGTATTCTATTTCATGCCTATGCATTCTGATGACTATTCTGTTCATCCAATTTTACGTATTCCATGCTTCTCTCATACCCTCTTTTTTGCCCTCTCTGGGGGTCTCATTTTTTTTTTTTTTTCATCTTTGAAATAATTATTGTTCCTTCTTATAAAATGCCCCTTATTCTGTATGAGATCTAGGTTCTCTTCCTGACCCTCTAGCCCCCATAGTAACCTCCCCACCCTCAGGGCAGGTAATTCCATTGTCATCAAGGGACACAAGCGCGCTTTGAAATTTCGTCCTTGTGAGCATGCTGCCTGCTGGCTTGTTGGAATCAAGGGGAATCCTTTTAGAACGTGTTTCATAGAAATTCAATGATGTGCCATGTCTTTTCAAGCTGATCACTGGCCCTACCCCAGCCTTTCTCCACTGTCTTTGGTTACTCTGATCTGTTGGATTTCCTCATAACTTGTATATTAGGTTCACAATGTTTTCCATATTTCATTTTAATACAAAATTCCCATCAGCTCATCAGATTGTTTCTTAAATGCCCATGATGCTTCAACACTGGTATGCTTCAGAGCTAAGAGGAAACCTTTCGATGTTAAGTGGATAACAAATAGAAACCGGAATATTGGTATTGCACATGTAATTTTTTAGGCAATCTTATACTCTTTAGGAAAAAAAATGCTTCAGTTGACCTAGAAAACCTGAAAAAGCTTATATGGAAGGTCTTAATGGCAATATGAAGATCCTTGTTTCTTTTCATTTTTTAAAGTAATATGTAAAGTGCAGTTGTCTGTTTTTCTGCATATTGTATATATATGTATATGTTTTATTGAGTAAAATAACAATAAATATGATGTTAATGGTGATCGCTTTTGCCTTTTTTATGCTTGCTGTACTGTTTTTGCTGTATGTTTGCTGTACTGTTATTCTAAGTAAAATATTTGTACACAGATTTTTATAATATTTATTTGTCAATTAGAAAATATGAACATTTTAAAAACAAACATTATTAAATATTCATTAAAATGTAATTCTACTAACTATGAATATCATAAAACTTTAATATATAGATTTTTAGATATACTCATAGCAGAAAATTAACTACTGATGTGAAAACTACTTATCTGTTAATTTCCCATTAATTAGTTATTAAAAAGTTTTTCACATATGTTTAGCTGTAAGCTGTTGTTATTTTTATCAGCAGGCACATCTTCTTTTAAGTCTAACTAAGTGTAAACCATTCAATTAAAAGCCCCCTTGGAGCTCTGCAGCACAGCAAATGCTGTAGAAAACATCCAGCTGACCCCATGCTGTTTGAGCTGGATGCTTAATTCCTATAAATACACAGCATATTTGTTCAGGGCAGATATGCATCTTTGGGAAAATACCACAATGTTGACCTAAGTTTGCTTCCTCCCCCTCTAAAACCACCCTGCTTATGAACGCACCCCTCCACCCACCGTTTACAAAGACCCAGAGGTGAATGTCTCAGAGAGGAGAGAAAAAGACTATGTGCAAGAGTGCTGCATTTACGTCAATAATGTAGGTGCTGAATTTGCTTTGTCACACTTACAGGGCTGCTCAATTTAAAATGTAAAGGTAGGAGAAAGAGAGCAAACCAAGAAGTGCCAGAGTTCATAAAAAAGGGAGAAAAAGAGCCTTTATCACTTTTTAAATAACAATGTCAATCACAGAGTATTCCAGCATACTTCAACCCTGAATAAAATGGTTATTTTATTCACCCACTTCATGAGAGAAACTAAAGAATAATCATGGTTGTAATCCTGATTGCTTTACTTTATCTAACTCCTAGAAACAGACCTTTATTTCGCTGAAGAAGTGTACTAAATTAGTGGCGCTGAAAACTGCTCTCTCCTGTAGAAGACACAAAAAGCCTGTGCTCTGGTTGTTTCGTCTGAAACAGGCTCAACCCAGCGATTGGGTAGGAAAAAAAAAAAAAAAAACACTATTAAAGTGATCCAGCAACTTGGTTTAAGAAAATAAATTCTTAACAATAATAATAAAAATAATAATTAAAAAAGTTACCTGGTTAAAAAAAGTTACAAAATAATTCAGTCAAAAGAACAAATTCAGTGTTCTTATATACATCACTGCAGTTACATAAACATGATGAAATTATGCCAAATGGAACAAATAATAGATTAATGAGACCAAAAACTGCCCGTTAGATTTAACCAAAACAAATTATATCTAATGTTCAACCACTATGACATTAGAGCCAGCAGTAATGTGCCATTCACTTGCAGAACACGAACAGAAGTCTGAAGTTGTGAATTTAGGTAAAGGGGTGTAGGAGCCATGTTTTGGTTTTAGGCAAACAACAATGCCTTGATTTTTAGGAGAATAATAATTATGAGAAAAATACACTATACCACAAAGTGTGCTTAATAAATTCAACCCACTAAAACTGAAAATTGCTTCATTCATGTTTTAAATAAAATAAGTGTTACATTTTATTGAAGGTAATTACACTTTTTCTACCATTTTGAAAAAATGAAGAACATGAAATTACTGTCAAACTGTCGTTTTGTAAGTGTTCAGATGAGTCTGACTATACTGCAGAACTTTTTCCCTGTTTGTGTGTTGTGTTGGTTTGCCCACTGTTCTAGCATTTTTTTTTTTCCTTTTCTTTATCCAGATGCCTAATCTTTGCAGTAAATCCAGATCTACCTGTGTGATTACATTGGAAAATAGATTAAAGGTTATTGAGTATCGATAATGATCTACAGCTGGTGTGTAAGTGAGAAAATGGAAAATGTACTGCTAACAACACAGTAGTCCTTCATTCATTCTTTCCCAAAAGACATACTCCCAAATACACACATTCCTTCACATGCTCAGCTCTCACCTCTGCTCCAGAGCATTCTTTTACCCATTTTTTAAAAAACATCTCAAATGCATTCCTAACGCGTTTTCACGTCTCTTGCACAGAATGACTGTTGTATGTATCTTCACTGTTTCCACTCAAACTGTACTTCTAAATATACTCTAATTTTTAAAGATTTTGATTAAAGTGATAATCCTAAACGTTACAATATTTGTGAGACAATTCTCCAGACAACCACACATACAGCTCTTTCAAATCTTTTTGTTCACACAAACATGCACGCATCATCTCATACTCCTACTTATCTACACACGTAGGAAGTGGGTCTAAAAATGTCACCTTCTGTCTACAACCAAAACTATTTTTCCCCTTCTGCTGGCTTCAGGGAATATATGTGTTTTGTGGCTTTTGAACTTGTAGTGATGAGGTTTATTTTTGTTTTGTTTTTTCATGCATTGTTAAAACTCATCAACACAGTGAGCAAAACAAAAGTCTACATGGACCAAACTGTGAAACATTTTTATTGGCTTCACACAATTTCAAAATAATCTTTTTTTTCATTCACACTCCATAACCTCTGAATTTGCACTCATTTTTCTAACAATCTGCAAGAAAATTTGCTAATATTTGCTAATCAGTAGTCCTTATGCCTGATTCTGATATAAACATAAAAACGTACTGTATACTATACAGATAAGTGAGGTAGGTTTTTTTGTATTTAAAGTTTTTTTTTTTTATATACCACTGTTATCAGTTAAAATGGATGTATTTTTCTCCTAGCATTATTATTATTATTATTGTTTTATTTTTATTCTTTGTAATTGT
Organism: Enteromius mattozi; assembly: GCA_032359235.1. Classification (NCBI taxonomy): domain Eukaryota; kingdom Metazoa; phylum Chordata; class Actinopteri; order Cypriniformes; family Cyprinidae; genus Enteromius; species Enteromius mattozi. Next base: position 3,961,508 of record JAUMHE010000084.1, on the reverse strand, counting down.
GCACATTTTTTACCACATTTAGTGGTAAAGATTTGAGCAAAGCTTGCTGTACACCAAATGTATAATGTATATGGGTAGTTAACATATCAATGTGTCGCATGGTTAAAAACAAAACAAAAAAAAAAAACATTTTCTCATGCTATTTGTTACTCTAAGAATGAAGATAGATTTTTGTTTTCTCATGTCATTTGTGTGCTATTTATTTTTTATTTTTTGATTATTTATTTGTTATGTCACACCATAGGACAGTCCAATTTTTATTTGTTGACTACTCATATACTGAATACTGAATATACTGTAATGTGCTGGTGTGGGCCCACTTGTGTAGTATGACACAGGTCAGTGTGAGCGTATGTGACTGTGTTCTTGTCTGTGTGTAGCTGTCTTAGTCCTCTTGTCTAAATCTTTCTACCTTGTGGGGGGCTAATTCAGGAAGGAGCCCCAGGTTGTAAGACAGAGCACAGGGTGGTTTGTGGGGGTGGTTTGTGCTCTTTCTACCCCATGGCATGTTGCCATCCCCATCTGACTGAGCAAAGATGACTGCCTGCCCCCTGGGTGTCTGTGTGTATTTGTCTGGGATGTCTGAGGAGGATTTTTGTGAAGCTTTCTGAACCTTTTTAATTCATTGTTCACCATCTGTACCAGCCAGTAAACAATGAACACACCTCCTGATAAATATGTTCCTTTAATTTACATCCAAGAGAAGTATAATTCCTTTGACCAAATTGTTTTCCACCACCCTAAATGAGTTCAACATAATTGACAAAAAAGGGCTGCAATAAATGACCATGAAGCTGAAAACTTTGTTTTCACAGACAGGCATTGCATCCTAGTTACTACATCCCTTCAGGTTCAAAACAATAACAAAGTAAAAGGGTTAGTTCACCCGAAAATGAAAATTCTGTCATTAATTCCTCACACTCATAGTGATCCCAAATCCAGAAAAGTAGTAAAAACATTGGTAAAACAGTCCACTCAACTTCAGTTTTGCGACACTACGAGAATACTTTTGAGCAAAAAAAAGTATTCTCATGGCGTCGCAAAACTGAAGTTGAGCCACTGATGTTACATGGATGTTTTACCGATGTTTTTACTACGTTTCTGGATTTGGGATAATTTCAGTTGTATTGCTGTCTATGGAGGGCCAGATGCCTCTCTGATTTAATCAAAAATATCTTAATTTGTGTTTCGAAGATGAACGAAGGTCTTCAAGGTTTGGAATGACATGAGGGTAAGTAATTAATGACAGAATTTTAATTTTTGGGTGAACTAACCCTTTAATGGATTCTGCATTAGTCAAAAAAGAGAAACAAACAAGACGAATAACCTTCTTAATTCAGGTAGAATATTAAATACATAAATAAATAAATAAAATAAAGATAACTGTAACACCAATATAAATTCATTTTTGTTTGATTAGCTTTTTTTACCTTTATGTAGCGTGCTAATGAATGTTGCGCAGTTCACAATTAGTATATTACTAGGTGAGATCGCTTGGACCAGCAATCAGAAAACAGGATCGACTCACTAGAGCAAAAGATAAGCAGGGAGTGTAAGAGTAGTACTTATAGTGAAGTTCAATCAATTAATTACACAGGTCAAGATGCTAAAGTCAAGATGTAGTATATTTGCCCTTTGACATTTCAGTCAAAAATAACCAAAACACAATTATAACAAATAAAATGAGTAGTGAAACCCCACA
>JAUMHE010000084.1:3892800-3904925 GCA_032359235.1 Enteromius mattozi | reverse complement strand
TCAGCGCGCAGGTTTCGTGCATCTAATACCAATGCATTCCAAACGGTATATGAAGATCACGGACGACAGGTGATAAGGATCGAAGCTCACACATACAGTAGTTTAGAAAACTAATCCCGTCCGAATAAGGCTACAGTGTAATTCGGCTATACATCCGCGCAAAAGGTGAAAGTCACCATAGCTTGTAGTATAGACTCCAACCCAACTTTGTGAATGGATTAACGGCGATATTTTTTTTTATCGCGCGATAAGAGTCTCGCGTTAACACCGATAACAGCCCACCACTAAAAAAAACCTATGAAAATATATAGTCATAATCTTGTCTATTTGCTTCCATATTTCATTGTCTAGAAAGATGTTTCACTGAATTTTGTTAATGCGGAAGATCTAGAATAGAGAGTAAACACGCTTTGACTAATAACACTGGCGCATGTGGAAGAAAATGGATGGTGCTCTACAGATCACATGATTCAGTGGAGAATTATTAGAAATTTTATAAAGAACAAGTGAGAATAAATCTGATCTCCGATACCAACGATATCAAAAAGTCAGCATCCACTCTCTTATCCGGGAAACTCTTCTTCTGTATTTGTTTACACTGCGCGAAACAGTGCCACCACTCTCACCTTTTTGTGCAAGATCAACCGCTCACATGATCCTAACTTAAATCTTATTGGGCAGCCCATTTTTTTTTCTTTGAAAAATGGAAAAGATTTGTCGGATTGGTGCGAGGAAAAAAAAAAAAAAAAAAAAAAAAATTCGCTTTTTCGGTGTGTGAATGTTCACAGCCTATGTGGAGCATCCATAGAAATATATTGTTTTATTCCAGCATTTCACCATGTCTGATATTTGTTTAGCTTTTTTGCACTCTGTATGTAAAGGCCTTTATACTGAAAAAACATTTTTTAGTATATTATTTTAATGTATTGTTGAAATTCCAAACACACAGGTTTGTTGCACAAATAACTTTTCCATTTACTGTACTTTATGATCATGTGAACAGCATATTCCCAGGTTCGTAGGTTCACAGATGTTGCTCCCCTGCCATTAATAAATTGCCACCCGAATCAATGAGTTTTATCACTAAGGTGCCATGCCAATTTATTGTTATAGATATCCATATGAGAAACATACTTACTCTGATTAAGACTTTGTTTTTCTAAGATTAAGAAAAGTCTTAAAGTTTTAGAAAAACATGATGAGAATTGATGAGAAAATTTGAATTTATGCCTTTAATTTATCATAGATGGTCATGATGGCTATCTCAATTTCTTTCTTTTTTTTCTTGTATTTTAATCATGTGTAGTTCTGACAAGCACTGATCCATAATAAAGACTTGGATTGCATGACGACATAGAAAGTGAAGCCACCATGCTTCCATATTGCTATTCCCTATTATTTTAATATATTCTATTGAATTTATTAGGTAATCATATGATTTTTTAATGAGAAAACATCACCTGAGTGAGCTTTTCTGTATCTGAGATCTCCCTGTATATTCTTACTGTACTAAGTATGCAGATATTATTTGTTTAATAACAGCAGCAGATTGGTGCACGTCTCAGCAGATGTATTAAACAAAGTGAGCATTTTGAAATAGGAATAAAGTTTTTTTTTTTTTTTGTTTTGAAACGTGTGGCTAAATAATACCCTATTGGCTTTGTATGGTTATTCACTGTTTATGTAATTTATGTTGTATTTAAAAATTGTTTTTATTCATACAGTAGGCTAACTGCAGATGTTCAACAATTTCTTTAACACCATGCATTTTGAAACAAATAATTATTACATCAGCATATACACAACATGGCAATTCTAGTAAAATGCTGCAGAATTTGTGTATAGTCTGAAAAAGATCTTACTTAATCTGCAAATAATATATGCGCATTATAACATCAATCAGACCAATAAAGTTGACTGCATACAGACTTAAAGATACAAAGCTTTATTTCCAAAATTGTGTATTTTGAATTTGACCATTTTACCATTAACATCACAGATAACATCTAAAGTTACTGTATATCCTATATATAGGATATATCCTAACTATATCCATATTTCACTCATATATCCTAAAAACTGTCCAATTGCAAATCAGTGATTTTTAGTTTAGTTTTGGTTGAGCAGTCAATAATGCCCTCTGTTGTTAGGGAATGGCGGATGGCTGTGTGAATACTTCTGATGACTTCACTGTCTGAAGGCAGTTAGCAAACAATAAGCAGTTCAGTCATTTATATGAATCAGTGGTTAAATCAAGGAAAATGAGATATGGGACATAAAAGGAAAATTTGTTATTGTTTATCTTTCAGATCCAAGATGACATTCTTATGAACTTCTGTTCAACTAAAGAGATTCATGAAGATGGTTGCAAGTCGGCAGGTCTGGTCTGTTTTGGAAGCACAATGCACCTTCTGATTGGGGTAACTTTGATTCTAAATCTCAAATTCATCTTCATGCTTCCCTAAATAAATTAGAATGCCGTGGGAAATGAACTTTTTGAACTTTTTTTAGGCCAAAGTGGACAAAGATATATTCTCATTATTTTATCATTGTTATTAAAAATAATAACAAAGATAGGCTACATGTTACAAATACACATAAAAATAAAACAAACAGTGCATTATCTTTATTTTACAATAGATGTAAAATCCAGTAGCATTTAAGAAATTACATTCACATTTTTTTTAATAATGTTTCCATGTTTTTATTATGTTAGCTATATTTTACTTTTTTTTAGCATATAAAAAAAAAAAACAATTGCAGATTAAGATTAATTGAAATGCACAATGAAAAAGCATGATATTTGAAAATTGTTAAAAACTGAGTTATCTGTTATTGCAAATGAACTCTTCAGATATAAAAATGCAAAAAGCAAAACATAACTGGATCCAGTAATTACGCATGTGTTTTGTGCTCAGAAAAAGTGCACATCAGAACAGCACACAAATTAAATGTTTAACCAGCAAGGCTTTAAAGCAAATGCAAATAATGTACTTTTCACGAGTTCCCACTTCCTCATTGATAACAAATACTGTAAGCATGTTTGGTGCGAGGGTTGGGCATAGCCCGGAGCCCGGCCTGGTCCCCGCATGTCACCTGGGAGGAAGTGAGATGAGAAGAGCTTCTGGCTGTGCAGAACGGTCATGGGCATTAGCTGTTGAGGTTAGGAATGATATATTGGATGCAGAAACGGCTCTGGCAACGATAAAGACTGGAAATTGGGTGTCCCCGACCAAGCAAGCCGAAGGCGACGGTAGGGAGGAAAAAACTCTGAACGTGGGAGAAAACCTCGGGAGAACTTGGCTTAGTCGGGCCAGTTCTCCTCTGACCAGGTGTCTGACACTCAATTCCCAGATTAACAGAAGTCGTGGAGGTGTAAGGGGTGGCGGAGGGATGCAAAGAACGAAGGTATCAGGGAAGGAGAGTTTGGAGTATTTAAAGGGAAACTTCGTGGCTCTGATAGGGTAATCAGGTAATAGGGAGATCGGCAGTAGCTGTGGTTAATCATTTGTGCGTGCTTCTCCCGAAATTTGTTTGCAAACATCATTTGTGATTGCAAGTAAGTGTTGTGTACTACAATATTTTTTCAAAAGCAGATTGTGAAGACATTTTAATCAAAAACTGTCATGTACCCCAACTCTACTCATCCAATCTCCAAGTTGTTAAAAAAAGGTTACAAATGTTGAAAGGATTTTAAAAAAGAGAATCTGTAAAATAAAATGTACGCATGTCTTCACCTGCATCTTCATGACAGGCTGTTGGTGCCAATGTTCTTTCACTTTGGACCATGGGCCCTGGGCAGAAATCATTGTCTCTCAAAAAACTTCTTGACACTGCTTTAATGTCAGGTATTGAATCATCTTACAGTGTTTCCATTTTATTATTACTAAATATGGAGTGTATGCTAACAAAGCTGTAACGTGTAACATGTTCTATTTGTCTATTCAAGAGGTGAAGAAGATTCAAGTTGTGGATAATTTGATGTATGTTCTAAACCGAGAGGTAAGGAAAAATGTTATATGTTGTATGCAGGGTTTTAACGATATACCTGTATGATGGTTTATCATGGTTTGAATGCGCACGGTTATCATACGGTAAACATTTGCATGTCTACGGTGAAAAAAAATTCATTCACAACATGTCTCTGAGTAGTAGCTGTTTTACCTACTACAAACTAAAGTATGCATGCATGACGCTAATGGTGTTTTCAGTGTCTACATAAACATGAACATTACCATACAGTAGCTGCTCTGAGAGAAAATTTAAATAAACATTTCCTAGATTTATTTGAGAAAAACCATTGTCAAATCCACTCTGAAACTCAAAGGTCCACTACAACCCATCAAAATAAGTTATATTTAACTTATTTTGACAAATATATTAGCTTATTTTAACATTTTAACAAATATATTAGCATTGTACAATTTACTTCAAAGTTATAATAACAACAATAATGTTCTTTATAATAATTAAATTATTTAAACGTTTCTAAGGAATTTCTTGGATTCCAATGTTTTGCTTTATAGTTTTGCACTGCATTTATACACATAACTAATTCTGACTGGTCCATTTCTGATGATTGTGCCAATGTAGTTTATGATCAGTGATGATAAAAAAAACAATTCTCTTGAAATATAGTTGTTTTGTTTGATATTGACAGCTGTTTTGGGATTTGGTGATATTACATGTTGCAAATGTACCAATTGACCAATTGTAAATATTTATTACATTTTTGTTCCTGAAATCCATCCTTCTGTTGGGATGAGAATAATGCCATTGTTTTGGATCAAAAGTATCTCAATCTTACTAAAACGTCTCTAACAACACAAACTGAGGATTTCATCCAGATCAAAACCAAGATTGTATTTTTATTCAATCTGAGTTCACATAACCTTTGAACAACTGGCCCTAGAATATGAATACGATGCTAAGAATATTTGCATTTAAAATACAATATTAGTGTAACATTTTTTTTTTGTGATGTCAAATAAAATCCTGTCAACCTGTAAAATTAAAATTTATTAGCCATTTGCTTCATATTTTTAGTAACTAAGTAGTAAAGGAGACATTAGCACATATTATGTCACATGCTCTCAAGGCTCCATAGTGAGCTCATTTTAGACTGTTAAAAACTGAGTTATCTGTTATTGCAAATGAACTTTAGATATAAAAATGCAAAAAGCAAAACATAACTGAATCCAGTAATTAGGCATGTGTTTGTGCTCAGAAAAAACGCACATCAGAACATATAAATTAAAGTAGTAATTGTACACTCAAATGTGTTTTCTAATGTTTTTTGTCATTTTTAATGCACTTTCATAAAAACAACAACTCCGAGACCAACAAATCTGAGCTATAGTCCTATTATGGGATGCATATTTTGTATAGCTGGCACTATTGTCCATCATTGACAGGCTGTATTTATAAGATACCTTTTATGCATGTGTTTTGGTACATTTTTGTAAGATGGAGAGACAAACCTTTATTTATTTCAGAAATTATTGATAATAGTGATATGAGTGCATCAGAAAATCAGGTTGTAGTAATAAAACAAATAGGGTGAGGGCCAAGGAGGAAAAAAGGAGTAAAAGAAGTGTGAGGGCAGTGATGAAGAATAGAATAGGAAGTCAGGCATTTGTGTACATTATTGTATGCCAGTTTGAAACATGTGATCCATAAAACAACCAGAGGTCAGAAAAGATGGCAGAGTCTATTGGCATTACTATACTGACATGCCGCAATGCTTTAGTCATGACTGCACAAGTCCACATCTACTAACATGGGGGATGTGTGGGGTATACTAAAAAAGAAGAGTCTTGTTGACTCACTTGTGCTAAGATTTGAAATTCCAAGATGAGACGCATGTTATAGTTGTTTTAATACTTTTGAAAAAATAAGACTGTTTTCAGGCAGTAAAATTACATCAGAATGTGTGTCAAGTTTTAGTTTCTTGTTCGAGTTCTAAATCAAATATAACAGCACAAGAAATAAAATGGAATGTAATATGTGTAAAATACACAGTCAATTTTTTTTAAGCTGTAAATTCACAATTACTCCTATAGAGGGATATGTAAACCTCTTTTATGCGAAAAATCTTATTCAGGTCAGTATTATTTTGGGTAGAATTTGGGTACATTTTTCAGATTCTGCAAGGTGTATGCAAACTTTCCACTTCAACTTTATATAAGTATGTAAGTGTATGTGTGTGTGTTTAATTTTTCTTTTTCTTTTTTTTTCTAGGGCATGCTCAATTTGTTGGACATTCATTCATTTGTCCTGCTTTGTTGCTGGCCAGATCAGTACATTGTTGATTTCCTGCTGATATCAGATGGAAACTCCTCCTCTATTACACAGCAAGTGTCTCATTTTTACTTGTTTTTATAAGACATACAAAGAGAGGTTGCTTATTTTTCATTATTAATTTACAAAGTGATGGACAGATTTATTTTGTGTTAAACAGGCAAGATGATAACAGCATGAAAATCATGTCCTTGGTTGAAGAAAAGGTATTTCATGAGTTCTATAAATCTGTGTATGCAAATTCTATAAATTTTTATCAATATGTGTATGCAAATATGCACTACTGTTCAAGATTGGGCACACTTTCTTCTTCAGTGGTTTTTCTGTATTTTTACTAATTTTGACATTGTACATTAATGCTGAAGACATCCAAACTATGAAATAACATGCAATGGAATTATGTATTGAACAACCCAGAATGTTCAAAGTAGCTGTATTTCACTTTAAAAACACACTCATGGCATTTTACAATTATATTCATAAAACCTGGAATGGTTTTTCAGTTCGGAGTTAGGTAATTTTTGACATTTCTTGCCTAATGCTGCCTTCATGTGCTTTTGGAATTATCATAAATACAAGCTTCCTATGATATCTCTTGATAATAGCACTTGAAGGCACTATTAATGTGCTTTAGACCATTAGTTTTCTTGTGAAGAGGAAAGGTACCGAGTCAATAGCCCAATTTGCACTGCTAGGCTTACAACTACTGCATAAATTTATAAGACAAGAAACTCTCAGTTAAGTAGAGAGAAAAGAAAGTCCATTACTTTAAGAAGAGATTGTCAGTCCATTAAAAAAAATCAAGTTCAGTCACCAAAACCGTCAAATGTTATGATGAAACTGGCTCTCATGAGGACCATGCCAGGAAAGAAAGACCAAGAGCTATCTCTGCTTCAGAGAATAAGCTTATTTGAATTATTGTTGGCATTGTTTTCAAACAGGACAATGACCCTTAACACCCCTCTAGGTTATGTTTAAAGTTAAGGTTATGTTAAAATAAAAAGAGCTGTTTGTCGAAAAAAAGAGTGATGGACTGTTACATCAGATGATCTGGTCTCTGATCCAGTTGAGATAGATTCCACTTCTGGGAACTCTTTCAAGATTGTTGGAAAACCATTCTGGGTGACTACCCCATGAATCTGACTTAGAGAATCCACGTTGCAATGTACAACGTGCAAGGTACACGTTGATGAAACACCTCAGACATGTTGATCATCTGAGATGTATGATTCTCTACATCTCTTGCAGAGATCACAGAAACCACATTTCTTAAGTTTATAACAATGCAACTGTTCATGTTTGATGTTGTTTGAAAGGTCTCTGTGTGTCTGGTAAAAAATATCATTCTTTTAACAATAGGACAGACCGCCATCAAGATTAGAAAAAAGGTAATACAGATCCCAAGGTTTTAGGGATAAATGTATTACTGTAGAAGGGTGTGTCATTTCCTAGTGTCTTTCATGCAAATTACCTTCTATCCCAAAAGGTGTTAACTCTACTTGATCAATGCAAATTCCAGTTGTTGGTTCCTGTTTCAATTTTGGAGAATGTTTGTCTGGTTCTGAGTTTCTTTAAATAAAAGCTGAAAGATCAGGGCTGTTCTGTAGTCAGAAGCCCACAGTGTGGTGTGTGTCTCTGCACTCCATACTATTTATTTTTCTAAAGTTAGGTATGCATTTTTTACTCTTAGATTTATCGTTGACAATTTTGTTGTTGATGTTTTATATTAATTTGATTTGATATTTTTGAATTGGCTATGCAGTTGGCATAATATATTCTTACCTGAATAATAGCAAATTGTTACATTTGAATTTATTTGGACATTCTCATATTTAGGGATGGGTGTTGTACAAAAATATTGATACGATATCAGTACCTTGAGTTTGATACGATTAAAGAGCTAAATGGAATAATCAGATGTTTAGATAAATTATCAACAGGAATTGGCATTCTAACCTAAATTCGAGGTCATAATAAAATAGTCAGATTAGAGTTTGACTTAAAGAACTTTGCACACTGAAAAGACTGAACATGCAGGAAGCCTTCAGCCACCACTGGATACCTTACTTTGATCAATTGCGCAGGCCTTACACTGTCATTAAAGCATAGGTAGCTAATTTTAAGAATTACAAATATAAAATGCATTCTGGGTTATTTAACATGTTTGTTGGCTAAATAATTCCATATTTGTTTTTTCATAATTTTAATGGTTTCAGTATTAATATACAATGCAAATGAAATGTTGAAAAATGTGGGTAACCAAACCATTTCTGGTTCTTGTGACTTCCAAAGTTTTTTCCCCCATATATGGAAGTCACTGGGGACTAGCAAATGTTTGGCTGGATACATGAAGTCTGAAAGAATTTGAGTGTGAATAAATTGTGACAATTAAATTTTTTTGGGTAGACAATTGTACTCAATTTTAGTTGAACTACAGGAATGAATGTAACATGTTGAATGAAGGAAACAATTGAAACAAATTGCAGAATTTATAAACAAAATTTTTTGGCAATAATAATTTTATAATCAAGGCCCTGGTTCGGGAATAGACCAACAAAGCATCAACAAAAAGATCAGATAACAAAGTATATCTTTGACCAATTGAAACCATTTGTATTTGTCACATTAAATACTGTGGCCAGTACTGAAGGGAGCATAGAGTAGGAAACTCCTAATGCTGCATGCAGAGTGTTCCACCTTTTGTATAATTTTTATTTTGTGGCACAGATGTTTAATGTGCAAAATGTGTGATAGCACTGTACAGTAAAAATGCTAGCACACCTCAAGCAATATTTCACTGTGACAGGACTCTGTCTAATTTAATAAAACAATTTGGTAAAACTTTACATTGTCCTTGTTACACGTTACATACTCTTACTATTATATTAACTCTTAATTATGCATAGTTACATGCACGTACCCCTAAACTAAACCTTAATCCTAACCCTATAGTAAGTACATATAGTTAAAAAAAAAAAGTCCTGTAAATCAACATCATAAACTTTGATATTCCAGTTTACTGTTACAGATGGAATAGAAATGTAATAATTTGTATTGCAATTACTTTAGAAATCACAGTGGTGGAATGATTAGTGAAAATATAATTTTATAATTTTAATCCCTACATTTTCTTTGTCTGTATTAAGGGTCATGCTAGGAAACTTGTGGTTCAGTCGCTGCCTTCTATGGAGGTTTTCTACTCACTCGAAGTTTCTACTGAGTCTTGGTTGATCCAGAAGGGAATCAGTATGGTAAATAAAACAGTGTTTTACAGTATGGAATTATACATAATATAATGCAGACATGTAATATTTGTTTCTACTGTTGCTTGTCGCGTCTTGTAGGGGTTGGGTATTACTGGTTAAAATGATGAATTCGTAAACATTTCAGTATTGTTTCTTTAACTGTTATGCCAATGTTTCTTTGCTCAATCTCCAATGTCAGTGCTAGAAGTGTTATGGTACAAGAAAATTAAGGGTATATTTTCAGTACAGCAGGTGGGAAAAAAAACAAAACATAGATTTTTTTTTTTTTTTTTAATTATTGAATTAAACATTAAACATTAGTCACACCTAACATTACAATTTGTAATCATAAATGTTTGCACATTAATCTGCATATTAGAAAAACAATGGTATATTTTAATTTGTTTGGTTAATCTAACAGGAGAGCAAGCTGCTTTATTAACTGTGTGAGTTAGATCATGTATGTAGTTTAAAATTAGGTTCCACATAAAAACTTTATCCATATGCAGTGGTAAAAACAACACTGGTTGCACTTCATGCTGAAAAAAAACAAGAAAAAAAACCTGATATACCCCTGGTTCCTTAAGAAATCATATTTCTTCACATTCACAGTTGTGAATGTGAGTCTAAATTGTATGTGAATACATGAACATTTATTCATTTAGCAGATGCTTTTATCTAAACCTTCTATTGACTTGTCTTTAAGCTGCGTGCAAAAACTGGCACAGAACAAGCACTGTATCCTGATTTACAAACAAATGACTCAATTGAGTCTCCTCTTGTATGAATTGTTAAACACGACTCCAACACTAAGTAGTTAATTAGGTTTGAATCAAATGGATCCTTCACTAAATACACTTGATAATTTCATGAGACTAGATACTTCATAGTCATAACTTCAAATTTTCATGTTGTGATTAATTGCTAATGCTTTTATCACGGTGTACGGTATTATCATGATACTAAAATTTAGTTTAAAAAAAACGTGTTGTCCCAATACAGTATAACTGGAGAGAGGTATAGCTGTCAGCTTGTGACAAAAAGATTAATTGCCTTGACCTTCGACCTCATAATAATAATAATAATAATAAATGATATTCATATGTGACCTTTTGACAAAAATAAAATCCGGAAGCATAAATCGTCATGCGGGAAATTCCGGTGTCATCCTACATCGTCTGTAGCGAGGAAATATGTTGTTTGTACGTGTCAGTACGGTGTTATGTTATAAATGAAGGTCTGATATATGTTTTTGAAGATTTTATGGATAATTTCGCAGAAAGTTCAGCATGGGGACATCTGCAGTCATGTGACTTAGGCATCGGGTTGCGCCCCCTCAGACCGTTTAGATAAATACGACTCTGCATTTATGTGGATCGATAGAAAAGACGGTTAAAATACATAGTCATGAATGTCTCATACTCACCTAAAACCCATGAGAAGGAATGGGATGAGGAGATGATGGAAAATCTGCGGTTTGACACTTCGATGATACTGTCAAACACTTCGTAAACAATGAGATTAATAGTATGCACCAGAGGTTGTTTGAAACGGGCTTCGAGTCTGATATTGCCGGACTTGATTAGTGAAATGTGGTGTCCACAGTCTTCGTCAGGCGTGAGGTTGAAGGCGTAAAGCGAATAACCTCTCAGAAAATCATCCCTGTTGATAGAAAGGGCCTGATTTTTAAGATGTCTCCCGGTAGCCGTAGCCAACTGGTAAAACTCACGTACGGCCGATCCTGAGGCGAAGTCTGGCTGGAGAGGTTTACTTTGTTTTTTAATTGATCGTAACCCAGTACATCCGTTGGTGCAAGAACTTCGTTTATCGCTCGAACCACAGCTCGGACATTCTCGGAGTACCTAGCCTCTATCTGTAGTTTCCGTGATACGGAAAATCCTGATAAACCCTCTAAACACCTCCTCTTCCCCGGGGTTATTAGCGTGTTGCTGGGGTGGGGATGGATATATGTTTAGGCTGAAAGACCTATCATTGTTAAAGGTGTACCAGCTTCTAGGGTATTCAATCTCAGCTAGATCTACTTGCCACTCGCCCTTAAGGTTTATAGTTTCCGCTAATCTGGTCGTATAACTAGATATACGGTTTTAAGGATAAACTGACAGAGAAGAGTTGCATGGCAATGTCACATAGAAACCATGATTGTCCATGGCTCGTCTTTACACGAATGATGCATCGGTTAAAGGATCGTGTGTTTTAAGTTTTCTGCAGATCCAACAAAGTCTTTTTGTCTATATAACTATTAAATTTAGACAACCAACCTAACCATTTAACTAAAACTAGTGTGGCTCGCCCCTGTTTTCTTTTCCACCTTAAACGCTTTGTTTTCACTTACGATTATCTTTTGCAACTCTTGTTCGTAAAAAAACACCCGTCAATGACATCATTGTCGTAATCAGACAGTCTGTATACGGGAGGATTGCGAGGGATACACAAGGATATAGTGAAAAATTCCTCTGTGTAGTTCTGCTCATAACCCTTGGCGAATGGGCCTCTCACTTTAGAAATTCTGACCACATCCCCTACTTTATATTTAAACGTGGGGCGATCGTTTTTCTTTAT
>JAUMHE010000084.1:3870134-3888107 GCA_032359235.1 Enteromius mattozi | reverse complement strand
TACATTACCATCACTCTGTTCTCCTATTTGATAATGTTCAGTGCTTTGCTACAATCTATATTGTTAAAAGCGCTATATAAATAAAAGTGCTTGATTGATTGATTGATTGTCTGTTTCTGTTCATTTGTAGTCACATTATGCATTACATTTAGAAAGAATAATCTTTTTTTTTTTTTTTTTTTCAAAAATATGACCTGAGTTGACCTGAGGGAGCTTGAATAAAACCATTAATGTAATATTTTTATGATATGCGTGGAGCACAGACGAGACTTATGACAGATAAAATGTTACTAGATAAATACACAGTTGTGACATCAGTTTCTCATTCTCTAAGCACTCGTATTTACCATGTTTACTATGGTTACATTAACGGCTAGTGCAGTCTTTTGTATTGCTTATAAATATTTTTATATTCGCCTTGTATGATGATCTTAATCCACATCAGATCTCAAACAGAAGTTATTTCAACCACTCACTACTCTCTAAAAGTGAGTTTTGAGCTAAAGCTATTTTAAAAAATCTTTAATGCTGGTGTTGTAGCTGTTGACTTTATGAAATGATCCATGGCGCTGACGCTCTTTGTTCGTAGCCACTCCTCCAGCCCCAACTGTCCCTGGCATGCAGTAGCACGCCCGCTATGGGCCCGACAGTGGAACTTAAAGGGTTAATTCACCCAAAAATTAAAATTAATTACTCACCCTCTTGTCATTCCAACCCTATAAGACCTTTGTTCATTTTTGTAACACAAATTAAGATATTTTTGATGATATCAGAGAGGCATCTGTCCCTCCATAGACAGCAATACAACTAAAATGATCCCAGATTCAGAAACATGATAAAAACACCGGCAAATAAGTCCATGTGACATCAGTGGATCAACTTTTTTTTTTTTTTTTGTGCAGAGAAAACAAAAATAACATGCTTAACCATTCTTCTCCTATGACTTGCGTCTTCCTCAATTTTACAGAATATTACTACATAAGCGTACACGTTCCTCTAGGACCAGATTACGCTCATGCGCGTGCTTTTACCCAGATGTAAACAAGGCTAAATACGTCAAATACGGTAAAGCTTGCGTATGCGGTGCGTTGAGAAACTCTCTAAAATGGCAGAAGACGTAAGTCACAGGAGAAGAGTAAATGATTTGATTTTTGTTTTATTCATGCAAAAAGTATTCTCCTAGCATCGCAAAAGTGAAGTTAGTCCACTGATGTCACATGGACTGTTTTACGGATGTTTTTGCTACGTTTCTGGATCTGGGATCATTTCAGTTGTGTTGTTTTCTATGGAGGGTCAGGTGGCTCTCTGATATCATCAAAAATATCTTAATTTGTGTTCCAAAGATGAACAGAGGTTAACATTAATATTTTTATGATTAAATTATCTTTGTTTTTAACCCCCCAGTGATACCAAATATTTTTCTTGCGCCACCATCTGTAGAACTTAGTGTGAATGTTAGTCTGGATCTCTGATATTGTCATATGACCATGATGATATTGAGATCACAATATTATCGTTACATCCTTAAAATGAACAAGACTTTGAAATTGTTTTCTAGTTTTTCACAGTTTTTGTTTCTTTTGGGCACATTCAACTTGTTTAATTTGTCTATAAAATTAAATGCTTTATTGATATTCATGATGTATTGATTAAATATTCAGAAAAAAAAAAATCTTTCTTGTATATGTTCTTTGGCAGGGAAGCACACGTAGTATGGCCTTTCTGATGCTGGATAAGGTGCAGGCCCCAGAGCTGATTCCTGGAGTTATTAAGAGTAGCATTGAACCCTATGCTCTTGAGAATGGATTGGACCTGAACCAGACCCTCTTACACTACATAAAGGTAAATTTTTCCCCTGTTGAGCTAAGCATAGTAGTAGTTAGGGCAGGGCGGTATGCCAATATATTATTTTAAAAGCAAAGCAGTGCTGTTTATGTTACTATAAAGTAGTTTGATACAAGTGCATCTAAAAAAAAGCGGAGGAAATTAAGTGAGGTGTTGCAGGGAAAGTCTGTTGAAAGTCAGGGAAAATTTGTCCTAATCATAAAACTTGCTTTATATTAAGGGATTTGAAATAATTCATAAGGTATAGATTAAAGTGGACTTAACACAGGCAGGTTTGGTCAATCTCATGTTAAACTTGATTACCTATAGAGTAGTACTGTATCCTTCATATCTCCAAAAAGTCTTTAGTTTTATAATATTTATAAAAGAAAGATATAGCTTTAGGGTTCTCTCTGAAAAAAGCTGAGCTCCTGGAGGTGTGCTGTGTGGGCAGAGCTAAAGAAAAAAAAAAAACTACTGATGTCTCTATTAAATGCATTTTCCCCTTAATTTATTTTTAATTTGAGCAATTAAGTGTTAGAGTGCAATTGAAAGCCATTATTTTTAAACATTTAGTGTGGTTTAGTATAAGTTCTGAAAAACATAATTTTAAACTTTTAATTTAAGTGAACTTAAAACAATCCTCACATAATCTATAAATTGTATATGGATAAATTAATCTTTACTCAAGCTACAAAACCTAATCAGTGACTAGAGCAGAGTTATTTCTTTTTTTTTCTTCTGTGATTTACATCAATGCAACCTTCATCAGATTTCATGTTAAAAGCAGTGCTGTCACTTTAAAACCTGACGCAAATAACTTGGGTCTGACACGCATCCATTTTCTCTCAACACTTTATGGTCATTTTGGACTTTATAACTCCAATTTATAACGCCAATTGCATAGCCCTGGTTTGAAGCATATTGCCCCTATCTGATGCTTTGAAAGATACTTGTACCGTTTAAGGCATTTGATACGTTTTCCTAGAAGTGTAACTTACATTTCACAGGTATATTCTCCATCTTTAAATGTTAGAAAGTCATGGAAAAGTCCGTTTTGCTGTCTGTAGTCGATGAGCTTTCTGCATGTGATTCTCCACTAATCTTTACAGACTTCAGTGAATAAAATGTACATTTCGCTGCATATACGTCTTTTTTTAATTTTTTTATTTTTTTAGTCCTAGTAGTCACTGGGAGATTATATCGGAAGAATGTTCGCTATGATGACTATGGGTAGTGCAATCAATGAATTGGTAGTGGTTAAAAAAGATAATTGCCAAGGCCAATATATCTTTATTGAAAAAAAGAAAAAAAAGATTTCCACTGCACTGTTGGTTACAGTATTTACATCCTTCATATTACATTTTTTACAGACACTGTTTGTATACAATCCTGTAACAGAACCAAGAAGTTAAATAAATGCCTTTATTTTATCTTTTGGGAAATTCTGGGTAACTTTATTTTGATGGTCCACTTTAGACAATCTACTAACAGTAAGTAACTTTGCAACTACATGTAAACTAGCAGTCATTAGAGTATTAGTAGACTGTCTGCTTAATATCTTCTAATACTTTAGTATGTTGTGGATCCACAACATACTACATACTGACTATCAGAAACATTGCAGGTAAATGTCAACTTATTCTACTAACCCTAAACCTACCCTAACAGTCTAATTTGAGATTTAGTAGGCATGTAGTTGAGAATGAATGAGAATTAGTTGACATGTAGTAACAAAGTTACTTATAGTTTGTAGAATGTCTATATGGACTATCGAAATAAAGTGTAACCAAATTCTGCATTCTGAAAATCACAGAATCAATCCGCAAATTGATTTATTGTTATACCCTTAATATGCAGCTGGTTTCTACTTAATAGCTTGCTATTTAAGACCTCCGAGCCATATTCAGATTTGTTCATGTGTCAACATGTCTCAAGGAAGAGAGGGGTTATCTTATCATTTAAAGAAACATGCACCGAAATGGCTTACTGTGAACAGAGCTGTTATTGACGAGGTTAAAGGGTTGTTGTTTTACACAACCTGTGAGGAATTGTAAAGATTGCCATTTCATGAAGACCCTAAAAATCATACCTGCTTGTGGAAAATGGGCATGTGATGTCCCCTTTAAGCTCTTGTTTAACAGTTTAACAGTAAATAGTGAAATTTTTTATAATTAATTATAATGGGTGGCAGCTGCCAGAAATCATATTTATTTTTTTAATATTACTAAAATTATATTATTATTATAAGTGTTATTATATAATAATAATTAAAAATGATTTAAATGAATTGGTTGTTTGATTTGATTGATTGGTGTGCTTTATTTTTAGGACTTGCTGGACTGTTGCAGTTCTCAAATCACCTCTCTCTTCACTGAATGGGAGGCCAAAGCTGTGGCTGTACTGCACTGCATGACAGACACTAATGTGAGATCAGTTCCTTCACCTAATGTGTTTTGCCACACTAAATAAAGACAAAGATAAATGTAACCTTTGTTATAATTGAATTGGATATTATGGTGGTTCTTTTTTTTTTTATCTAAAAGTGTATAAATTTATGGTTAATTCGTAATTTAGTTGATTTAAAACTCATAATTTGCTTATACCTATTTAATGTGTAAAATACTTTTAAATATAATTACTAATTTTAACTTTGAGCTCTGTGTATGTTTATGTACATGTGCATAAACTTTACACTTAACACTTTTTTGGTCAACCTTTTTTGAAGCGTTTTTACTGACAGCAGTTTAAGAACTAGAGAATGGGAATGCAGTGAAGTTGAGAAGGGTTCTTAAATGCTGTCAGTGTGAAGGCCTACTGCTAAGTTAACCTTAAATACCAGTTTTAACCACAGTAGGTTCTGTTGGCTAAAGCTTGTCTTTTTAACATGTTTTAGAAAGTGATGGATGCTGTCATTGAAATAATGTATAAGGCCGTGGTGCCCTGGAGTGACACCATTGAGAAACTTGTTCAGCAGCACCTGGAAAAGGAACATCCAAAGTAAGTGGTGTGGTTACCCTTTTTTTCCCTTTTGTTGTTTAGTAATAATTATCTACAAGCCCTTTTACGTCACTTATTTAATGTTCCCCTGTGCATTCATTTCTGTAGAGTAAGACTTTAGTGTTAGCTGTGGCATCACACAGTAAAGCAGCATTTGAAGTTTACAATATTTCAAATATCTGCAAGTGACCTTGAAAATGCAGCCCATAATTTTGGACACTTGGTCCAAATTATGTATTATTACACCAGTGGTTTTAAGCAGAAACAATAGAATATAATTATTTTACACGATTTTCACTAAATATGTTTACATCCGTTTTGAGAAGTTCAAGTTCAGTTGGACTAAAGCAATTTTGACTTTGACAATTTTGACAGTGATGAGGAATGTTTGTTGCTAGTTTTCTGCATGTGTTTAATGGCAACTTGAATAACATTTTATTTTTCATGCTGCTGAAATAACCAGTGTGAATATTGTCATGGATATGACATGATGCTTCCCACACCAAAACATAATCAACATTAAGTGATGTTTATTCTAATAAACGAGTTTCGGGAGGAAGCTGGACAAATTGATCACGGCTGGCCCCGCATTATCTAATCAATCCCTTGTGTCACCTGCCCAATCAGTTCCTTTCCGCCTACTATAAATAACCCCGTTTCCTCTTCTTCTGCTTCTCTCCTTTCGTGCATCCCTCCTCCACCCCTTCTCCACCTTTTCTTCCCTCGCGCCTTCCTCCGGGGGGGCATGCGGGACCGAACTTTATTTTGCTTTATTTTCTTCTCTATGATAATGAGGATGCGCAAACTCGTGAATTGTCATTGTTACTTCAAATTTAAGGACATAAAACAAATTAAAAACCTTAAAAAGTACAATAAAAGACTTTGTTGTATTTTCAAAATGTCTTAAAACCTAAGAATGGAAAGACATGAATCATGATATGGCTTAATGTGATGATGGGTATGATTTAATTGAATAAACAGACAAAACACAGAACAGGTGTGGATGTATCTGTGAAGAGAACTTTCACATTGCCTGTGTATAATGTTTGACAATGTAGTTAATGAGCATGGTGCCACTTCATGTAGACTTCTTAGTCATTACTGGGGAAACCATTTTGTGCTGTTCCAAATGCGTCACCTACTTTTTTTTTTTTTTGCAAAAAATTGAAATTAATCATGTGTCTTCAAAAATCCAAACAAATAACAAAGTAAGGTGTGTGTGTGTATGTGCTTTAAATTAAGATAATAATTTATAGTTACTTTTTACTAATCCTTTCTTCGGGTGGTTTTTAATAGCATAACCTCTTTCACGAGTTCGCGCTTCCTTATGAGAAACAATTAGAGCGTATTTGGCATGCTGTCCAGGGGGCGAGCCGGGAGGTCGGCGAACACCGAGCCCTAGTTGTTTGAACCCTAGCGAGAGTTGAGCTCTGCGTCCGGCTCGAACCCCGCTCGCCCCCCTGATAGGAAGACGCTGAACGAGCCGGAGGAGGGATGCATAACGAGATAAGGAAGGGAAGGTAGCGAGCTTATTTAAGGGAAATGCTTGTGAGTTTGATTGGACGAGACGGAATTGGATTGATTAGGAATATGGTTCCAGCCGCGGCTAATCATGCGTTCGCGCTCCTCCCGAAATTTGTTTATCAACAGCACATATATACTTGAAAAACTCAAGTATATATGTAAACATGTAAACGTACCACAGTTGTAAAGTGCTGGATAACTTTGTCTGTTGTTGTTTTTTTTTTTATTTTATTTTTTTTATTGCATTTGTTATACTTGTTTTTGCCCTGCTGTAGTACATCAAATTTAGTTAGTGCTACAGTATATAGGTTACAAGAAATGGAACGTGTAATAGAGTATAATTTGGTATTCATAAGTGTTTTTTTACTTATAGACAGGAGTTACTGAGGGAGGGTTACAGATTGATGGAAATAAAGAAGCTTCTCAGATGCTACGGTATCCGAAGCTTAGCCCTTTCTAACACTCGTGATATCATGGTATGTCTGTCTTCAATTTTAAATGTCCTATTTTGTGTATAATATTCAACAGTTGACTATTTAATACTTCTTTAAAGATGTACAGTTTTTGACCATAGATCTTTGTATCACCCTCTATTTTCCTGCAAGCACCTGATGTTTTACTGTTTGCTTGCTATTAGATGCTTGTGAGGCACATTCTAAAACAGGACCTGCCTACATCTCTCGAGGACTCACTGAAGTTAATTGAGGCCTACAAACTAAACCCAGCAGAGATCCACCATCTTCACTGCATCCATCTTATACAGCATAATAAGGTAATATTCCCAGAGAATCCCAGAGAGTTGGTTTTTTTTTTTGTAGTAGAGCAGTGTAGATGCTCTACAGAAGTGGTATAGAAAAAACAAAACTATACTTTGTCTACACATCACATCACAGTAGAGAAAGATGTCAAATTTACCGCCATTCCCTCAGGCAATGTCTTAGAAACACAAATGCAGCATTGTTGTTTTTTTGTGTGTGTGCATGTAGTGTTAAAT
The DNA here is from genome assembly GCA_032359235.1 of Enteromius mattozi. Lineage (NCBI taxonomy): Eukaryota > Metazoa > Chordata > Actinopteri > Cypriniformes > Cyprinidae > Enteromius > Enteromius mattozi. The sequence continues at coordinate 3,880,765 of JAUMHE010000084.1, read as the reverse complement.
CATATTGCATGCATGTTGTGTTGACATGAGAGCAGATGTTCCCACAATTCAAAACATCCCAGAGGCAATGCACTGTTTGCAAGCTTTGTTTCTTACATTCTACATTGTTGCTGTTTTAGGTCTTAGTTAAATATCTTGGGCATAGAATAAATAAAGCCACATATAGCACAAAGCTGCAATAACTGTCTTTCTAAAATGCTGAAAAGGACAGTGAGAACTTTACACGAACTAGCTCATAAAAACAAATGGGTAGGTTCTTGGCAAAGGGGTTATTAATGGAAAGCATATCTCTTTAAGCATTAAGAGTTTCTCTGCAGGGTATTTATCTCTAACGAAGATATATTAAATTTACTGTAAAACCATAATTAGCAGTTTCAAATGTAACTGTGAGGAAGTAAAAACATCTGAAGTGTGTTGTGACATTTGCGTGTTGTATTTACAGAGGGAGAAGTGCATTGGATTGCTGAAGAATCTGCCCCATTCTGAGGCAGAATTTGTGATTGAGCGAATGGCCTGTTGGGCAAGACTTGAACTTCAAGACAAGCGACACATTTCTGAAGAGGTCAGAGAAAGTGAAAAGAAATTGTGATCTGGTTAACTTCATAACATAAGCCTTTAAAATGATCAAAAATTATATTCTCCACAATAAAATTCTCATTTTGAGTTGAATGGGTATAATAATTAAAAAGGTGTTATAGTTAATGTTAGACATTATCCTTACATCCATTTATCAAACCTTTTCTGAATTAAATGTCTCTTCTTTCAATAGCAGAAGAAATTACAAATGCTAATATCCCAGATTATGGTTGAAGCTTTGAAGTACCTACAGAGCATTCAGACAGGTGAGTACACAAATTTGTAAAGTATAGTATTAATTCTCATATAGAGGAGATTATAAAGATTTTTTTATACTCTGTGTCCATCCGGTTTCATGCTGCAAACTACGCTGTTCATATTCTTGTGTCCCCCTTCACACATAGAATCATCTCCAGTCAGACTACAATGCTAATCATGATTCTTTGCTTACTGATGGCTTTCAAGTTGCATTGTTTTCAAAATTATTTAAAACATATTCACTTTTAGCAACAGGTGCATAAGTGCTGGCTAGCATGTTAGCTTAAAATAGTATCAACAAGTCTTGGCATAACCCTGGTTCCCTCAGAGGGGTTAAGATTGTATCTGTGGCTTATGGGAACACTTTCTCCCCAGGTGTGAGAAAAGTCTGAAGCCTGAAAAAAAAAAATACAATTCATTTCTTGATGGCGCATGCACTGCCTCATGATGCATCCTCTTAAAGAGGTCATCAGATGCAGAATTCACTTTTAAATGTTGTTTAAACTGAAATGTGTGTGTTGGCAGTCTGTGTACACACCCACCCAGTTAGTTTTTTTTTTAAATTTATTATTCAGATAAATAATATCCCCTATTCAAATCAAACCATTCTCAGATTCTTTCTGATTCTGATGTCACACAGGCCCAGGCCTCTACCAATTCTTGATTGACATAGCTGGCTTACATTAAAGGGTTAGTTCACCCAAAAATGAAAATTCTGTCATTTAATTACTCACCCTCATGTCGTTCCAAACCCATAAGACCTTTGTTCATCTTCGGAACACAAATTAAGATATTTTTGATGATATTAGAGAGCCATCCGACCCTCCATAGACAGCAACACAACTGACATGATCCAGATCCAGAAATGCAGTAAAAACACAGGTAAAACAGTCCATGTGACAGCAGTTGATCAACTACAGGTTTGCCACGATATAAAACTGTTTTTTTGTTTTCTTTGCACAAAAAAAAAAAGAAGTAATTTAACTCTTCCATTCTTCTTTCCTGACTTGTGTCTCCCGCCAATGTAGAGAGTATTGCAACACGTACACAAGCAGCTATAACGTATTTGATGTAATCAGCCTTGTTTACATAAGGGGGAAAGAACGCTCATGTACGTAATCTGCAGTTGTTTACGCCTATTGGAAAGTGTATGCTTACATTGTGATACGTCTTCTGCCATTTTAGAGAGTAAGTCACGGGAGAAAATTGGTAGGGTTAATTTATGTAATTTTATTTTTATTGCACAAAAAAAGTATTCTCTTAACGTCGCAAAACTGAAGTTGAGCCGCTGATGTCACATGAACTGTTTCACCAGTGTTTTTACTAAGTTTCTGGTAATTTCAGTTGTATTGCTGTTTATGGAGGGTCGGATGGCTCTCTGATATCATCAAAAAAATCTTAATTTCTGTTCTGAAAATGAACAAAGGTCTTGTGGGTTTGAAACGACATGAGGGTGAGTAATTATTGACAGAATTTTCATGTTTAGGTGAACTAACCCTTTTAAGGAAAACGCCAAAGTTTTTCCATATTCCACTATTCCCTCAACAGGAATAAATGGAGCCTAGCTAAACAAACAAAGTGGTGCTGTGCGCTAGAGTGATTAAGTGCACGCACTAAGATGGGAAAGGTGTGTATTAACTCGTCTGAGTTGAGGGAAGAACATAGTGGAATATGGAAAAACGGTGGCGTTTTCCTTTATCCTGCACTGAGTGTTCGACCATTGTTTTGATGTGGGAGAAGTTGTGGACAAGAATGTCTCCTAAGCGACTGAGGTTTTTTGTTGTTGGATGTAATAAGCAGTGATGCGGGTAATGGCATTATAAATAAACGGTGTTACTAACAGTGTTATTTTTTCCACTAACGAGTGATCAAAAAAATGACTGTTTTCCCTGTTACAACGCCATTAACATTACTGACTATAAAATGTGGCGTTACTGTAATTTATTATAGGCTAATATTATTAGGCCTATAATTATTATTTTTTTTTTTCAGTTCATCTGATTGCGCAGTGTAACATACCGTTTTTATGTTCTTCATGGTCAAGAGAAAATTAGAGCACATTTTCAGATAGTCATGAGCAGTTATGGACTAATGATTAGAGAGTCTGACTTGTAACAAAAAAAGGTCTTGGGTCTGGCAGAGACTGTTGTGGGGGGAGTGAATAACCAGCACGCTCTTCCACCCTCAATACCATGACTGAGGTGAGACCCTTGAGCAAGGTACAGAACCCCCAACTGCTCCCAGGTGCTGCAGCAATATGGCTGCCATATAGATTGGTTAAATGCAAAGCACAAATTCCGAGGTCACCATGTTTGACCATGCCATTTCACTTTCACTTTGCACTTTTACTTTCAGATGTTCAGTTATTGGTGTTAATCTGAAACCTGATGCTAATTTCCTTAATGATACAACAGCCCTATTTAACTGTTAGTCTAACTTTTCAGAGGAGCATGTTGTGTGGACAGAGGAAACCGTTTATAATTTAAAAGTCAAAGTAGTGATGAAAGCAAGGTTATTGAAATAATGAAATGGCCGGCTCAGAGTCATGATTAAAACCCTATTGAAAATCGCTGGAAAAAACCTGCCGACATGTTATGACTGTAGTTAGGTGACTATGCCAGTTTGAGAGACTAATGATACCGTGATACTGTGGCTGCAGATGTGCTAAAGTCATTCAAAGCAAGGGCCTGTACACATCCTACTAATTTCTGACCGCTGTAACCTTCAGAAATTTTTGTTGTAATATTTTTTTTCTATAATCATTGCTTTACTCAAATTTTAATCCATTTTTTTTCCACAAAATTAAGGGTTTTCGTTAAAGTGTCTTTGCTGTTTTGTGAAACACTAGTATGATTGTCCTCAAGTTAAAGTTTCCTGTCCTTTCTTTATGTAGATGATGCCTTCAAGAAAACTGAATGCGAGAACAATCTGAAGATGTTCACAGCCATTGCTCATCTACAGGTCTCAATTTATTCATAAAATGATTTTGAGCCATTTAATGTCACATTGTAAACACATCTAACAGTTCAGCAACAGATGGGTGTGTTTGTTATAAAATATTATAACATGCTTTATACATTAGGAAGACTTTGACATCTTCTTGACACCAGAGGAATATGATGATCCAGTAGTGAGACATAAGTTCAACCAACAGCTCATCACTGCATATGAAAATGCACAAGCATGGCGGCGATCAGGAAAACAACACCCTGACAAGCTTTCAAGCACTCATTTGAAAGGCAATGCTGCAGTAGCCAATGATCCAGATGGTAAAACGAAGACACTCTCTACTGAAGCTGGGCTACATCGACTGGCCAGACAGCTGCAGAAGACAGAGCAGGAACTTTGGGCAGACCTGGCTCTGAGAGCTCTGGATGCTGGAGATGTGGAGAAAGCTTTACAGATCCTCAGGTGAGGGCGGAGAAAAGGGAAGGAAGGTTGAGATCTGAAAGTACTATGGAAAAGCAAACTCTAAACTTAAAGGTGCCATAGAATGGGTTAATACAGTATTTTAAATTGTTCTCTGATATCTATTTAGAAGGTATGTTACTTAAGTAAGGCCAAAAAATCTCCAGAAACGGTTTTACATGTTTATTTACTATCCTAGGATTTGGCTTCAGAATGAAATGATCCGTTTTGGTAGGGTCATGAACGATAATGTTGAGCTCTTCTCTGATTGGCTGTTTCACAGCAAATCTCAATAGCTCACATAGCAGTAATGAAACAGGGAAGAAAAATATATATTTCAGTACTTTTCTCTTGCAGTTATATCCTTGGGTAATTATACTGTATATAAAATGAGGGCATCAGGAAGCCACTATTATTTAATGTGCATGATCGCGTTTTTAGTTTCACTTTTTGTGATCGCACACACTCTGTTTATACTAATAAGCGTCAGTACTTACCACACATTTTACAAGATCAGATGCTTGTCAGTGGTGCTCAGGATCTGTAAATCATTCACCATCATCGTCAGTCAACTCTTCTTGCTCTGTTTATGTGGTAAGTGAAATCGTATGTACTATAATGTAACCGGCTACTGCTAGCAAGCTACCCATGTCCCTTTAGTGGCTCGCGTTATTTAATTATTGTTTCTGTGCCTTTTTGAATACAGACACCATCCCATCTCTGCACTTCACATCCCCTGCACAGCCAGGAACATACAGTATAACGTTTATTTCCATGATCTGTCATTTTTGCTATTGGACTTTTTGTTTCTTCACGATACCTGCAGAACTTCTGATGATTTGGCTGGCAGCTGGTCTAGAACATGGGCGGGGATACATTATGCAAAGTTTGGGGGTGTAGTGATCCCAATTGTGATGTCACAGTCGGTGTTATGTTCAGATTCGTCTGTTTTTCAGTGGTCTTTTTTGAGACTCAAGATGCGTTCACACCAGACGCGAATGAAGCGCTAAGCGTGAGTAATTTACATGCAGGGCTTAAAGTATTCCGGCACCGTGCCGGATCTCCGGCGTGCGGCCGTGAAGGAAAAAAATAATAATATTTTAGAGCCTGCGCATGCGGTTTAATATTTTCGAGCCAAGTTATTTCACCTACCAATCATATGAGAGGAACACAGCTTTAACTAACGTTACAAGCCTATCAGAAGCAGAGAAGGGCGGGTCCTTGCAACACAGTATGATTGACACCCATACGTCAATGTCACGTTAGCCTTGTAGGAGAAAAAAAAAAAATGGAGCGCAAGTTTATGAAGCCTGGGGATGTCCTAGCAATAGATAAAGGACTCAAAAATAAATGGTGCCAGGCGTGGATTGAAGAAAGTAGAGACGGCGAGCCTTTTAGCAGTTGGTGCAAGAAACTGAGAGAGCCCGGGGCTTGTTTCTGCACGATTTGCTCGAGGAAGCTACTGTATGCCAGCAGCGGTAAGAAAGTGCTTGCTCGTCATGATTTAGACTCCGGTCATAGAGCCGCTGCCCCTGCACTCAAACTTACCACGACGTTGCCGGGAGCAACTGTTACAGCTGACACACCGTTGTCTATGACTGACCGTGTCTGGGATTTAAAAATACGTTTGTGCACATTTATAGCAGAACATGATTTGTCATTCAGAATTTCGCATCCACTGGTCACCCTGTGTAAAAAAACTGGCAGAAGACAAAAAAGCGTTAACTAGCCTGTCGGTTTCAAATCAACATGCGAGTTACATGAACACCCATGGAATTGCATTACAGTTCAAAAAATGTTTGTCTGAGAAGCTAAAAAAATGCATGTTCTCACTCAATGTTGATGAAGCAACAACCTTGAATATGGATAAAATACTCAATGTGCTTGTTCGCTTTTTTGATAATGAAAGCAACAGAGTAATAACACAACATCTGGCAAGCAGAAAAGTCAACATTGCAAATGCCCTAAACCTTATGCTGGAACTTAAAGATGTCATGCAGACTTATGGTCTTGAGTGGAGACAAGTTACTAGCATCCTCCCTGACAACTGTGCAGTCATGAGAGGAAAAAAGTCTGGCCTTGAAACTCAAGCAAGGAAGGAGAACCCATACCTCCTGGACGTATCTGGAGACACCGTGCACATGGTTTCCAATGCTGCCAAGGCCCTCATGAGTCCGTTCAGCACAGAAGTGGAAAATTTCTGCTCTGATGTCTATTATGATATTGAGAAGTCACCAAAACAGAAGGAGATTTTCTCAGAGTTTCAGAGTCTGCTCCATCTTCCTTCCAAGAGCTTGATAAGACCTATTAGCAACAGATTTCTTCATATGCTGGAGGTGTGCACAAGGCTGAATGAACTCATGGATGTACTGGTGGTGCATTATTACTATGTGCTGGATCCAAATGAAGAACACAAATACAGGTAATGCTAATCATTTTGTAGTATAAATTAAGTATTTTTTAATGTGCTGTCTCTGCAGTTAACCATTTTTATTGTATTATATTGCATGTAGAGTGATGTGCTAGTTTAGAGTGTTGTTAGGTTTTATGTAGGAATAAGCAATGAAAATAGCCACAGTGGTGTGTGTGTGTCTGTGTGTTTGTGTGATACAGAAGGCTTCTTAATGAAGTGCTGATGAGATATGCACTAACAGTTGAGGAAAAGACCAGAGTAGAAATTCTTCAACAAGAACAAGCCACAACATCCTGAATGGGAACACAAGCCAACCTTGACCAGAAGGCACGAATCTCTGTGCTCTTTACAGAGTTTGACCGATTCAAAGTCATGGTCGACATGTTCAGAGGTATCCTGTAGCAGGCTAACTTGTGTAGTCAAAAACTTTAGGCTAAATGTAATGAAAGTTAATAACAGTTGTTGTTTTTTACAAAGGAAACAGCCAGGTCTCTACTACAGCAATCATAACCAGCTTTAGAAGTTATGCAGAGTTATATTAGAAGTGTTCAAATAAATAGCAGTTTATTGTTAAAAAAAGTGAATGAAGTGAAATTATTTTTAATCAGTATGTTATTTCCATATTATAAATGTAATGGAAAGATTAGACATTACTCCATCTGTGTGGCTTTTATCACATTAGGAGAGGCATTGCCTAATGTGGTCGCACCAGAAGAAATTAGTCAACTAGAGGAAGAGATGGGGGCATACCAAATAGAGGTGGACCTGGTAACGTGTGCCCAGAACTACATTGAAGAGGAAGGCCGAGTTGATGTAGATTGGTGGAGCAGAGTTGTATCCATGAAAAATCCAGAGAGAGGTGTGAGATTTCCCATTCTGGGTCAGCTGGTCAAAGCACTACTTAGCATTTTCACAGGCCCCCTGGTTGAGGGATCATTTAATCTCATGGATGATATTCTTGAAGCAGACAGATGCTCCATGAATGTGGAAATTTATGAGAGCCTTGCAATTGTAAAATCCACGATTAAAGCAAGGGAGTGGACAGCTTCGACAATGACAATAGACCAGCCATTAAGGTGGTCTTGCCTGTCATCGTATCAAACATATCAAAAACATCTGCAGAAAAAGAAAGAGACACAACAGGCACAAAAGAAGAAAAGGGTGAGTGAGGCAGCAAGGATTCGGCCATCACAGATGGCAAACAAACTCATACGGCAGGCCAGGAATATCGCTGGATCAGCCAAAGCCTCCTCTAGATGAGCCAAACACTCATCCTCCTCCTCTGGACCATCCAGACCCTCTTCAACCTCCTCTGGACCATCCAGACCCTCACCAACCTCCTCTGGACCATCCAGACCCTCACCAACCTCCATTGGACCTGCCAGACCCTTAGCCTCCTCCTCTGGACCAGCCAGACCCTCACCAACCTCCTCTGGACGATCCAGACCTTTTTCAACCTCCTGTGGACCAGCCAGACCCTCAGCCTCCTCCTCTGGACCATTCAGACCATTTTCAACCTCCTATGGACCAGCCAAAGCCTCATCCTTATCCTCTGGACCAGACTCTTCTGGACCAGCCAAACTCTTTCTCCCTCCCTCTGGACCCTCCAAAGCCTCATCCTCCTCCTCTAGACCAGCCAGACCCTCAGCCTCCTCCACTGTACCAGCTCCATCTTCTGGTCCAAATGTCTTAAAAATAAAGAGTTTGCAGGACTTTGCTTACAACCCAGAAAAAAAGAAAAAATAAGTGATAATGGCCTTGATTTCACTTCTAATCTTCAGTTTAGCAGTTCAGTTCTTTAGCACTTTGAACACTTGTTATTTAAGCACTTTAAGCACTTGCTATTGTTTAGCAGTTTTTTAAGCACTTTAAGCTATTGTTACTTTATTTTTGTTATTGTCAATATTTGAAGTAAGTCCTGCAAATAAAAAAATCCCCCCCAAAAAAAGTTCAGGCTCAGGAATTTTTTTACTTTAACCCCTGTACATGTTAAGTCAATGCAAAGACGCGATTAGACATACTTTGTTGCGATTCACGCGAATGAGGCGATGCAAATTGAGCTTTTCGGGCGTTTGATGCATGTAACGCTTGATTCGCGCGAATCGCTCAAGTTGAAAAATCTGAACTTAACCAATCTGGAGCTTGCTCTAGTAGTGACAGAATTCCGAAACTATGGAGGACAAAATCATCGTCGCTGTATGTGGAGGAGCTGTACGATACATCTTCGTACTTTAATAGAAACAGGAATAAGAAGGAAATAAATACTAGATTCATTAAACCAAAGTTTGCTTATTAGATCTACCCAAAATAAAGTTTACCTGTATGTTTAACCACTACAGAGACTGGAACTGCCTGGCAGAAGCCCCTCCCATGACGTGAATTCGCGTCTGTTGTGAAGTGAAATGTTCACGCGTCCAACTACGCGCGAATAGCGCGATTTATTCACGCAAGTCACTTCTGGTGTGAACGCACAGTCAGGGTATGTCATTTCCACGTACAGAACTGTTATTATTTAACTATACTGAGTTAAATACAGTTTTGTATTCTATGGCACCTTTAAGACATGGAGATAAAGTTTTGATATCATCAAAAATATCTTAATTTGTGTTACAAAGATGAACAAAGGTCTTATGGGTTTGGAACAACACGAGGGTGAGTAACTAAAGACAGAATATTCATTTTTGGGTGAACTGACCCTGTGCTGCACGGGTTTAGTGCAGCCAGTATTCATGCAGAGCTGAAGCAGAGCGATTCACACACACTGCCCTGCTATCGCATATTGACACAACTCAGGAAATATGTTTTGTAGGGCTTTGTTATTAAAGCCATGTCATATTTAAAGTACCAATACTAGGAAAATGAGAAATCAATAAGAAGAAATGAGTTTGACCGGGCTTGTTTGACATATGATTGGTTGGTTTCTGCTTGAAAAGCAAGCACATTTTAGTGATTGAACAAAAATTGTTGAAAGAAAATAAAAATCTTCATTTGGGTTCTAAATATATAAGCTCTCATGATCTTGGAATAATGTGGTTGAGAAAATGACAGTTCACACAAAATTAAAAAGTTCTATCACTTTTAACTTTTGAGGTCTTTTCTCATGTCTTCCATTACACTTCACACAGTGAGCTATACAAGCACCACTCAAACTGCAGCACAGGACAAGTTCTGTTCAGCACTGCCCAGCGCATCTCTCAGATGCTGGAGGAAAATGTCCCCATGGTTTTGCCTGAAAAGGTTAACCTCCCTGCTGTCATCCATGGGCTGGCCTGTCAAGCTATTGCAGTCTGCCACAGTGGTACTGTAACACACACACGCACACACATTTCATATTGTGTTGAAGTCACATTTTTTTTTTTTGTTAGCTTTATAATTTATGGATCACACATTTGTCCTTTACAGCATGTATTTTTTCCTTTCGCAGACCTTCTGCTGGACTGTTTGGAGCTATGTAAAAGCACCAGAAGTGCGACAGATGTGTACAGACAATGTCAGATTGAAGATTTTGGATTTTTTGCTAAGGTCAGCTTGCTAAACATTGTGTGTGTGAACACTCACAATATTCAACCAAGGCTAGAGATGGGCAATTTAGACAAAAAACATATCTATGTATCTTTAGGCTGAGTAGCTATTTGGATTAAAGAAGTAAATGTTACCACAGGTTGACTTATATTAACTTATGTGCAAAAAATGGTTAAAGTCACATAAAATTCTTACATAATATCATTATAATCTAATGTATTTTAAAGCACAGAGTTGAAATCACTGAATTAAAAAAGGAAAATTAATGTAAGTGCAGACTAAATATTATATTGTAACATGAACAAAAATATTCATATGAGCACATTTCATTATTATTTGGTAAAATGTATGTTTTAGCTGGAATTGTAAACTGTAGATATTTATATATTTATATAAAAATTGATAATTAGATCAGTTATTACAATATTGATAATATCATTCATATATATATATA
>JAUMHE010000084.1:3814125-3829951 GCA_032359235.1 Enteromius mattozi | reverse complement strand
CCCGTGGTTGTCGACATGAGTCCCCATCTGTCGGCCGCCCAGAAGACGGAGCTGCAGCACCTGGTCGGTCAGTTCCAGGATGTGTTCTCGGAGACCCCCGGCCACACGTCGGTAGTCCAGCACGACATCCTCACCCCACCAGGAGTCATCGTCTGGCAGCGGCCCTACCGAGTCCCCGAGGCCCGTCGGCAAGCTATAGAAGGAAGAAGTAGAGAAGATGCTTCAGCTGGAGGTGATTGAGCCCTCCCGGAGTCCCTGGTGCAGTCCCATCGTGCTAGTCCCGAAACCAGACGGCACCCTTTGGTTCTGCAACGACTACCGCCGGCTCAACGAGGTCTCCCAGTTCGACAGCTACCCCATGCCCCGAGTGGACGAACTCCTCGAACGCCTGGGAAGGGCCCGGTTCATCTCTACTCTCGACCTAACGAAAGGTTACTGGCAAGTTCCACTTGCCGAAGAGGCAAAACTCAAGACCGCTTTCTCCACTCCGTCAGGCCACTGGCAGTACCGGGTCCTTCCCTTCGGCCTCCACGGAGCTCCAGCCACCTTTCAGCGACTGTCTGTCATCGTCCTATGGCCACACCAAGCTTATGCTGCTGCCTACATAGACGACATCGTGATCCACTCGGAGGCATGGGAGGACCACGTTGAGCGTCTCCGAAGGGTGCTGTCGGATCTCTGGAGGGCGGGGCTCACCGCCAACCCCCGCAAATGTCACCTTGCCATGTCAGAGGGAAGCTGGAAAGCTGACCCAGGCCTAGAGAAACTACTCCACAGAGGAGAAAGAGGCCCTAGCCATCAAGTGGGCGGCCCTGGAGCTCAGGTACTACCTTTTAGGCCGCAAGTTTCATTTATTCACTGACCATGCCCCCTTGCAGTGGATGGCCTGGGCAAAAGACACTAATGCCCGGGTCACCCGGTGGTTCCTGATGCTCCAGGACTTCCACTTTGATGTGCACCACAAGACCGGGAAGACCAACACCAACGCGGACGGCCTCTCTCGGCTCAGGGCAGCTTATGCAGGTCTGTCAGGGGTCACTCCCCACCCACCCCCTATCTCCCCTCTTTGCAGATCCTCCAGGACCAGGACGACGCTAAGGGAGGGGGAGTGTAGCGGGAAACCCTGTAGGACATTAGCGTCGCCCTGGCTAATCATCAGGAACACCTGGACCTCGTCACCACGGTCCAATCGGTCACGGCCAGCCCCACAAAAAAGAGGCAGAAGACCATCATTCTGGGAGACGCATCTCCATGCTGCACATCGCTAACGACTTACTCTGTCTCTCTCTTACCCCTCAGAATTGTCGCCGTGACCGCTTGGCCCTGCCACCTCACTCACTCAGGAAGAGCACCGCCTCACGGATCACCAAGCACTGGAAAGGGAAGGAGGATTCACCGCAGCGCTTACCTGTCGTCTCACCGCACCGGCCAAGTCACTATCTTTCACTTTCAATTACTTCTGTTAATAAAATCCACCCTTCGGGGGTTAAACACAGTGCCCTTGTTGTGTCGTCTTTCGCTGTTGGTCACAATATATATATATATATATATATATATATATATATATCTTACTTTGTTATTTATTTATTCAGGGAAATGTTCTAATCTTACAAATATGTAAAAAAATAAAAATAAAAAGCATGTGAATCTAGGATTAGCAGTTAATTTGAAGGAATAATTTAGAGGTGTTTTCAGTCAGTGGGATCAGGTGTTAGTATGCGAGTTTTCATTAAAAATTTGCACAAAACTTTGGCAATATTTTATAAATGTCGATAAAAATGTATTATGAAATGATGTTGTTTCAATTAAACAATGTTATGTGAATTTGTATCAGAGCCACACTGCATTGCAAATGTAAATAGTTTAAATATTAATGGAAGGAAATGCCCTTTATACTTAATAGTGGCCACATATAAAGTGTTTCTTGGACCTGTAAATGCGTAAAAAAAAAAAAAAAAAACTTTCCAGTTTTGCGAATTATTCCTTTTTTCGCATTCCCTGTAAAAGTACCTCATGAGCGTAAAAACGTTTTTTTGTTTTTTTTTTGTGATATATGGGTGTTTTTACAAAATTGACGTGTTTCCATTATATTTTCGATTTGCAATTTCAATTTGCGCAATTTGAAGGGTAATGAAAACACACTTAGTGTGTGCCTTATTTTATTTCAAGAACATGAATCTATCAAAGTGTGATCATGTTTGTGGAAGTCAATTATGGCACGAATAAAGGAGATCTCTAAGGACCTCAGAAGTTATTGTTTGTCATCAGACTGGAATAGGTTACAAGACTATCTTGAAAGACTTGGAACACAAATCCACAGTCAGGTAGATTGAATACAAATGGAGGAAATTCAAGACAACTTTTACTCTCCACAGAAGTGGAGACTTCGGTGGCAGTCTGGAATGCCCCTGTCTTGCGTGAGGAGATTGATGTCCTCCTGGCAAAGGATGCAATCAAGCTGGTTCCACCAGCCAAGATGGAGGTGGGGTTTTACAGCCCTTACTCCATCGTGCCCAAGAAAGATGGTAGCCTTCAGCCGATCCTGGACCTGCGTGTTTTGAATCGTGCCCTTCACAAGCTCCCATTCAAAATGTTAAAGCAGAAATGTATTGTCAAATGCATGCAGCCCCAGGATTGGTTTGCAGTGATGGAAGGATACGTACAGTACTTCAATGTTTAGATTCCTTAGTTTGCATTCGAGGGTCGAGTATGGCAGTACAAAGTCCTCCACTTTGGGCTCTCCCTGTCTGCCCGTGTCTTTACGAAGGTTGTGGAGGGCGCCCTTGCACCGCTACAGGAAGTGGGCATCATACTCCTCAACTCAATGACTGTCTCATATTGGCCCAGTCGCAAGAAAAATTGTGCAAGCACAGGGACCAGTTGGGGCTTCAGGTCAACTGGGAAAATAGCAAGCTCTCCCCTGTACAGAGAATCTGAAACATTTTCAGAGGCTCCTGAGGCATATGGCATTCGCAGCTGCAGTCACGCCAGCCAGTTTGCTTTATATGAGACCACTTTAGCACTGGCTTCAATCCCGAGTCCCGAGATGGGCATGGCGCAGTGGGACGCTCCGTGTGACAATCACGCCGGCTTGTTGTCACACTTTCAGCCCATGGACAGACCTTGCATTTCTACGGGTGGGGTGCCCTTAGAACAAGTGTCACGGCATGTTGTAATGACAGATGCCTTCATGAGGGGCTAGAGTGCCACATGCAATGGGCAGGCAGCCTCTGGGCTCTGGACAGGGCCTCATCTGCTTTGGCAGTGCATTTAGCTCTGCAGCAGTTCCGGCCACTGCTGCAGGGCAAGCACGTGTTGGTCCACATGGAAAATACTGCAGCTGTGTCATACATTAACCACCATGGGGGTCTACGATCACGCCACATGTCACAGCTCACCCACCATCTCCTCTTATGGAGTCAGTCGCAGTTCAAATAACTGCACACTGTACATATTCCAGGGGAGCTCAATCATGCAGCCGATGCGCTCTCATGACAGCTTAATCCAGAGTCGATTCGAATAGGCTAAGGTAGATCTGTTTGTTTCTCACGAATCCTCCCACTGCTGACTGTTTTATTCACTGACCGAGGCTGGTCACCATGATTTTGCCAAGTAAGCCATGATCCTGGATCAACATCTTTTGTTGATCCTGGTCAACATTACTGTCCAAAAATATAGACTTATCCCAATCTCTACCCCTAAACCTACCCTTACCCAAAATATATGCCTAAAATCAGTGGGAAATGATAGCTGATTAACACGGGTGTAGAAACACCTAACCCTGATCATAAACCTAAAATGGGTATTTCCAGAAAAATTATCCCTCAATTTTGATTGGTTGATTGGAATATTGTTCCAGGATGTCGATCCAGGAACATCTTGTACTTGGTGAAATCACCCTCACCGATGCACTGGCACACAGCTGGCCTCAGGCTCTATACAAATATGCATTTCCCCCAGTAAGCCTGCTCGCACAGATCCTGTGCAAGGTCAGGGAGGACGAAGAACAGCTCCTGTTGGTGCATAACTCTGAGGAAGGACCTCCTTTCTCAGGGGCTCGGCACCATCTGGCACCCGCGTCCAGTTCTTTGGAACCTCCATGTGTGGCTCCTGGACGGGACACGGCAGACTTGAGTGAGCAGCAAATTACCATACAGAATAATAATGAATATTCAATTTAAAACAATTCTTTCAAATCTTGGGCTATATTACTCCAACATGTGACCGTTTGTATTCTAGCCCCATTAATCCTTGCAGTGCTATGTTTTAAACAAACTAAAATATTTTAAGATCCATGTCAGGTGTAAACCATTGCTGTATAATTGTTTTTTTAGCAGCAGTGAAACCAGACATTAATAATCATTGAATATGCTTTGCTACGATCTGTGTTGTTAAAAGCGCTATATAAATAAAAGTGATTGATTGATTGAATATATCATCAAATGTGAACACACCTTTTGAGGACCAGGAAGGGTAGCTCAAGTGTTGATTACCAGATAATAGGGTATTGTGCGTGAGACTGACGTGAGATTTTTTTGACATGACCTGCAAATCTTTTCTACGTTAAAGCTTTTAAAGTAGTTGAAATAATATTTCCAAACTTCTGGTTTAAACTTCTTGAGCCTACACCAGCAAAAGGCTAATCCTGAAGCCTATGGGGAAGAACACGGTCAGACTTAATACTCCTCCAGGGTATTTTGGAGTGAGCATCCACCCAGACACGTATCGCCCTAGTTTGGAAAGCAAGATAATAAAGTATTAAATTAGGAAGAACAAGACCACCATGCGGTTTTACACACTGTAATACTGAAAAACTGACCCTAGGACGCTTACCACCCCAGATGAATTTAGAGATTAATAAATTCATTTCTTTAAAAAAATTAGAGGGAGGAAAACAAGGGAGGATAAAAAATAAAAAATTAACTCTAGGTAAAATGTTAATTTTAACCGTACTGATTCTAGCTTGCATTGACATTTTTAAATTATCTCACCTCTGTATATCTGTCATGATATCCAGCTGGAGTCCACCAGAGGCACTCCAGTCTGAACTGTGTCCGGCTCACAAACTCCATTTCCCATGCTGCATCCCTGGGACGGTCACTCACACCTGCACCTCATTCACACACACACACACCTGTACCTCATCACCACACCCACATACTCATTACACATGCACATATAAGCCACAATCAAACACCCACTCACAGCTAGGTCTTGTTTTACCCTGTGTTACATTTCTGAGCGTTCCAACCTGTGTTTGTTTTTTTTCTGTTTGTTATCTTAAACTGTTTACCTGGTTTTTTGATTGTCTGCTGCCTGCCCTGATCCCTGCTTGTTTTCATCGACCTTGATTCTGCCCTGTCTTCATTGATCTGTTTGCCGGTATTTGACCCTGCCTGTCTGACCACGAATAAAAGCTTGCACATGGATCTGCCCTTGCCAGTCCCCAATATCCCACTTTATTTTCTGACTAATTTGGGAAAAATTTTGCCTGAGCAACCCTAGACAGAGAATCAACAATTTTGATGCCAAGATAAATACATGAATTAGCAAAGGAGAGGCCACTCATTAAAGGTGTTGCTTTAATAATACTATTTAGTGCCATTAAGGATGACTTATCCCAGTTTATTTTGTAGCCAGATATAGCACTGAAAGAGTTGAACAATTGCAAAACCTCTGGTAGAGAGGAATTTAAATCTGAAAGATAGATCATAATAACATCGGCACACAATAAAATATATTGATGAGTGTTATTGATTGTTATAGGTTTATTGTTTGGCATTGTCTAACAGTTTGTGCAAGAGGTTGATAATGGACAACCTTGCTGACAACCCCTCTGAAGTGAGAAAGGTTGTGATTGAGAGGAACCTGTTGTTACGGAAGCAGAGGGACCTTTATATAACAGTCGTAAAATATTTAATTATTTAATTATTTAATATTTATTATTTAATTTGGGGCCAAATCCAAAATGCTCCAGAACGACCCATAGGTAATCCCATTCAAGTCTGTCAAACGCTTTGAGAGCGTCCAAAGAGAAAATGGCAGAAGTAACATTACCAGTGCAGGCATGATAAATAATGTGTAAGACTCTTCAAAAAGCCGGTCTGATCACAATGCATCAGATTGTCAATATGTGGTCAATACGTCGGCTGATATCAAAGATATTGGGCAATAACTAGAGCAACTTAATGGATCTTTACCCTTTTTAAGCAACAAAGTAATAATGGCTACATTCTGATCTCTGTGACGTGTACCATGGTCAATGGCATTATTCATGGATTTCAGATTTAGAGGGCCCACAGTGATTCATGAGCAAATACTGGTAAGATAGGGAGATTCAGATAATTAAGAAAATCACTACATTTTCCTCTGTCAAGGGAAACCTCAAACAAATACAGCATAGAATAAAACAACTCATTATTAACAACCTTTGGGTCCATAGTAAATTCTCCAGAGCTAGTTTTAATTGCGTTAATGCTGGCTTTAGATTCACATTCTTTTAGTTTCAATGCAAGCAATCTTTTTTGCTTTGTTCTGTGAATAATAAACTCAGTTTTAGAAATAGATAGGGATGTATATTCTGCTTTCAATAAGGAAAGCTCCTGATTAAGCTTATCAGAAAAAACATGGGCCAATTGGCGTTCTAGATCATGAATCTTTTTTTCTAACTGTTTGTTCCAAGAAGCCTTAACTTTGGAAGAGTATGAAATGCAATTTCCCCTTAAAAAGACATTTTGTACCTTCCCACAATGTCTGTGGATTATGGCAGTGGGAATTAATTTCCAGAAAAATAATTAGTTTTTGTCTAAGTTGTTCCAAGAAGGAGATATCATATAATAACGTATTGTTAAAGCGCCATCTATTGATTTTAGATAATTTAACACCTATATTGATATTGCAAGTAACTGGTGAATGATCAGATATCAAAATAGGTAAAATGTCAATAGTACTGATGTGTTGGACCAAAGAGGGGTCAATCATAATCAATTCTAGAAAATGACTTGTGATGGGTAGAATAAAATGTGTAGGCTTTAAAATGATCATTTTTAATATGCCATGGATCTGCAAGATTAAGCTCTATGTTATGGTTCCCCTATCTGGTAATTTGTGGACTCCTATGTTGAGGTGTGTCTGTGTTTCCCTGTTGTGATTTTTGAACTCTTATTATGAAATATCAGTGTCTCCCATGGTTTCTGTATTCCCTTGTTGCTCTACCCACTTGTTTATTCCCTTGGTTACTAATTAACTCCTCCCGCTTATCATCTCGCTATCTCATCTTCTCTTGTATTTAAAGTCCCATTTGTGATCCTGTCCTCGTGGAGTATTGAACCTAGTTCGTACGAAGCGTTTCCCTGTGTTTCTTTGTCTAGCCTAGCCTAGCCTTGTTTTGTGTTCAGACTTCCTGTGTACCGACCTTTGCCTTGCCATTTGGAATATTGCTCTGGATTGCCCTCATATGGACTCTACTTTTGCCTCCTCTATACCTGTTTGCCGTCAATCGACCCTGCCTGTATACCTGATCATGTTCACAGTGGAGATATATGGAGTGTAGAGAAATCCAGACCTCAAAAACCGTTTGAAGAAAACACATTTTAACGTCAATTGCTGCCATGA
Source organism: Enteromius mattozi (assembly GCA_032359235.1). Classification (NCBI taxonomy): domain Eukaryota; kingdom Metazoa; phylum Chordata; class Actinopteri; order Cypriniformes; family Cyprinidae; genus Enteromius; species Enteromius mattozi. The sequence continues at coordinate 3,822,337 of JAUMHE010000084.1, read as the reverse complement.
ACAAAACACAAGTGAACATAAACCAAACTATATACATACAGTTTGCGAGCTGTAAAGGTTACAACAGATCCTTTGGCTGGTGTAAGACTATGGTTTACGAGAGCCATGACTGTGCAATTGCACTGTAATCCCGACCACTGCTTGGTAGGGAAGGAATTATGATTGTGATACAAAATGTTCAAAAAATAAATCACTTACTACATTTTTATACAAAATCTCAATCAGAGATTTAGTAGGAGGACCTACCTCAGTAACTAAGAAAATGTCCTAAACCTCTTTGGCCAGAAAAAAAAAAAATAAATAAAATGAAAGCAAGAAAAATAAAATAAGTGGCTTACAAGTGTACAGTATATACAGTACCGTACGTGTGCTGTGTGGTTTATCTCTGCTGAATAACAGATTGCTCCATATACATATCAGCATATCAGCAAGGCTTGTTTCACACCAGCCAAAATGGCACCATCCAATTCAGCTCAGGATAGAGGTGGAGGACTCTCTAAATTTATTCTTAATAGGAGAGGTTACATCCTCCTGAGTATGAACAAGTGTGGTCTGTATTTATGCATAATTTGGTTACCAGGCAGAATATATTCTACATAATTTTAAAAACAAGGTGAGACTCTCACTCTCTTATGCTGCTAACATTTTTTTGTTGTATGTCTGGCAGCTGATTGTCCAACTGAAGAAGGAAATCCAGTCTTTGAAGGAAGAGCTGGCTCTGGTTACTGGAGGACAAAGGAGTGACAAGCTAACTCCAGAAGAGATCCAGCAGTATGTAGCTAAAATTCCTCACAATCCCTCACCCATTCTTTATAAACATACTGTCACACTTGTAGAAGTAGGGAGAGTGCAGGAGGCATGAAATTGCTTCAAATAGTCTTTAATGACCAAACGCAGGGAATAATCCAACATAGATATATCCAAACTCTAAATAGTGAACAAGTGAACACGTAGACCCGACAAAGGAAAAAAGTGAACAGGGTTTTTAAAATAAAGATAAGTAGGGGCAGATAGGTGCAGGGAATCAACTAGTGATCAAACTAAACAAGGAATGGAACATGACCAAGTAAGGAAATACTGGAACTAAGACAGGGAAAAGCAAGCCCACAACCCTGACACATACAGTAGAGGGAAAATGACTAATAATGAATTGTAAAATTTTGTTTTCTATGTTAAATTATTTAAAATGATCTTATTAGTTGTGTTATTTTGAAGCAGTATTGGATCAGTATCAGACTAAATGCTGGATTAATGAGACTGAAAAATAGCCCTAGCTAAAAAAAGAATAAAGTACAAATAATCAAAATATAGTTAAATCATATTGCCAGTGTAACGATCGGCATCTAGGCTGCTGTGAAGTGTAGTCGCGATCCCGCTTCTTTAGCGGACTAAGGCAAGGCAGACTGACTTCGGTGCAAAATAATTTAATAATGAAGTGCAAAAACAGAGCTGAAACGAAAGTGCAGGGATCAATGCTGACATACAACATGCAGTGCAGACATTCACAAACGTAACGTTAAACACGGATAAAGAGAACTGAAAAAGACACTGTTAGATATACAAACTAATTACAAGAAAACTCACGGCACCTGGGGAAACAATTACACACTAAGGACCGGGGCGGGGTTACAAATGACAGGAGCACATGAGAGAGATCGAATGAAAATAAACACAAAGCATGAGGACATGAAATGAAAACATAAACAAAAGTCTCATGGAGCGCCTGAGGGCGTGACATAGCCCCCCCGCTAAGGGCGGCTTCCAGACGCCTAAATGGACTGGACAAGGGGACAGTGGTGACGTGAATAACAGTCAATAGTGCAAGGGTGGGGCGGGTGGGTGCTCTGGAGGCGGCCCGGGAAACAGTCATAATAGCCCCCCGAGCATAAAATACTCACACGGCTGAAACGGGTCCGGGCCTTTGGCTGGCCAGAGCTGATCAGGGTCCTGGGCTGACCACGGGAGATTGGGGCCTTTGGCTGACCACGGCTGGTCAGGGTCCTGGGCTGACCACGGGAGATCGGGGCCTTTGGCTCTGGTAGCTCGTGAGCGTGGAGCGATTCTGGCAGCTCGGGAACGTAGCGCAGCTCTGGCAGCTCGTGAGTGTGGAGCGATTCTGGTAACTCGGGAACGTAGCGCGGCTCTGGCAGCTCGTGAGCGTGGAGCGACTCTGGCAGCTCGTGAGCGTAGCGCGGCTCTGGCAGCTCGTGAGCGTGGAGCGATTCTGGTAGCTCGGGAACGTGGAGCGTTTCTGCTTCCGGAACCGCAGGCCACGGCAGATTCTCCTCCGACTCTGCTTCCGGAGGCTCAGGCCACGGCAGATCCTCCTCCGACTCCGTTTCCGGAGGCTCAGGCCACGGCAGATCCTCCTCCGACTCCGCTTCCGGAGGCTCAGGCCACGATAGCTCATCCCCTGTCCCACCCATCCCCATCATGACCCAGGTATTACCGCCCCCCTCAAAAAAATTCTTGGGAGGGACTCCCGCCTGTATTGGGCCTGGGTCAGCGGATGGTTCTGGAAAGGACAGGGCTATAGAAACTGGAACCGGCACTGTATCTGGACACGGGTCTTCAAACCGTGAAACGGGGCTACCACCCGTATCGTGCGGACTAGGCACCGCGAGGACATCAAACGGCTCTCCCAGCCGTAAAACCGAAACCGAAACTGAAACCGGACATGAACACGGGTCCTCAAACCGTGAAACGGGGCTACCACCCGTATAGTGCGGACTAGGCACCGCGAGGATTTCAACCGGCTCTCCTGGCCGTGAAAGTGGGCCGAAGCCCGTAGAGATGTGTGCATTCGTGCAAGTGTAAACAGTCTCGTGCTCATGTGATGTGATGCCGACGGGATCCGGCCGAAATCCCGCTCGCGATTTAAACGTGGCCAGTGTGCTGAACAGTGCTGACCTCCACGTTAATCCGGCAATGTCTGGAATTTCCGAGTCTTGTAGAAATGCAGCACTGTCTTTAAACAACTGGATAATTTCACCATCACATAACGAAGACTGTTTGTCGAGTTCATAAAACCCGTAGATGTAGTCCTCAAAAGACGGTTCCGAGCGGATCAGCTCAACGAGCTCGGACACGAACGGCATCTCTTTTGTGTGATCCGTGTTTCTGTAACGATCGGCGTCTAGGCTGCTGTGAAGTGTAGTCGCGATCCCGCTTCAGCGGACTAAGGCAAGGTAGACTGACTTCGGTGCAAAAGAATTTAATAATAAAGTGCAAAAACAGAGCTGAAACGAAAGTGCAGGGATCAATGCTGACATACAACATGCAGTGCAGACATTCACAAACGTAACGTTAAACACGGATAAAGAGAACTGAAAAAGACACTGTTAGATATACAAACTAATTACAAGAAAACTCACGGCACCTGGGGAAACAATTACACACTAAGGACCGGGGCGGGGTTACAAATGACAGGAGCACATGAGGGAGATAGAATGAAAATAAACACAAAGCATGAGGACATTAAATGAAAACATAAACAAAAGTCTCATGGAGTGCCTGAGGGCGTGACAGCCAGAGGCAGTAAATTGTAACAGAGAACAAAAATTAACTGTTGGACTAGTGTAATTGCAGTGTAATTGTTTATGAGTGGCTCACACAAACATGAAAGCAGGGATTCTGGACATCATTGTGTCCCTTGGATAATAAGAATTTAAAATGGGAAAAATCATTATGAAAAAAATGTTTTTCTTTAATAAACATTGGCCACCATTTTATTCAATACTGTTTGAACCTCCATTTGCCAGTTTAACAGCTTTAAATTTTCTCCTATAATGCCTGATGAGGTTAGAGAACACCTGACAAGAGATTAGAGACCATTCCTTCATCCAGAATCACTCCAGACCCTTTAGATTCCCAGCTCCATAGAGTCGGCTGGTGAAGCGGACGTCACGCCGCGTCCGCCCCGCTGCGGTCGCTGCCCCATCCAAGGCGGACACTGAACTGTCGGCTATGGTCCTCCGAGCCGCCGAGGGGATCGGATTGTAGGTGCCCCTGTTCGATCCTTCGAGGCTGGACGACTGGTTTCTGGGGTCGAGGACCGCGACACCGCCGCGTTCCCCCCCGTGCCTTTCTTCCTGGAGGTGCACGAGGAGCTGACCAGGTCGTTTCGGGCTCCCTACTCGACTCGCCCTCGCCCTCGCCTCGGCTCCTCGCCCCTCACCACCCTCGATGTCGGTGCAGCCAGGGGGTACGTGGCGGTTCCCCAGGTCAGCCGCGTCTCCCATCCAAAGCTTGTAAGCTCTCATCTGCTCTCGCGGGTTGGGCTTACTGTGCTGCGGGCCATACTGCCACCGCCTTGCACGCCATGGCCACCTTACAGGTCTACCAGGCCAAGGCGCTGAAACTTCTGCACGATTGTGGTTCTGACCAGGGGGTGATGAAGGAGCTCCGCACTGCGACCGACGAAGGCGGCGGCGCGTTCCCTTGGCCGGTGATGTCCACGATCGTGGTCCAGGAGCGGCACCTCGCGGGATCTGTTGTGCGAACACAGGGACCTGGTGCTTCGACACCTCAGCCATCTGGGCCTTCAGGTCAACTGGGAAAAGAGCAAACTTTCCCCAGTGCAGAGGATCTCTTTTCTCGGCATGGAGCTGGACTCGGTCAGTACGACTGCCCGCCTGTCAGTCACAGGACAGCAGTCCCTCTCAAAACTTTTCAGAGGCTCCTGGGGCATATGGCAGCCACAGCCACAGTACTGCTGCTTGGCCTGCTTCATATGAGACCGCTTCAGTACTAGTTACACGATCAAGTCCCGAGAAAGGCATGGCACCGCGGCTCTCACCGGATTGGTGTTTCCCCAGAGTGTCACCACCTATTCAGCCCATGGTCAGACCAGAGTCCCTCTAGGACAGGTGTCCAAAGATGTCGTGGTCAACACGGATGCTTCATCCACGGGCTGGGGTGCTGTGTGCAACGGGCAAGCAGCTTCGGGCCCCTGGACAGGTACTCGACTGCTATGCCACATCAACTGCCTAGAGTTGTTGGCCATGCTTCTCGCGCTGCGTCGCTTCCGACTGATGCTGCGCCACAAGCACGCATTAGTCCTTACGGACAATACTGCGAACATAGCGTACATCAACCGCCAGGGTGGTCTACGCTCCCGTCGCATGTCACAACTCGCCCGCCATCTGCTCCTGTGGAGTCAAACATGGCTGAAATCGCTGCGCACTGTTCACATTCCAGGGGAACTCAACCATGCAGCCGATTAGCTCTCACAGCAGTCCACCCACCCTGGAGAATGGCGGTTCCACCCCCAGACAGTCCAGCTGATCTGGAGTCACTTCGGCGAGGCCAAGATAGATCTCTTCACCTCCCCCGAGTCCTCCCACTGCCGGCTGAATTATTCCCTCACCAAGGCTCCTCTCGGCAGGCACAGCTGGTCTCCGGGGCTCAAGTACGCCTTTCCCCCAGTGAGCCTCCTTGCACAGACCCTGTGCAAGATCAGGGAGGATGAGGAACAGGTTCTGCTGGTAGCGCCGTATTGGCCCTCCCGGACCTGGTTTGCCAACCTGGTGCTCCTCGCGGCAGCCCCTCCCTGGAAAATCCCCTTGAGGAAGGACCTTCTTTCTCAGGGGATGGGCACAATCTGGCAGCCACGGCCCAACTTATGGAACCTGCACGTCTGGTTCCTGGATGGGATGCGTCAGACCTCTCCGGTCTATCATCGGACGTGATTAATACCATCACTCAGTCTAGAGCTCCCTCCACGAGGCAGGCCTACGCACTGAGGTGGGGTCTGTTCGTTGACTGGTGTTCCTCTCAAGGAGAGGACCCACAGAGATGTCCGATTGCAGTAGTGCTTTCCTTCCTGCAAGAGAAGTTGGAGCGCAGACTGTCCCCTTCGACTCTTAAAGTGTTTGTTGCAGCCATCGCAGCATATAACGATGCAGTGGAGGGTACGTCCCTTGGGAAGCACCAACTGGTCGTGAGGTTCCTTAGAGGTGCGAGACGGGTTAACCCCCCGAGACTGCACCTCGTATCCTCTTGGGACCTGGCCGTCGCCCTTCAAGGCCTGCGGCAGGCCCCATTCGAGCCACTTGCGTCATTTCCACGGGTCTGTTCCCATATGTAACGTCGGAATGACTGGACTGAAGGGGCACGTCTAGGTTACGAAGGTAACCCTCATTCCCTGAAGGAGGGAACAGAGACGTTACATCCCCTTGGGTCGCACTGGCGCTGGGCTGCGGCTCGGATCCTCAGCGAAAAACTAATGTGCACTGCTCAGCTGCCCTGTTTATACTCACGCTGTGATCAGGTGCAGCTGGATGCATCAGTGCACGCCAGTGTTTACTGGCCTTCTGATAAAGCTCAGAGGTAATTGGTCTCTCATGCGAGTTCCCATATGTAACGTTTCCGTTCCCTCCTTCAGGTAACGAGGGTTACCTTCATAACCTAGATGTTTTTAGGTTTCTGTTTGGATTATTGTACAGTTGGAAGATTCAAACATGGCCCATTATAACTTTTCTAACAGAGTCAGTCACTTTTTGATAGTTATTTGATAGAATCCATGATGCTACATGTATGTATCTAAACAGATGTCCAAGACCAGCAGAAATATAGGCCCACAACATCAAAAATACAACGTATATTTCATTTTACACATTGGGGACTTATTATCCCTGTGTTCACCAAACCCATCTTGAGTATTTGCTGCAAAAAAGCTCAGTTTTAGTTTCATCTTACCATAGAAGCCAGACCCATTTGAAGTTCCAGTGGAGTTTATTTTTGGATGAACTAATAAATTTTTTCTTGAAACCCTCCCAAACAACATGTGGTGATGTAGGTGCTGTTTGACCATTTTGTTTAAGGTTTTCTGACCCAGAGACTGAACTAGTTGTTGCAGTTCTCCAGCTGTGGTCCTTCCAGAGTGTTTGGCCACTCAAAAGTCTCCTTCTCACCGTCCATTAGGACAATATAGACACGTCCTCTTCCAGGAAGTTTCGTAATATTTTCTGTTGGTTGCATTTATATTTCTATTTATATGTCTGTGAAACAGGAAGCCATGGCTGGATAATTTCATGTTCATAATCACCCTGGAGTGCTCAAAATTGTGAATATGAATGGGAATATACTTCAAAGATATTAAACTCATAATCATTTCTAGGGGTGCCAATAATTGTGTCCAACGTGTATTTGAGAAGAAAAAAAAATTCATAATGATATTTCATTTATTTCATAATGATGATGATCTTTTAAATTCGTATTATCCAATTAATGGTTAGATTTTTGTGTTTTTTTTTTTGTTTTTTTTTTAAAGAAGATCAAAAGGATAAACAATGCAGATTTATTTTCACAGCCACCTTTGATCATATTATCATGGGTGCGGATATTTTTGGCCATGACTATATAACATATTATACTGCGGGGCCGTTGAATTCTTGAATATTATTAGGTGACGAACATTCTAAGGTGTGCAATTAATTTCAGGGAAACGCATGGCAAACATAGCTCCAGCCAGCTTTCTTGACTTCATTACAATTCCATGTCATGTCCGGTGCCCGCGCTCTAGCGCTCCGGCAGCGCAGACATCGGCTCGGACGGGCAGAGGAATATGATGGAACTCTGGAGCAACGGGACTGGGGAGGCGGGAGAGGGAACTGACACATTGGGGCAGTAGGTGGAGAAGTCTGGCTCACGGTGAGCTGGAGTGTCAGTCTGCTTTTGGATGGGCGGAGGATCAGAATCCTCTACTTCGACTAGGAAATTAGAACCACTTAAATCTAAAACAAAATTCAAAAACTTGGCTAAGGGTCTACGGCAATCGTCAGGACGAACTAGACTAAACAGATTATCATTTAGTCCCATCCAAAAGCAGATATTAAGCCCGGAATCGCTCCTGCTCACCGGATGCAAAACACTCAGGAATTCCTCCACATAATGCTCCAATGGCCTATCTCCTTGCTGGAGCTCGAGGAGGAGTTTGTCTGCCCGGTGCATCTTCAGTTATGGTCAGTCGTTCTGTTACGGTCATGCCGGGGAATGAAACACTGGAGATGTGGAGTAACAAATAATAGTCTTTTAATAAACAAACTCAGGAACATACAAACGTGGAGTGTAACATGTAGTAACGTTTAACAAGGGGAGTAACAATGAACGACTGACGAGGGAGACCAGGAAACACAAACATTAAATATACAACATAACACGAGGAGAACTCAAAACACCTGGGGAACACAGCTGGGAGCAAATTAACTAA